>JARDYH010000003.1:266466561-266794061 GCA_029215795.1 Anniella stebbinsi | reverse complement strand
GAATGGTGACAGCATTTCCTTTTGATTTTCGATGACATCTGGCAGTCAGAAATCTACTATCTGTGAACTTTTGGCATCCCATTTCCAGCTCCCTTGGCTAACCGTTAGTGGTATACCTGTTACTCTTTAATATGATAAAACAGGAAGGAACAATTCTTTTATTTTTCTGCAGAACAGCTTAAACAAACAGCAGTAGCCGCTGTTTCCTCTATACTTATTTTTGTAAGTTTGTTAACAGCAGCGCCAAGAATTGGTTGTGCTGCCCGCAAGACCCACAACATGACTTGTTGCCAATCTGCAATAGAAACCAAATGTCTTCCAATGGGATTCTGCTGACCAAAATGTATAATCTGGCTTGAAACAGAATTTCTGAATATTAAATGATTAAATATTTATATTGTGAAGGAAAGAAATATCGCACATTAAACCCCCCAAAAGTGGAAGAAGTTTATTTCCTCATGGGATGTTTTCTGGCATTTAACAGCAAAGGAATGAAGCGTTTTTGAGCATTTTTGATTAATCTAAATGACTCCGCCTGATCTGTTGAAATGATTTTATATTTGCTGCGATTCTCTTGGCGGGCTTGAAGCCTAGAGGAACTCTATGTAGTAACATTGAGCTCAACTGCATTGCATAGGAGAAAAGAGCCTATGGTGGTTTCCCGTCCTAGCTAGGTCCTCTTTTCCCCAGAGATCCACCTACGTCGAAACTGGAGGGTTAATTCACAGTGCTACTGCTAATCTTTAAAAACAGGGATAGTGAATGTGTGGCCATCCAGATGTTGTTGAACTGCAACTCCCATCATCCTTCACCATAGGCTATGCTGGATAGGACTGATGGGAATTGCAGTCCAAACATCTGGAGGGCCACATGTTCTTCACTTGTTTACCGCTGCCTCTCCCCCACTCCCCCCCAAATTCTGCTGTTGTTTTCCCTATGCCAGATTTTCGATTGCAAGTTCCTCGGGGCTATATTGTAGTAATATACAATAAATAAATAAATCTGAGGCATCATTTCAATTTATTATCTATCTGGCCATATAAATAGATAGATTGTCATTGAAACTCATTCTTCAGTTTTATTGCAGTTTTTATTGAAAACTGCTTGGGCTGACAAACTGCTAAGGAAAGAAGTTGTAAATTTCAAAACAAAGTAATATTATTCGACATTTATACAATGCATTTCAGATATTGAAGGTGCATCACATAATCTCAGTAACCCATGTTCTAGCCTTGTCAGGCCATACTCTCCCTCCACATTGCAAGTGGTAGGCTGGGACTGAAAGAAAGTAGATTTCTCTAAGACCATCAATGACTCGGTTTGCACGTAATGACAACACATGGGTTGTTTAAACGTTTGGTTGTTGGAGCTGACAGGGAGCGAGCAAGCACGGTGCCTCCCGCACACTCGCGGCATCTGTTTTGCATCTGCTTTGCATCCGCTTTCCGAACCCAGCACTCTGGGTAATTGAGGATGGCTTGTTGTATAGTGGAAGCCGTAAGCAGTCATGAGGCAGTGCACTTGCCTGCACCCACACGGCCCCACAAATTCATGGATTGTTTAAATTGTGAGTTGAAGTCACACTTGAACCTGAGGCATCCTGTCGTATAGCTGTCTCATAATTACAGACAAAAAAAGGGAGAAACAGGTTCTCAGGATGCTAAAATATTTTATTTCAAAATATTTCAAAGTCCAACGCGTTTAGGCCTGTGTGTTTTTTTAAAGCCTTCTTCAGGGGGTTGATAAGAGATGTCTGCAGAAATACTCCTAACAGGATGATAATCTCCTATGATAATTACATTCTAAAGTATTTTAGCATCCTGAGAACCTGTTTCTCCCTTTTTTTTCCTGATTTGGATGCTCTCCTTTTGGTTTTTTGTCTCATAATTACAACACTTTGTGACCAAACTGATTGGGATTATAGAGTAGGAGAGTTGTGGCAAAACTATACTCACTACCAAGTCACAGTTGTAGTGGCTGTGATTTGTCTACTTATTGCTGCACCTACATATCTACCACATTTCTCTTCTACAGTTGTCTCCACTGGTGTGTTTCCACCAACAGAATGGGCGTTGCTGACGGATCAAATTTTTCTTCCCACCTGCAGTCTCCTGCCTGCGTGTTCCAAAGAATTTAGGGCCCCCTCCACAGCTGATTTGGGGTGTGTGCAGTTAGCCTATACTGGAGTCAATCTACAGTGGCATTAGCCTATATTTTCCTCGCATTTATTTACCTTCCGGTATACCTGTTTAGTTTGTCTTTCTTGCCTGTTGAAGAAATACATGAGAATTTTCTGGCATGTAAAGTACACAGTCTGTTTATGGAGAAATACAGTTTCATGGTGTGTCTCTAGGTGAATGTAACCTCACAAAGCGTATTCCAGTTTATCTTCAGGTTTGATACTTCATTACAAAAAATGCACCTTGCATTCCTTTTGCAGTTATACAGAATAATGGAGTTTGCACTGCACATAAAATGTATGTAATGTTCCGTGTATCAGGTCCTGAAATTATTAAAACACACCACAGGAAAGTTGGAAGGTATTTACTCCCCTCCCCCTTTGAAATGAAAAAAGCTAAAATAAAACTTGGGGAATTTTAGAAGTGAGAACCACAGGAAGGTAAAAACTGAGACTTTGTCCATGTCATTGAATTTCCAGCCCCAAACATTGTAGAAAGAACTCAGTAAAGGAGATATACATTCTTCTAGGACTGAAAGTTCTTTTTCCCCTTTTTCTTTTTAAAAATCTTTTTTTTTTAAAGAAAGGAATACTTTTCAGTTTTTCATAATGTATTTTTTGAATATATGGCTTGGGCTATTTTTATTTTCTTGCATTGTGTTTGCTTTGAGATGTAATATGTGGTTGTGGTTGTTTTATTATCCCTGCATTTGTAACTTCAGTTTGCATATACATAATAACCCATTTCAGATTTTTCATCCTATCATACCTGTTATGAAAAAGAGGTAAACATTTCATACGGCCTGCCTGTCAGATAAAGGGAAAAGCTATGTTGCATTCTTTAATCTGTATGTAGCGTGTTATTATATGAACAGTTGAATGTAGATAAAATTCTTGTCTATAGTGAATATCCAACAAGGAGACAGTGTATACAAAGACAACTTTTAGAATTTCCCCTATGTAGCCTTCTCTGTACCTCTTTTATAAATTATTCTGATTATAACTAGGTTTCCTGGTGTTATTGTGTAACCGTCTGAGCCATTGTATTGTCCGTGTATGGTCGGCCATTCCTACTAGGACAGCCTTGAGTAGCTAATGGGGTCAGTCGTGTCACCATGTGATATATGGATTATGTATACTGTGGCATATTTGGCTTGTGAGCTAAGCTGGAAGAGCAGAGCAGATGATAAATAAAGATACACATCACATTCCCACTCTCTTCCTCCCCCCCCAACCCCACCTGCTCCTGAGGTTGCACTGTCTTCTCCTAAATAATAAAGCACTTCTCATAATGGAGCGATATTTGCTGGTGGATAATTGACTTAAAAGTTGAAGATCTGTGGCTGAAGTTTAGTGCATGAAGAGTTTACTGCCTTGTGAGGTTTTTTCCAAAGCTTCTCCTTGACTCAGATAAATTAGGGCGAGAACGGAGGTAATTTTTATAGAGCAGCGGGGCTACAATTGCCCTCATTGTCTTGAATACAAGCATATCTTTTGCTCTTCAAGGCTCAACTCCGGGGGAAAAGATGGTTCTGCAAATTTGCAGCAATATCTGGCTGTGGGTGGTGTTGATTGGCTAGGGCGTGTAATGTCACCATGCCACCTCCTTCCCAATCCCTGGAGCAGCGTTGCGACTGTGTTTATACGTTGCCGTTAAAAAACAAAAGCAAAGTATTCAAGTGTACATGAGGCATTAAAAATAATAATTAGTTGGGCAGCCCCCTTGAAGCAAGGGGGAAAGGGACAAGACAATTCAACCTAATATAATGTATGTCTGCCTTGCAAAGCATGAAGTTGGGAGGAAGCCAGGCTCATGCTGTGTGGGTAAAGGATCGGCTGCTCCTTTTCTTGAATGATTGTGTTTACCTTCATCCTTAGTTAGGATCTCTGGTGGAAAAACCTCTCAGCCTTTGCTTCAACCCTCCTATCCCTCTAAATCCTACATGGAGTATTAATGCGACTTTATATTTTGCAAGTTCAGAAACAGAGTTGAATTTTTAAGCGTTCTGGAGGGAGTTTTCAGGAGGAGTTTTGCATGGGTCCTCAGTAATAAGAATGTCAGCCAAGCAGGCTGCACCATTCTAATGTGAACTTTTCAATATCCAATGTTGCACTGTGTAGGCAGGGCTTTTATAGAAGTTAGGTAGGGCTACATGAAAAAGATTTTCATGTTAATGCAAACGATTTTGCACTGTTTTTGATGTTATATATACAATTTTCCCTCTAGAGTGGAAATATGGTGCTTAGAGTGTTGGTATAGGGTTCCCCCCTGTCTTTTTCATTACAACAATCCTGTGAGGTGGGTTAGGCCAAGAGAAAGTTGGCTAATAATGAGCTATAGCAGAGGGGTCAATTCAGATTTCTGTATTTTGGCCCTTCCTCTTGCCCTGGTGGCTATTGGGGGTGGAGTGGGGAATATTTTTCAAAGCACTTCAATCTTCCAAGGCAGGAAAAGACACTTTGAGCCTTTTTCACTTTAATAGAGCTGCTCTATTGTTCACAGCTACAGAGTGGTCTGTAGGACGAATGAAAATTTCAGCTACTTCTTTTAGCTTCAGAACTGGGATAGGGCTCAGGATAACAAAAACCCCTCCTGTGCAGTTTTTAGCTGCCCAAAGCAAATTCATTTTTACTCCTCTTCCAGTTGTGTGTTTTCATATGCCTTTAGTAGCATAACAACAGCACATTAAATGGTAAAGAGTTGACTGCAATACTTTCTCCTTTTTAATTTCAACAATTTAATTACCACACTGTTGTTTTCTGTGTTAGTTAATCTGAATAAACGTTAGTTAATTTGAACCCTCAGCTCTTGAACATCGTTGCTATAACATAGATTAGAATATCCATTTTACTCATAGGTTTGGGACTCAGCTCTCATCCCAAGGCATTTGCATAACCTGGAATTTTGGCATCCAAGGGGATTGCCTATTTTGTTATGTTAGAACCAACCCTGTTACTGTACATCATTTGAAGGGTTTATTTATCAATGAGAAAAGAATGGCTGTCTAGTAGAGTTGGGTATCTTTTTCTTAATTGTGGGCATTTTCATGTTACTTTTACATACCTTTGGGTCAAACTCTCATGTCCACTATCAGTACCATCTGGCTGCTTGCCTTTGGCATTGTCCTCACTCCAGCATCTTGTGAGGTTATTCCACTCAATGATATCAGTGTTTTAGAGTGGGTGGGGTTTATCCGGGCCGTACATAGTACAGCTGTGACCCAATGGAAGAGTGTGTATAGAACCCAACAAGGTCACTGTCAAAGTCAAGCACCTGCCAAGGGCCTACAGCCCAGCAGGGTCTGATCAACAAGAACTTCTTGGGGTTGCTCCTTCTCTTCTTTGCCACCTGTTTGTTCACCAGCCTCTCACTCCTGCCCAGGTGTAGTGGTCGTGAGAAGTAGTAGTAGATGCTCCTCCCTATTTCCTCAAACAAGCAAGTGGTAGCAATTATGGGAAAGAGGATGAGGTGCAATAGCACCTGGTGACATTTATTTATTTATTTGATTTATACCCCACCTTTCTACCGAGAAAAATGTCTCTCAAGGCAGCTTACAAGTAAAACTTGATTAACGAGATTAATGAGCAATAATGAGAAAGAAGATATGGAGGAATAGCCGGTGACCATGGCAGTGTGAGAAGGTAGACTCACTGAAGAAGGGGGGCCACTGAAGGTGTCTTGTCCAGGGCCCCTCCAAAACCTGGAATTGGCACTGGAAATCAGCCTATATTTTCTTCTTTAGCTGGTCTCTATTCTGAGCCAATTATAGCTCTAAACCATAGTATGGTGTGACCACAGTAACACAGTAGTGGGGGTTGTCATTGAAGTTTGAAGGGAGTGGTACCTTGAGTGCCCTCTTTGAGTCAATGAGCATAATATAAGAAGAGGCCTACTGAGTCAGACTCAAGGTCCAAGTGACCCAGCATCTTGCTGCCTACCGGATGCCTTCAGGAAACTCACAAGCAGGGTGTGAAAGCAGTAATCCTACTGTTACTTCCTAGCAACTTATATTGAGTGTCACACTGCCTCTGACCATGAGGGTTCCAGGTTCAAAAAGAAAAGGTGTTGGAAGTCGTGCAATCTGCTGGACTCCCAAAGTTTGGGGAACCCTGAGCTCCAGAGTGGGCATGGGGAAAGCCTTGTTGCAATAGTCTTGTTGCAGTTACGAGGTTTTTCTGCAATTCAGTGGAGAACAGTACATGTATGTCGGCCAGGTGAAGTGGGCGGAGAGTTGTTAGGTTGGAAGAATTGGAGGTAGGGAGAACTCTGTGGCTTGTATCGAGTGGCGTCCATCCGTCAGTGGAACAGGCAAAGGTGGATTTCCCCTCCCCCTTGCAGGCAACCTGCACCTCCCAAAACTCTTTCATGCCACACATGTTGAGTGAGTGAAATCTTATCTTTAAAGATATGTTGCTCATTCCAGAGTAGAAAACATTTCACAGGAGGTTTTTTTTCGGTGTTTCCAGTGATGTGGGTCAGAAAATTTTCCAAAACAAATTTTTCCAGTTCTTTAATTTTCCACGGAATTTCCCCCCGTTTTGTAAGTTCGTTAGTAAAAATGAGTGCATGTCAGCTGCAAATACAATATTAGGCAAGGCTGGAAGTTTCAAAGATCATGTTTTCCAGGTGATTATCCCTAGCATACATAAATGCCATTGAAATGCAAAAGTGTCTCAGAGTGAAATGGAACTAATAACTAATGACAGCGAAATTGCAGGTGCCCCAACAACCTTAGTGGAAGAGAGTTGAACTCTGCTGAAACAGATGAGTGCTTGTTAGCATTTCATGCACATTTTTTTCTTTGTGTGTCAACAGTTTTCAGTACTTTTGTTTGTCAATTAAGTTTAAACAACGTAAGGGAAATACACCCTATTGTCTTTAAATTTTTACAAGTATTCTGTTAAAAATTCTACATAATGTAACATTTACATCATATTAAGTGTTTTAAATCCCATTTTCCCCCTCACGTATTTCAGATTAAATATTTGGTTGTACTGGGACAATAGTCTAACAAGGTGTACTATTTTTAGCTTTGGTTTTTTTTTAAAAAAAACTAAATATAAGTAAGGCAGGATCTACACTACTGCTTTATAGTGGTATTGACACTGACAACTGTTGGGGCCCATGAAACACCTACACCAAGCAGGATAGAACGCTATGAGAGTGGCATGAAAGCGGTATATGGCATGTGTCAATGGGCCCTAGGGTGACCAGATAAAATCCAGGTCAGGGCTCATGTAACTTTAAGAGTTGTAGAGAAAAGGGAATTTCAGCCAGGGTCATTTGTATGTAATTAGTTCCTGGTGAAATTCCCTTTTCATCACAACAGTTAAAGGTGCATGCACTATACTAGAGTGACCATATATAAAAGAAGGCAGGGCCCCTGCAACTTTAACTGTTGTGATGAAGAGGGAATTTCACCAGGAACTAATTACATACAAATGACCCTGGCTGAAATTCCCTTTTCTCTACAACTGTTAAAGTGACATGAGCCCTGACCTGGATTTTATCTGGTCACCCAATAATAATAATAAAAATAATAATTTATTTATTTATTTATTTATTACCCGCCTCTCCCTCCGGATCGAGGCGGGGAACAACATCATCATAGTGCCAAATCCTGCTTGGTGTAGATCTGGCCTAAAATAAACATTCTGAATTAGATCTCTCTAAGGTGGGAGGGACACAACTTGTGACCCTCTCCATGCTTTGGCCTACAGCTCCTGTCAACTCTAGACAGCATTGCTAATGGTGAGGGTTGATGGGAGTTTTAGACAAAACATCTGGAGATGCTACAAGTTTCCCATCCTTGCTCTGCAGCATTAGAACATTTTCCGTTGCAAACAGAAAATGTTTTGATGCAAATGAGCCCATGCAATTGAACATTTTCTGGAAAACCCACATCACTAGATGTTTCCCTAAGGGAAAAAAAAAAGGAAAACAAAGGCCTTTCCTCCCCCCCCCCCCCCCCCCCAGATATATTTTTTTCTGGGCCTTCACACCTGCCTCCTCCCCCGTTCTAGAATTTTTCCTTTTAACACTGTATCCATGGTACTTCAGCTACAGCACCAGTTGTATCTCATATCACCCCCATGTAAAGGATGTGTGTGTGGGTTGCATTGGGGTGGGAAAAGCTGTTGTTGTTGCTGGTGAAATTAAGTTTGTTGCCTTCTTAAAAATCAGTGAGGTATAAGTGCTTCTAACACTAGAGTGGAGGGATTACAGAGCTTTAAAAAAAAATGGCCACCAATTTTTTTTAAAGGGGTGCATAAGTACTCCTGTGTTTGAGTGATACAGTGAAAGAGTGTGTAGTATCTAAAGATTAAAAAAAAAGTCTGCAAAATTGTATCTCTCAATCGATGCATGAACTCCAGGAGTAACTGTACTAAAAAAACTTTGCAGTCCAAGTGTAGGGAAAATGAAATACCCCAGGAACAGTAACTCATGGAACAACACTTGGATGCTCCACCACCGATGAGCAGAAGTAAGTCATCTGTTGCACTAAGACAAAGTTCTGCAGGTGTAGGAACTTTGATTATAATTAGGCTGACCAGATAAAATCCAGGTCAGGGCTCATGTAACTTTAACAGTTGTAGAGAAAAGGGAATTTCAGCCAGTGTCATTTGTATGCCATTAGTTCCTGGTGAAATTCCCTCTTCATCACAACAGTTAAAGGTGCAGGCACTATACTAGAGTGACCATATACAAAAGAAGGCAGGGCCCCTGCAACTTTAACAGTTGTGATGAAGAGGGAATTTCACCAGGAACTAATGGCATACAAATGACACCGGCTGAAACTCTCTTTTCTCTACAACTGTTAAAGTTACATGAGCCCTGACCTGGATTTTATCTGGTCACCCTAATTATAATACAACCTCTGCAATTTAATGTATTGTACGCTACCTAGGGAATGTCAATTATTTCATGGTTTAAAAGTACAATAATAAATAAGTAAATAAATATCCCTTTAGGGAAGTGCAGTGCAGTAGAAAGAGATGGATGCCTTTTCCCTGCTTTATCATTTCTTGTACTTGCTTTTTGTTTTTCTTCTTCATGAAGACAGGCTGTTGTGCTTGATGGACTTTGAGTGGCAATTCTTACCTGCCAATTGCTAGTTGAACAAAAGCAAGTTAGTCCAAAGATACTGCGATGTGACAGACTGAAAGCATGAGAGAGAGAGTTATCAGCTTGCGATGAACCTGTACTCTCCTTTTGAGCAGTGTTTTGAGTTCGTTGGCCTTGGTGCCTGAATTATAGCTCAACTTGTTGCCGCTGAACAGCCACACTCCGGCACTCCGCTCAAGACCGCGACATTATTTAATCCCTCCGTCTCGTTTCTTTCTATTAGCAAATGCTCTCTTTCTTTTCTCTTTCTGGCATCTGGTTAAATGGACTCAAAGAATCTTTGTACGGTTATTTCTTTGTGTGTGTGTGTGTGTGTGTGTGTGTGTCCTGAAAGATGTTAAGTCCAACAAGCTTTTGCCCACTGAATCTGTGGAGAAAACGGCTAGGCAATTTCTGTTTCAATCTACATGTCTCTCTGGAGCACTAGTTCCAGACTCTGATCAATAGGTTTTATTGTAGACCTCACTGTCTCTAAAAGCGCTGTGACCTTATCCTGTCTAAAAATAGCATGTGCTCTTGCTGCCGACAGAACCTTGACCTGCGAAAACCCATTTGGAACATAACTGACACATCCAGTCAGCTGTGGATCCAGGACACGCTTGGAGGACAGATTCTGTCCAGCTTCACCACAACACTGACTCACCAGCCGGGGGCCAGGAGGAACCTGGGTAATATCCCTGACAGAAGATAAGATGCTCAAACAGGGATCGGAGTCTTACTCTTTTAATCGGATAATTCAGTTTTCTCTTTAGCCTACTTTGGCCTGTCCTTGGGGTACAAGTTTTACATTTTTGTGATAAGAGGGAGGCAACTGGGAGCTCAATATGACCCTGTAATTTGTGTAAGAATTATGATCAGCAAGGATTGAAGAAAATTGCACTTCACTATTAGTAGCGTTGGAATGAAGTAACTTTTTTTTTTTTTAAAAAAAGGACAACCCTATTCAATAAAATTCTCAAAGTACTATAAGCAATATGTAGAATAACACATAGAGCAAAATTCGAATTCAGTGGATGTGTTTCAACTCAACTGCGTTCTTCTGCAGTTTTCACGGTCATTTTCATAAAAGAGTGTTTTCGCATGAGACTCAACCTGGGAAAGATTCTTTAGGAGAATAGTATCCAATTCATTAATTCCTAATTAGACTATTTAAAAAAAAACAGTTATAGTTCTGGCACTGATAAGGGTCACTGTGTTCAGCTCCTAATGAACACGTACTGTGAACCTTATAGTAGCTGGAATGTAGACCCTAGCGTAGGAATGCTGAACTTGAGGCCTGCCTGGGGGTCAAATCCTGTTCTGCCTGGGGGTCAAATCCAATCCACCCCCCCTGGAGTTCTCCAGATGGCCACGCCCTTTCTCCATGTTACAAGGTGCTTCCTGCTCCCCCCCCCAGTCACCTGTCACTTGGTAGTTTCCAGCTTTTCCATGTCCCCCCCCCTCTAAAAGGTTGAAATGCCTCTCCTAAGGTTTCGGCCCTTTCCTCACCAGTCAAAATGCCTGGGATAGACCCCAGCTGCTCCCTGTGAGTCCGCATGACGCACAGGGAGTAGTGGGGGTGGGGGGCGGGCACGGGACTGCGGAAGAATGTGGCCGCCTGCGCGGCTCCGAGGCCATTAGAAGAGGGGGTGGCAGCAGTTTCGCCACCCCTGGGAGGGCAGGGAAGGGGGTGGGGGCCCACATTTTTAAATATATATATAAAAAGGACTATCCTTTTGCGCATGAGCTCTCATGCGCTCATCTCCATTAAAAAAACAAACAAAAAATGGCTGCCGTGAGTTGCGACGGCCCAGGAGAAACCTGGGCCGTCACATTGTGATGCGGCTTGAGCGCGCCAAATCCGGAAGTGGCTACTTCTGGGTTTGCTCACTTCCTGCCCTCTCCACCCCTATGGTGTGGAAAGGACCTTAATTACATAGGATGGTAGTTTTAGTATTTTGTGCTGACGTCCTTTGCCTTTGGTCCAACCCCCCACCATAATGTAACCCCCGGGAGCTTTTCTAAAATTGGCTTTGGCGTCAGACTGAAAGATGTTTGGCACCTCTGCCCTAGGGCCCTCTCATATGTGGTCACCCACTCACTCTGCCAACCCCATCACCTTTGTTGTTATTCAGAAAGATCTGGAGTATAAGCAGCATTGGTTTCGCCATAGGAATGGACACCTCAGCAGTCATTAACAGGATTTTTTGACCCTTCCCAGTCTGAGCCATGGTGGAGGCGGTCAGCTAGTTCTCCTATTATGCCTGTTTCTGAATAGTCAAAGTTCCCAATAAGAGGAGACCTCTAAAACTCCCATTCTTCATGCTGGGGAGGAAGGGATTAAAGAGCCCTTTGCTCGTATTTCAGTTTGAGTGAACAGTAAAGGAGCTGAAATACATAGTAATTTTGATTTGTTACGTTTCTATTCCACCTTTTCCTTAAGGAGCCTCCTCTCCATTTTATCCTTACATGGCCTTATAGGTCTCTTCCTGCTCTACTATTCTATGATTCTATGATTTTATCCTGTGGGGGTGCTTAAGCTGAGAGTGAGCTTCATGGCTGAATAGGGAGTTGAACCTGGGTTTTTTCAGGCCCAGTCCCATCACTCTAACCTAAGGGTAGGTAATATGGCACCCGTTTGCAACAATCATCCCCAGGCACTTTTCTTTGCATTCATCAAGGTGTCTTACCCCTTTCACTTTTTTTTTTTTTTGCTGTGGAATAGATTTCTGTTGGTGCTGAAAACTGAGTTCAAAGGAATTGTTTAGTGTGTTGGGGCTCAGGCCCCACTTCTGCCTTGTATTCAGACTTGTTCTTCACCACACCTCCCATGGCAGCCATTTTGAGTTGGTGCCCAGACAGTTTCTCAAATTGCCAAATGTAACCACCACCCAAAAAGGTTTCCTATCCTTGCTCTATTTATTTATTTATTTATTTATTTATTTAATTTATTTATTTATTACATCTGTTCACCGCCCCATAGCCGAAGCTCTCTGGGCAGTTTACATAAGATTAAAACAATTAAGAAAATATACAAAAATTTAAACAGTAAAAACATATAATATACACACAATATACACATATATTTAAAACCACTGTAATAACTTTAAAAAGCTATGCCTAAGAAACGAAACAAATCCAGTCTAACTACTATATAACACTGGCTCTCCTTTGTGTAGTAGTTGTGTGCATGTAGTAGTAATAGTAGTAACAGGGTTGGTTCCATGGGATTGGGGACTTACTTGAGGCCAGATGGGAAGACCCTTTTCACACTGAACTTTGAGATGCCTTTCCTTTGTAGCATACTGGGCATATTGGCCAACTGGGCTATGTTTGCATAATAATTCCATTTTTTACCCTTCTGCCATTATCACCACTGCTACCAACCATGTTGGGTTGGCGTAACTTTGAGAAAGATGAAAAGGGACAAGCGCAATGATTGCAGGGCTGTAAAAGGTGGCATTATGTCCTTCCGCTCACAAAAGCTGGACCCATTGTTGTCTCTCAGCCTAAAGGGGAGGTCACTTGTGGGGATTAGCACAGCTAATCACTTAGAGATCCCTGGTAGCTCTGCCTGCTGACTGAGAAGCTGGCACTGGCCAAGGCTATGAGTTCCCATGCGCAGGTTACTGTTTGGCTACACAAAATGGTCTCTTAATGCTCAGGCTATTATTAGCAAGTGTCACTCAGTTCTCTGAGAGTGGCGCTTTTAGATACCACCTAAGTGCTTGACACTTGGGTTTACAGCAGATTAAATAAAATTTTAGGCTGTTTGGGCTCAAATGGAAGGAGACAAAGGGAGCAGCTGCTGATGTGGAAATGCGCACCCATGACTACCAGGGTGTTGCAACCAATGTCTTTTATTCATCAGTTTCCTCTCCCTCTTCTCTCTGGATGCATCTGGAAATTCAGGTGATTCTTTTGAAAGTAGCAGTTTACCTGACAGAGATATTTCTGCTGCATTCAGAACGCACATACGTGCCCATCCCAAGTAGCCAGATGGTATTGCTTACAACAAGGCAGGAAGACCATGGTCGTCTTCACTATCCTAAGTCGCTTTCAAACAGACATGTAGTCTACAATCCAGACAACCACAAGTGCACGGGTTCCAGTGGTGGCTTTGGAATAACAAATCCTTATGTATACTCTGTTTGCATTTTCCCTTGTTAGCATTGCCTATCCGATTACCTATTCTCTTTGCTTTTTGTTATTGTCACTTTCCCCTTCTTTTGCCTCCCTCTCATTTGAAATTTAGATGGTACACCACCTTGGGTGGGTTCCACCCTTAAAGCTGGTCTATAACTAATTGTAGATAGATTTAGATAGACAGATAGATAGATAGGCAGAGGGCAAGAGCTTGGAGTAGGGAATTGCTTCTGCTAGTTTCCAATAATAGTAACACTTAATGTTTTTCTACAGTTCAGAGTATCTCGTAATCCTGATAATGTCCCTGTAAAGTAAGCCAGTTGCAGATTGAAAGGTTGAGAGGGGCTTGCCTAAGACCAACTAGCCAATTCATGGCAGAGTGAAATTCGAATTGGGGACTTCTCTGTTCCAAATCATGATTCGACATTACATAAGTGAATTTCAGTGTTGCATCCCCCTGTGCTCTACAGTTCCCTCCCTGGTTTTATCAAACCATAGTTCTTCTTCGTAGTCTCTGTGCATCACACATATGGGCTCTGCTCCTGCACAGAGCCACATTTGGGGAAACTTCTAAAGCTGAGGAATTCTCTTTTGGGCGGGAACCCAAATTTGTGTTACATCCAAATTGACATACTGTGGTTGATGTTTGTCTTTCAAACCAAAATTGGAAACTGCATTCAAAGTGTGGTTTCCAATTCTGGTTTGGAGGGCAAGCATAAACAATAGTTTTGTGATCTGAATATATTAGTAAATTATGGTTTGGTGCAAACCAGGAAGTCAGGGAAGGCATTGGAGTACATGACAAAGGAGAGGAGGCAGTGTGTAAGCCCGGGGCTTGTTCAAGTAACTCCATATAATTTGACCTTACATGTGAACTGAGCCTCAGTCTCTTAGGCCCAGTTCACATGGCTACCCAGAATTTAAACAAACCCTGGGTAGCTGTGAATGTGTTAAACAACCCAGGGACATTATATCCCTGTGTTGTTTGTCATGCTGTCTGAACTGGTTTGAAGTGGTTTTTAAATGTACAGATTGTGTGTATGTTGTATGTTTTTGCTGTTTTAATTTTTGTATATTGTTTTTAATTGTTTTTAATCCTATGTAAACCAACCAGAGAGCTTCGGCTATGGGGCGGTATACAAATGTAATAAATAAATAAATAAATAAATAAACTCAGAATTGGAAGTCCAATGCTGTGGCTTCCAGCTGCTCTGTGCCATGCCTCTTAGTACTTTTGCTTTCAAGGGCTACGTGAAATTCTCATTCATCCCTCTGCCTTAACATAAGAAGAACTGTGCTAGATCAGACCAAAAGCCTATCCAGTCCAGCATTCTGTTCCCACAGTAGCCAGCTAGATGCCCCAATGGGAATCCCACAAGCAGAACATGAGTGAAATAGCATCCTTCTGTTTGTGTTCCACAGCCTCTGATGCTGAAGATAATATACAGCATTGTGACTAGTAGCCATTGACAGGCTTCTCCTCCATGAATTGGTCTAATCCCTTTTTCAAGTGTCCAAGGGCCTTTCAAAACTTACAGGTGTAGAGGGAGGTAGTGGGAACGATCCCGGACGTACCTGCTTCCGGGATCCTCCTCCTCTTTCCAAACCAGGAAGTGTGACATCCCAGCTTCCTCCTGGGATGTAGCGCTGTTCTGCCCGCCATTTTTTTTTTAAAAAAGAAGATCCGAAGAGCTCACTTGTGCACCAATGCAAAAGGTAAGTGGGGGGGAAATACCGCCTGAAATTGGGCCCTTAACCCCCCCCCCCCCATCCTGAGGATGGTGGACTTCCTTCCCCCTCTCCCCTGGGCATGGAACTGCATGGCATGGTATTTGGACACAGAGGGACCACCCGGGGCAATCCCACAAAAATTCCCTGGTGTAGAAACAGCCCAAGTTGGTGGCTATAGCTTTATCTTGCAACTTTCACCTCTAAAACCAGTCTTTGACTTGGAAGAACACTTAGTAACAGAGAGGATGGGTCAGGCCCACGTGGGACCTAACCAGAGCCCACCAGACATGTAGAATAACCCATTGGGGCCTTTTCAGGCCCCTTGATCTTGCTACCTACTGCAAAATGAGGGGGGTTGTGAAGACCCTAGGGAGGCCACAATCCATGGCTGATGGGTTGCGGCCCAGGTGGTGGGTGACAAGTTGTGCATGGGCCCCTAGATGGGAGAACATCATTAATGTTCTTGGTTATTTTCATATTTTTAGTCATAGCCACGTGATTTCCTCCTCTCTGTTGAGGATCATGAACTGTTCCTCCTCTGAATCAACCTTCCCCAACCTGGTGTCCTCTAGATCTTTTGAACTGCCTCCATCATTCCAGGTAAGTGGCTGTGTTGGCTGGGGCTGGTGGGAGTTGTAGTCCCCAACATCTGGAGGGCACCAATTTGGGGAACGTTGCTTTGAATCCTACATACCTAGTCCTCAGTGGTGACTCTAGAACAATCCTTTTCTGAGAGGCAAAGGAATGACCAAGAACTTTACTGAAGGGCCAAGGATATTTTTGGATATGTATGATGCATAATAATTTATGTAATAGGCCCTGTGTTTGTAATGTATTAGTTTAGTTTAGTTTATTGAAGCAGGATACGCCTGTTGTTATGAGCTGAAGCCAATCTGTCAACAGCTTCCTTCAGATCCAGAGATTTTGACAACCAGTTTTTTAGTTGCCAGGACAAGCAAGCCCTTTAACCGGTCACTGATCACTAGGTTCCTCAGATAATCTTTTACCTGTTGAAGGCATTAGAATGGGTTATTATTACTTTTTTCAGATGCAGCGCTTGACAGGGGAATGCTCCCACCAATCACACATAATTTACGTAATCCAAGAAAGGCAAGTTTGTTTGTATTTGGAAAATAAAAATAAAAATTAAGTGTCGCAGCAAACCGGCACGCTTGGACTTCTGGTCTTCTTCATAAAGCTCAGTTTTGACATCAGTTTTATAATGCATTCTCCACGCTGTCCAAATCACATATATAGTCTTCTAGGATGAAGGTGGGGGAGAAAGGGCTAGTGGAAGAGCAACGTGGTTTCCTCCAAGCCAGTGGCCCTGCTGCTGGCTGTGAATGATGGGAGTTGCAGTCAAACATATCTGGAGAAAAGCTGTCTTACACAGCCGGTCAGGTAGCTCAGGTCCCTGCAACAGGCAGCTGTTTTGGTCTTTTGGACTAGGCCAAAGGGTTCCTTAGAGTTCCAGTCCTGATGAATCCATTCACAAAAAAAGTTGCAAAGTTGGTGGGATGCATCAAATCAAACAGGCTGGCTGATGAATCTTGGATTTTCATTATCTTGTATATGGTTGATATTATGTGTGCATGGTTGTAATCTGCTTTGAGCTTTCTGTCCAGATGAAAAACGGTTTGTAGATAAGAGTTCAGTAAAACATAGGGTGACCATCCGGAAAGGAGGACAGGGCTCCTGTATATTTAGCAGTTGTGTAGAAAGGGGAATGTCAGCTGGTATCATTTGTATGCATGCAGAACCTGGTGGAATTCCCTCTTCATCATAACAGTTAAAGCTGCAGGAGCTCTGCTCTCTTTTGAATCTGGTCAAGAGGGCTGGGCTCCTGCAGCTTTAACTGTGGTGATGAAGAGGGAATTCCTCCAGGTGCTGCATGCATACAAATGACACCTGCTGAAATTGCCTTTTCATCAATACAGCTGTTAAAGATACAGGAGCCCTGTCCTCTTTTTCATAGGATCACCCTAGACTAAAACATCACTTGCAGATTTGAACTACTAGGGTCTTCATGTAGTTCTTCCCCTTCCTTGCCTCCCACTGTGATCTCTATGGTCCATTGGAAAGTAGCACATGTGTAAAGATAATTTAGAAATATGCAACCCTTTTCCCCCATACATTTTGCTCATTGTATCAAAAACCCTCTTAAGCTTCCCTCGAAAGTTCTGTGGTTGTGTTTCACCTCACCATGGTCCTCCCAATTCACTTCAGATGCCGCTTTAGGCATAGAGTTGGGAAGCCTTTCCTCGCCTCTCCCTCGCTACCCCAGTGCTTGAGAAACATTGCGAATTGTACTGAGTTGGGGAGGGGGGCTTGTCTTAAACTTCCTATAGATTCCAAACCCCACATTTCTACAGAATTTTGCTTAGAATAAATGAATGAGTCAATGGCGTTGCCACTAGAGAGGTCTTCTGTTTCACAACTTGAGGGTACGTTGGGACAGGAGCTACCCATTTCTTTTGAACTTGTGCTTTAAACACAGGCAGGGAAGCAGTAACTGGGATTAGAAGCTGTACAAGGTTTTCTACCTCCTGCCAATGTGGACTACGCCACCCTTCAATTCCCCTGTAGTCTCCTCCTGCCTAATTTGTCATTATGAACTACTGGGGGATTTGTTTGAGTGGTGCATGAATGCCATGCTGCTGATAGGAACTGCATGTGCTTACTCTGCACAATAACAGCATGCTTTAAACCAGCCAGGAACGGTAAGATGGGGCTCTGGGCAGCCGTACCTGAATTAAGGTCCAGAGCTGAGGAAGTGTTGCACAAATTGAGGCCCTTGAGGTCAGTTCCTGGAGTTGAGGAACTGGCACTAGGGACCGAGATTTGGGCAAGGGACAGCTAGGTGGCCATGTATCCTACATTACAGTGGATAGTCCTCTATTTGAAAGGTTGTCAGAGGACACTCCTCTATTTGAATCTGTTCTCTATTTGAAGGGTTGTCCAATCTGAGTCTGGTTCCAAGATAAAGATCCCTAAGAAGGGAGAGTAGGGGCTTTGCAGTTGTCCGCTAACACTTAGCACCTGGACAGCAGACTAAGCAGGTATACCAGTGACCAGTTCACAGTCTTCCCCACTCTAGTGAGATGGATTCCGTTTTCTATTTTTAAATGTGCATCTATGCAAATAAATTAGCAGATGCAAATCTTATGCAAATATCTGCCCCCTTTCCCCCCTCTTTTTTGGTGATGCGTAAGTGGCCAGCCTAGGAAAAAGTTGCAGTTGGGAGCTTGAGCTTGAACCTGCAGTGCAGTAAGCAGAAGGTGCTGCTCTGTAGATGAGGCAGGGATAGAAGGCCAGGCTTTGTATTGTTTGCCGGTTGCAGGTGCTAATCCTATACTCTGTGGTTTCTTTCTGCTCCTGAAGAAGACTCTGGCCCTTTCTGCACCATAGGGGCGGAGAGGGCTTGAAGTGGCTGAACCTGGAAGTGAGCCGGGTTCGGTGTGAAGACTCCGCATTGCAACGGGCTGGGCTTCTCCTGGCCCGTTGCTACTTGTGGCTGCCATTTTTTTTCTTTTTTAAACGATGATGAGCGTTCATGTGCCAAAGTAAATAAAAAAAAACGTGCATGGTCCCCCACCCCCTCCCTGCCCTCCCGGGGGTGGTGAAACTGGTGCCACCCCCTTCTCTGCTGGGCATGGAGCCGTGCCCAGCTCCGTGCCCAGTTTGCAGCTGCGCTTACTTGCGGGTAAGCGCTGCTGCGCCCATGCTGGGCGGCCACACCAGCCGCCTGTCTCGCTTCCCTCCCAGGAGCAGGGAACGTATCAGGATAATTGCATTCCCTGAACTCCCAGGAAAATGGAGGGCTGGCCCCTGCCTGCTCGCGGGATGCCCTGTGCGTCGTGCGGACTCCCCGCGAGCAGGCAGGGGCAGCCACGGGGAAAATGGCTGGTGCGGAAAGGGCCTCTGAGACCCGAGACCAGTTCATGGTAGATGACATGGCTAGGTCCTAGCATCAGACTATGCGGTTCTTGGTTGAGGACTAGGAACCCCGGACTGACCCATTGCTCTTGTCACTCCCATCTACAAAGTACTCTCCTGTTGGTGTTTCGTGGCAGCTTTTTAAATGACCCCTGACACTTGGGCTGATCTTCTTTCTTAATCTGAACATGCCCATTTCCTGCCAATTTTATAACCGCCTGCCTGAAGACGAGGCAACAATTGGCAGGCCCAGCCAGACTTCAGATGTCCATAAATCAGATCCTGAAGTGAAAGAGGCATCCGACCACAGCGGAACGCGCTGAGATTAATTCCCCATAATGGAGCGATGACTGTAGACAGGTTGGCAGCTGTGCTCCTTTCCTTTTAGCTGTAATCCCAAGTGAAATTGGTTGCCTGTAATTTAGACACCAACGACAGTAGAGAGGTGGCTCCTTATCAGCAAAGTTGGCCAGTTGCAGTCGGAAAGGAAAAATGTGGGGTGGGGGAAGGAAAGAAAGAAAGAAAGAAAGAAAGAAGGAAGGAAGGAAGGAACAAAAGAAAGAAATACTTTCTTGATGTTTTTGTCACTTGAAGGAGATCATCAGACATAACGGATATTAATCATAGTGTCTCTGGGTATAAAAACAAACTGAATCTTTTTTTGGGTGGTGGATCCAAGATGTCTTGCCAGATCGAGATACAGCTGGACGTGTTCCAAGACCACTGTCTCTAAAACTGTCCTTAGAAATGGAAAGGTCAAGGCTAAGGGCTTGCCAGCATTTGGCAAGGCAGTTAACGTCAAGATATATACATTATGGATGCTCTATTAGCTGAAAGGCACTGTGTTCCGTGGGAGTTGGCATCTTGCCCTCTGGAAGTGAAGCTCTGTGTGCAAGAAGACCCTGATGTGGGCAGGGTCTTCTTGCTTATACTCTTCAGGTGTGAGTGAGGGTGGGTAAGTCTGCAGTGAGTTTGCCTGGGGACAGCTGGTTTTTCGATCCAGGATTTTGAGAAATGGGTTCATGCTATGAGCCATTCTGTTTTTGGATGGAAAGGCAGCATATGCATCTTCAAACCAATACAGGCGTTTTAAACTATGTGGGACAGTGGAGCTCTGTGACGTCTGAGGAATAGCTTCCTAATCTATTAAGAGCAGCTCTCCACGTGGGGAGCACAGTGTTGTGGAATTATCTTCCTTGCGGGATATCAAGACAAGGTTTTGACACAATCTGATAGAGATGTTATAGGTCAGGGGTGCACAAATTCAGCTGCCTCCGGTGACTTAAAACTTGGAGCTGGGCAGCCGGATAATTCCCCAACTTTGGCAAACACCATTTTATTGGTGTTTTGATTCTACTCAGTGCAGTTCTGGTCCAAAAAAAGTGGAGATGCATACAGTGTTTTAGAGCAGAAAAGCTTAAGAGGGTGCTAGGAAAGAGGAAACACACCAAACCTCTAAAATCTAACTATGGACGGTGTCGATTGGCTGCCTCCTGTGATATCCCCAAGAAACCACCCCTTTTCCCACATCTGTTGCCATGATAATGATGGAAACAAATGAACAGATAAATATTATTGCAGCACTTTACAAAATTAAATAGGTGGATGCGGCCCCCTTGAAGCAGGGGGCTTTGGCGACTGTTGGCTAAGCTGATATTCAATCTGCTGGGCTGTCATTTAAATGGTAAAGTTGGGCTGTCGTGGTTGCTAAGAGGTGCTGTGAGCTGTCTCTCTTTATACTATGTCATCTTCACCTGTACACATCCCAAAATACCTTATGTACAATTTACCCCTGATATCTGATGATTTAAACCAAGCTCCTTTTTTTAAATGAACAGAAACAAGCAGGAGAGGTTTCCAAAAGTGTTGAAATGGCTAAAGGATGTTTGCTTGACTTTTTCTGTTGCTTTAGCGTTTGTTATCTAAAATTGCTGTCATAATCCTTTTGTGATTTGTTTACTAAAACTTGGTGCAATTTATTAAACGTGAACACTTCTATCATAAAGATTAGTGTTCCAGTCGAAGGCTGCTTTTCTGGAACAATGTCTTAAAGGAAGTGGGATTACTATAGAGTGGGCAGACTAGATTTGAGGGCTCGCCTTATCATTACTCAGAGTGAGGTGGTTGATACTGCGGGGCACAAAACGGCAGCAAAATATTGGAGGGCAAAGATGTGTGTGCCACACGCCCTACCCTACAGTACCCCCCCCCCCCCCAAGATACCTTGGCTATGATGGAGTGTGCCGTTGAAGGGAAATACAACTGCCAGTCCATTTGGTGTCTGGTACATGAAATAGGGATGGGTGTGTGTCCTTTGTCTCAGGGACCATAATGTCTCGGGCCTTGCGAGCTCCCTATTGGTGAAAGGTGATGGATTTCTCACCATTATCATTTTGTGCTGTTCTGAATGTGAAATTCAGATTTTAGGCTCCTGTGAAGGCAGTATTGCGACTTGGCCTCCTGAAACGTGTTTCTCTTGTGTTATGACTGTGAAGTTCAGACTCTCCTGATTCGAGCCTTCCAATCTGACAAATGAGGCTTTCTGGCACAAGAAAGCCAGTGCAGAGATGAGGGGACAGCCATAGCTTAGCAGTGGAGCACGTGTTTTGCCCACAGAACATCCTAAATTCAATCCCTCTAATTGTAAATTGCCTTGGGAACCTTATTTGGGCTGAAAGGCAACTCGTAAATTGAAAAATAAATAAGTTAAAAATTCCCAGCATCTCCAGTTGAAAGAAATTCAGGCTACAGTGCCAGGGAGCATCCCTTCCTGAGGCTGCTGCTAATAGATGGTACTGGGTTCTTTTGGACCTGTGGTCTGATTCGGTGTATACTCAGTTTCCCTTTATTTACTTATTGATTTATTTTATTTCAACAACTTGTATTCCACTTGACATCCTCAGATCTCTAAGCAGTTTACATAAAAATGCAATATACAACCGATGTAAAAACAGTACAGAATAATAAAGACATTAAAAACATTACATGAACTGTAAAATAAAGTCCTCGAGTCGGAATTAGGACATACCAGTGGGAACTGCAACATAAAGTTGTAGTCTGGAGTGCTCCTGTTCCTTGTCTCTGCTACTCCATTCCATTCCCTCCCCGCAAAGACAGTGAGCTTTCGACGATCCTAGAAGCCCTGGTCGATAGCTGGAATCAGGACCTAACTAGGGCTATCGACATGATCGCCCCCAAACGTTCTCTCCGACCCGCTTCTAACAGGGCGCCCTGGTATACGGAAGACCTCAGGGAGTTGAAGCGGAAAGGACGACGACTGGAGCGCCGATGGCGGAAAACTCGACTTCTATCCGACAAGACACGGCATAGAGAACATCTTCGTTCCTATGGGGTGGCAATACGTGCAGCGAAGAAAGCTTTCTTCTCTGTGCGCATTGCGTCTGCGAATTCGCGTCCAGCAGAACTGTTCAGGGTGGTGAGGGGTCTAACCTGGGCACCTTCCCCCCTGAATCCGATTTTAGAGCCTTCGGCAGTTCGCTACAATGCCTTTAACGATAATTTCACAGATAAAATCTCTTGGATAAGAGCCTAGATGCCGTCGTTATAGCAGAGGCTGACGATGGAGTATCCAGCGACTCCGCGAGTAGAATTACACTGGATCAGTTTCAGTTGGTGAGTACCAAGGACGTGGACAAGCTGCTTGCACGAGTGAGGAGGACGACTTGCCCTCTCGATCCCTGTCCTTCATGGCTGGTCGTCCAGGGAGGAGATGCAGTTAGATCGCAATTACAATATATTATTAATGCATCTCTCAGGGAGGGGAGTTTTCCATCATGTTTAAAAGAAGCGGTGGTACGGCCGCTTCTAAAGAAGCCCTCCCTGGATCCCCTGGACTTTAATAACTACAGACCGGTATCAAACCTTCCATTCTTGGGCAAGGTGATCGAGAGGGCGGTTGCCTTTCAACTCCAAGTAGTCTTGGATGACACTGATTTTCTGGACCCATTTCAAACTGGCTTCAGGGCGGGATACGGAGTTGAGACTGCTATGGTTGCCTTAGTGGATGATCTACGCCTGAGTATTGACAGGGGGAGTGTGTCCCTGTTGGTACTTTTGGACCTCTCAGCGGCATTCGATACCATCGACCATGGTATCCTTCTGGAATGCCTGAGGGGATTGGGAATCGGGGGCACTGTGCTTCAGTGGTTCCGGTCCTACCTCTCGGGCAGGTTCCAGATGGTGATGCTTGGGGATAGCTGCTCTGCAAAGAAGGAACTGATGTGTGGCGTACCGCAAGGTGCCATCCTTTCCCCAATGCTGTTTAACATTTATATGAAACCATTGGGAGAGATCATCCGGAGGCATGGGGCGGGGTGCTATCAGTATGCTGATGACACCCAAATATATTTCTCTATGCCTTCGATAACAGCGCCAGCTAAGGATAGTGTGTCTCCTCTGAATGAACGCTTGGAGGCGGTAATGGGCTGGATGAGGAAAAACAAACTGAAGCTGAATCCAGACAAGACGGAGGTGCTTGCTGTCAAAGGCCGCAACCTGGATTTGGAGGTGTGTCAACCGGTTCTGGATGGGGTTACACTCCCCCTGAAAGACTGTGTTCGCAGTTTGGGGGTGCTCCTGGATCCGTCGCTCCAAATGACAGCCCAGATAGATGCGACGGCCAGGAGTGCCTACTATCAGCTTTGGCTGATACGCCAGCTGCGCCCCTTCCTAGAGTTGGAAGACCTAAAGATGGTGGTGCACGCGCTGGTAACTTCGAGGCTCGACTTCTGCAATGTGCTGTACATAGGGCTACCTCGGTGCCTGGTCCAGAAACTTCAACTAGTTCAAAATATGGCAGCCAGGTTGGTCACTGGTACATCTAGGAGTGACCATATTATGCCAGCTTTAAAATCGCTCCACTGGCTGCCAATTAGTTTCCAGGCGAAGTATAAAGTGTTGGTTATTACCTTTAAAGCCCTACATGGTTTGGGTCCAGGTTACCTGCAGGATCGCCTTCTCCCATACAATCCGCCCCGCACGCTCAGGTCCTCTGGGAAGAACTTACTGCAGTCAGCCAAGACTAGGCTGACAACTGTTACCCAGAGGACCTTCTCTTCTGCCACTCCCAGACTGTGGAATGGCCTGCCGGAGGAGACTTGTCAACTTAACAGTCTTTTAGAATTTTAGAAACCTATAAAGACTGTTCTCTTCCGGCAGGCATATCCAGTGGAACTTTAGAATGTTTTAAGGATGTTTTAGGATGTTTTAATGCAGTTTTAATAATATGTGTCATGTTTTAATCAGTTTTATGTATTTTTTTTTTATTTTTAATTTTATTTTTCAACATAATACAACATAAAACAACATAAAATACAATACATAACCACATACCCCCCGTGCTCCCCTCCCCCCAGGAGACCTTCAATTATACATTATTCTTCTTTCCAAAATTGTAAAGACTGTTTTGAAGGTATTTTCCCCTTCCCCGTGATTAATACAGATTCCAAAAATGGGCTCCATATATCTCCAAAATCATTCTTACTGGACATTCCCCTCTTTATTTTCATTTTACACGTTAGCTTACCATTAAGTGCCATATCCCATATTTCTTTATACCATTCTTCTATAGTATATATCCCTTGCCCTTTCCAGTTTTTAGCAATCATTAATCTGACGGGAGCCAGGAGGTTGTTTATCAATTCTCTCTTGTTTATATTCTCATTTCCTTTATCCCATATTGCTAGTAGAGCCAGCTTTGGGCTTAATTCCAGTTTACTTCCAATTATTTCACTTATTTCTTTGAACACCCTTTCCCAAATTTTTTGTACGTGTTCACAGCTCCACCACATATGAAAATAAGTCCAACCTCCTGACACCCCCTCCAACAATTCTTGGACACTTTTTTATCTATCTGATGAAATCTTACCGGCGTTAAATACCATCTCCATATTGTCTTATAATAATTATCCTTAATTCTAATCGACAAAAGCTTTAACATTCTTGCATCCCACATCCTCCCCCAGTCATGTTCATTAATTTGTTCCTTTAAATCATCTTCCCAAATCATTTTAAGAGAGTCTCGATATTCATCATCCTCTATCAGAATTCTATATATTTCGCTAGTCAAACCTTTTCTAGTTTTAATTACTTCCTTCTTTCCTCTTGATTCAATTAAATCTTCAAATCTTGTATTATTTCTACATTTCTTATTTATCTTTTTCCATTCCTGTGTCCATTTTTCCAATTGTAAGCATTTGAACCAAGCTATCTTTTGTCCTTTTAACAACTCTCTAATTTGCACCTTATCTATCATTCTTTCCATCCAATTCCTTAATTTAATAATTTCCTGATCCTTCAGACTCCCTTCCAACTCTACTTTTAAATTCCTTGGGAAGTTTCCCACTACTACCACTGGGGCGAGTGGAGAGTCTCCTGGTATGAACTTTCCTTTAACTTTCTCCCAGATCTCTAGAATGTTTTTCAGCAACGGGTTGTCCAGTCCCCTCAAATCTTTCTTATAAATTTTAATTAAAAAAAATATTTTGCAATTTGAAATCTAGTTCCCCTGTTTGCATTTCTAACCATTCTAAATCTTCCTCCCCTAATATACTATTTATAACATATCTTAACAATATAATAACTCTTTATATTTGGAAGTCCCAAACCACCTTTCTTTTGTGTCTTATACCATAACCCTTTATTAATCCTAGCTCTCTTATCTCCATTGCAATCAGCATTAATCATATTTTGCCAGCTCTTTAACTCTACATCCGATATTTTAATCGGCAGCATTCTAAACAAAAAATTAATCTTAAGTAATATCTTCATTTTAATAACCGCTATTCTACCAAACCAAGAATGTTTTAATTTTCTATATACCTCTAACTTTTCCCCTACCTGTTTTATCAAACTTGCAAAATTAATTTCCTCTAACCTATCTAAATCTTTTGCAATATTAACTCCTAAATAACGTACTATATTTTTAAGCCTAAAACCTAACTTAACTTTACCTTCCTCCATCTCCTCTTTGTTATAATTAAATAACATCATTTCTGACTTCCCCCAATTAACTTGTAGACCAGTAATCTCCCCAAATTCTCTCAAATGCTTCTTAATCAACTCCCCAGTCTTCAGGGGATCTTCTAATGTCAGAAATGTGTCAGCCGCAAACATATTCATTTTAATCTTCTCCTTCCCTCCTATCCCCTTCAATCTTACATCCTTCCTTATAACATTTGCCAAAATTTCTATCACTATCGTAAATAAGATCGGTGAAAGTGGGCAACCTTGTCTAGTTCCTCGAGCTAGTGTAATCTGTTGCGTTAACCCATCATTAACCATTATTTCTGCTTTATTATTTTTATACAGTTGATCCATCACTCCCATAAATTTTTCTCCAAGCCCAAATGTTTTCAAAATTGTTTTAAGTGCTGGCCATTCCACGCAATCAAAGGCTTTGAATATATCCAATGCTAACAAACCTGCTTTTAAATTCCTTTTTTTTAATAATGTTAATTATATTTAAGACTCTTCCAATTAAATTAGGCATTTGCCTTCCTGAAATAAATCCACATTTATCTTTTCTAATATATTTATATATAAACGTACCCATCCCTTTTGCCATTATTGCCGTAAAATTTTTTGAGTCTTGATTTATTAAAGATATTGGTCTGTAAGATGCTGGATCCGTCAGATCCTTTCCTGGTTTCGGGATTAATATAATGAAGGAATGATCCCACGATGGCGGGGTCTTTCCTCCTTCTATTATGCTATTAAATAATTTTTTCAATCTTGGTATTAAAATTTCTCTAAAAATCTTATAATATTCCGGCCCCAAACCATCCATTCCCGGAGATTTTCCTCCTTTTAATTTATCAATAATTCCTTCTATTTCTTTCTCAGTAACTAATCCTTCCATATAATCCCTATCTTGCCCCTGTAATCTTATTTTCCAATTCCTCTCTACGTATTCCAATACCTTAACCTGTGTCCCCATATCTGATGTATATAATTCTCTATAAAATTCCTGAAATATCTTTAATTTATCCTTCATTAAATTACAATTTTTACCTGTTTTGTCTCTAATTGTCCCTATCATATTCTTAGCTTTTTTTGACTGAGTGGACCTAGCCAGCATCTTCCAATTTTTATTACTATATTATAAAAAATCCCTCCTTAAATATAGCAAATCCCTTTGGACTTGTTCTAACTCTTCTTTCTCTAATTCCTTTTTCTTAGCTTGAATTTGGGCAAATAGGCGTTTATCTTTTGTCTCTCTTAGCTTCTCCTCTAAATCCCTTACCTCCTTTTCAATCTTTTTATTTTGTGCTTTCTGTTGTTTTCTTAGAGTACACATTTCCCTAATACAAATCCCTCTTACCACAGCCTTCATAGTGTCCCATATTAACCCATGCGAGTTTGAGTCCTTTTCATTAATTTCCCATATTTCCTGCATTTCTTTTTTTATTTTCCCCACTATATTTTTATTATTTAATAACCTTGTATCCATTCTCCATCTCTTAGCTTGTTTATAATCCTTCTTCATTTTAATATCCATCGTCAATAATGCGTGATCAGTGACTTTAATTACCCCAATAGCACAATCTATAAGTTTAGACATCATATTCTTTGACACAAAAATATAATCAATCCTGGAATAACTCTTAAACCTTGGTGAGTAGAAAATATATTTCCTTTCTTCCCCTTTTAATACCCTCCAAACATCCATTAGTTCTTTTCTCTCCGTTAATTTGCTTAACCCCGTCCTCCCACCACTCTTAAGATCTCTTAATATATTATCCCTGTCTTTCCCTTTGTCTAATACCATATTAAAATCACCTGCCATCACAATGTTCTTTTTACCCACTTCTCCCACCGCATTAAAAACTTCATCGAAAAATTCCATTTGTTTCCCATTTGGAGCATATACATTGATCAATATATATTCCTCCTCCCCCACCATGCAAGAAATTATCAGAAATCTTCCCGCTTCATCCTTCTTCACCCTTTGTATTGTAATACCACATTTTTTGAAATTATTATCGCTACACCTCTCGCTTTAGAAGTACCAAAAGACTTTTCATAAACGCCCACTTCCCTCATCCGAAGCTCATTTACGCCCTCCTTTGTTTGATGAGTTTCCTGCAAAAAAATTACATCTGCTTTCTCTTTTTTAAATAACATTTCTATTCTCTTCCTTTTTATAACAGTTCCTAGCCCTTTAACATTTAAAGTTGCAACCCTTAATTTATTTTCCATCTCTCTCTTTCACCCACATCTCTATATTGGTCTCCCTCTGTGACACACATACCCCCCTCCCTCCCCCTCCCCCCCACACTTACTGCCCCATCTTCACCCCCCTCCTCACCAGACCTTTCTGGGCAATGGCCCCAATTATTATTAGAACTCTTCGGGGGGGGGGGGAGAAGCAACCCAACATTCCCGGAGCAAAAATCTGAACCTCCTCTCCCTTATAATCTCTTCTTATCCCTATTACAATAATATTTCTTCATTGACTGCTTCCTCCTGCAGCGCCTTCATCCTGCTTTTGACTGCTTCCTCCGGCAGCGCCTTCATCCTGCTTTGTTTCTCCAACATCCGTGGGATCAACTAAACCCAGCTTCTCCAAAAGATCCATGCCTTGCTCACTTGATGTTATTCTATGTTGTTTCCCTTTCCACATAAATCTCAAAAAGACTGGATACCCCCAACTATATGTTATCGATCTCTTCCGCAAAGCCACTGTACACAGTCTAACACTCTTCTGCCACTGCACGGTTTGAGGGCATAAATCCTGATAAACCTCGATTGGTGTTGCTTGTAGCATCAGCTGGCCTTGACGTCTAATTGCTTGCATCAACTTTTCTTTCTTGTAGTAGTTGGCAAATTTAACAATTATATCCCTTGGGAGCATCCCCTTCTTCTTATAACCCACTCTGTGGATCCTCTCGATATCCACCATCTCCCAAGTTTCCTGAGGTTCCACTTCCTTAATCCATGCCAAAATTGTATCTCTTAAAGCCTTAGGGTTCTCCCCCCCTCTCTCTCCAAAAGATCTAATTCGAATGTTGACTCTCCTGTCCCTATCTTCCAAGGCAATTAAACGCAAGTCCATCTCCTTCAAATGCTCCCCCTGCTGCTTGCTATCTTCCTGCAGCTTCCCAGTCTCCCTCTCCAATTTCTCCACACTTTCCACCACAGTTTGAAGGTCCGACATAAGTTCAATCTGCGAGTCCTTAATTCTTTGCATTAATCTTTCCTCCTGCTTCAGCAAGGCCGCCTCTAACACTTTCTGAAATTTGTCCATTAAATCATCTGATGTCTCTGCTTGACTCTCTTTGGGTGCTTTAGGAACTGCACCTGCCACTTTAAGAACTACGCCAGATTTAGTGCTTCCGGAGTGACTTGGAGATGTTTTTCCGAATGCTGCGTCTTGTCCGGCATTTTGTCTGGCAAGATTCTAGAAACTCTCGTGAGCCGATGCCAGTTTCTATCTGACGGATGATCTTTCGATAGCCTGCTCCAGGCGGGGGCACTGGATTTTTCACCTTTTTGCTTTCTTTTCATAAAGCTAAACTCATAAATCCGCACCCCTCACCTAAATCTTTGCTATCCGCCTTGGCTCTTATCAAACAAGTACGTTTCGGCTTCTAACACTTTTGGCTGGAGGTTAAATATCTCTTTCCCCTCTTAAATCACTTCCGTCTCTCCCTCCAGTCTTATCAGTCAGTCTTACTTCTCCCAATTAAAATCCATTAATTACCGTTACTGATCGCCTGCCAGAGTTCTCTCTCTGCTGATATTGCAGCAATCCAGCAGTTTCGTTCTCCACAGATACAGCAAAGCTTCCAGACCCGAAATCAGATCTTTGATTAACAATCCATTCTCTCCAAATAGGGATTTTATAGTTATTTCGATCGCTTCTTAACGAGAGCGAGAGAGTTCTGACTTCACTCCACTCCCCCCAGTTTTATGTATTTTATCATGTTGTTGTTCCCCGCCTCGATCCAGACGGAGAGGCGGGTAAAAAATAAATTATTATTATTATTATTATTATTATTATGACCACCATTCCAAGCTCAGTCCTCATTGTGTTCTTTTGGATTCTCCCCCACCCCACCCCACCCCATCTTAGTTTATTTCCTCAAGGTTTGTTTGTTCTGCTGATACATCTCTTATGCATGGTGGTGCCATTTTGTTTACCTAAGGTTCCATGCTCTGAGAACTGAGTTCACTATTTGTATACATACGATGATAACTCTAGAACCCAGTTCCAACCTGAGGTCTAGTCCTTAAGGCCAACCCAAAACATTTTACTGCCTGAGATGGAGTGACAAATGGTGCCCACCCACTCACTTGAGTCAAGTTGCACTAATAGTCTTACAAGAGGCAGAAAATCCCACAAACACCTTCCCCCATCCAAGCCAGTAAAAATAAGTTAATAACAAGTTAAATAATTAACAATTTGTTGTCCTTTCATGACACCCTAAATCTACTGCCTAAGGCGGCAACCACATCACTCTGCCTAGCTGCCCCTGCTATTTGTTTCATTGTTTGTTTATTTATTTGATTTGCACCCAGCCTTTTTACCAAAAACAATGGCACTCAAGGTGGCTTACACAATTAAAATTGATTAAAACAATGCATTGAAATACAATAAAAACATAACAATTACAGGGAAAAATAATAATGAATGTTTAGTCCTTCTACATGATGTTCCACCAGTCCCAAGGCTATTTGTAGCTGCTCCAAGTCAGACCAGAGCATCCTTTAGGTAGGGCTGCATTTATTCTGTGCTGAAGCCACACCAGATTCCGTGACCTGCACAAATTACAGCAATTAAGCACATTTGCATAAATTGGCCTATTTTGTATCATGTTGCTTTTTGCCTAGTATAGGATGGAGTTGAGCTATATTGCATGCTACAGCCCTATACCACCTGCCGACTGGAGATTGTGCTCTATTTCTGGCTTTCTGGGTTGTTTTCAAGTCTATTTTCTTCGCAACCTTCAGGGTTAGAAACTTGCTTTTTACATAAAGGGGGTGGGTGGGGAAAGCTGAGATTCTGGGAATACTGGATTCTGCATCCATTACTAATTTATCTGCTTGTGGAGTATAATCATCAGGCCTGCTTATGGATGGACTAGAGTTTTGTGGCTTATTGAAATTGTGCAGACTGGTGCAGTGCTACCATAATAAGCGAGTGAGAGGGAGGTGTTGGGGCTTCCCAAGGGTAGGCTTGTTCTTCAGCTGCTGCGGTGCACGTTGCTGCTTGTGCACTTCAAGCTGATCTGTAGGCTGAGGGTGTCAGGCAGTCTTTGTGCAGAATAATTGGCTCTCTGCACGAGGGAGGTTTGATTGCTCTAGTCCCTCAGCAGCTGCTACTCCTGCAGCTCTATAACCTTCACCAACACAGGGTTAATTCAAGGTTCTTGAGGTGGGGTTTCTAGGCAGGGTACCCTCCGTAGACTCCTGCAAACTTACCCTATTGAACCTATTTATTTGCATAGGGCCAGTGGACACTTTTAGAGATTTGAGAAACTGTCTTGGGCCCTTTCTACACCTAAGGGTGTAGAGGGAGGGAGGGGGGCGATCCTGGACTTACCCACTTCCCGGATCGTCCCCCCACCTTCTAAACAGGAAGCATGACGTCCTGGGAGGAAAGGAATGTCGCGCCCACCATTAAATTTTTTAAAGCGACAGAAGAAGCTGGGAGCGTGGCGGAGAAGGTAAGAACCCCTCCTGCCCCCCCCTTGCCATCCTGTGATGGCGAAATTGCTTTCTCCCTACCCCCCTGGACACAGAGCCACCTTGTGCGGCTCTGTGCCTGTTTTAGGACCCGGGATGGGGGAAACATCGGGATATCCCTGGTTTCTGCTATCCCAGGGTCATCCCTAGGTCGTCCCCGGTTACCCCTGGGATCCCCTGTGCATCATTTAGATGCACAGGGCCGACCCAGGGGGAAAAAGCATGGTGTGGAAAGGGCCCTGGGCACAATCATAAAATGACCACTATGCTACTTGTCCTAGCTAGTCTGCCAGGACAAGTAACCTGATGAGAGGGGTTCCTGGGAAATTAAGATGGTCGCAGGTAGAGGCTCCCACTTCACTTTGAAGCAATCCTAGCTGACAAATGGGAAAGAGTCAGGTGTCTCATTGAGCACCAAGGATGGTGTCTGGAGGCCCATTGGTGCTTGTAGGCTCCATGTTGACTATTCCAGGCCTAGTACAGTGTTGACTCAGTCAACAGGACTCTTTGCATTCTAAGCCCTGGTAGGGGATGAATATCTTCTCAGCTTGTATGGGGCCCTGCCAGGTTTGCTGCACCTTGTGCTTAATGTGCTACGCCCAGCTCGGCTGGCACTCTCTGACAGGGAATGTCCGAGAGTCCCGTGCTTAGTTGCATAACTTGCAAGTTGGAACCAGTGCCTGTTGGGCCCAAGCATGATGATCCCTGATCCTGGCCGGGCCCCAGCAAGTGCCCTAGGCAAACATTTATGCCAGGCAAAAGTTTAAAGCACAAACACCAACATGGTCACTGTGCAAAGGATTTGCATTCCCCATTATGTAGGCAAGTTAATAATATGTGGTGCATGGATGTACAGGAGGGCTAGTTGGCAGGCTGGACGGAATAAGTGCGGCAAGAGCAGTTTCTATTCTGGGGGTGGAAAATAGAACTCTTTGTAGGCAAGGCCAAATTCAAATGAATTCTGTTCTCGCTTAGTGCTGCTTAGTATTTGTTTTTAATGCTCCAGCAAGTATTATATCACATGTTTTTATCTAGTAGCCAGGATGCACTGGCACTGCTGTTCTGCACCTTTCCTGCCCAGATGACAACTTGGAGAAGCGAGGCGAAGGATGGTCCCTAAATTGGCCCACCCCAAAATTCTATTGCCATACTCACCATTTTGTTCGCACTTAGGCCGTTTCTACACCGGCCTTTTTTTGTGGGATTGCCCCTGGGTGGTCCCTGTGCGTCCAAATGATGCACAGGGACTCCCCGGGGGGCGGGGGATAGGCACGGGCACAGGTTTTCCCGGGGACAAAATATCCCCGGGAAAACCCAATTCTTTCCGCGGTCCCGGGAATGTCCCAAGACCGCAGGAGGTGTGGGCTACCGTCCCACCTGGTGCCTGCTTACTTGCAAGTAAGCGGGCACCAGAAACGGGCACAGAGCCGTGCCATGGAGCTCCGTGCTCATCAGGGGAGGGGGTGGCAGCAAATTCGCCACCCCTGGGATGGCAGGGAGGGGTTTGGGGTCTGATGTCGTTTAAAAACAAACAAACATATTTTACGATGGAGCGCAAGTGCACTCCTGGCTCCTTTTGGGAAAAAAATGGTGGATGCGACATCCCTCCTTCCTCCTGGGAGGTCATGCTTCCCCTGTGTGTATCCAGAGCAATGATCCCGGAAGCAGGTACATCCGGGATTGTCCCCCGTCCCTCCCTCTATACCCGTAGGTGTAGAAAGGGACTTATTTTTTGTCTGGGCTGGAAACTAGAGGGGCTGTTTGCATGTCTCAAGCTGCTTATGGGGCTTCCAGTTACCTATTTCTAATTTACCTTATCAGTAGTTGTCACCTTGCTAACTTGGTGTGCAGGCTGGTTCGAAATGCATTATCTGGCCCAAAAACAAATGTCTTAGAAGGCAGGAAATGTTTCACGCTTCCACCACACCCAGGAATGTCATGTATTTAAGATATTTGCCACCGATCGTACAGCGACTGGAGTAGGTTGTTGCCAACTTCATCCCATTGCTTTAAAAGTTGCTTGGCTGAGGGCATTGTAAAGTGGTTATCCTTTTTGGCCTCCTTTACACAGATAATCAATTCTGTTTAACAAAACCTTTAACATGTTTTAAATCCAGTACAGTTCTCTCTGGGAGTTAAAAGTGGGACTGTGAGCTTGATGAGATTGGCCTACATAAGCATAAAGGAAAGAAGAGTGATCGTTTTGTCTCTTAGCGTGTTCATGTTTTCAGATGAGGAATCGGTCAACTGATTAGTATCTTAATAGTGTATTGTAAACTATAGGGAATTTAAAAAAAAATGAAGCCAAGATGGTGTGGATTCTGTGATGACATCTCACAAATGCAGACATTAGATACGTAATTCTGCCATCCTGAAGATCTCCACATTCATTTGAAAAAAATAAAACATTTCCCTATCTTTTAAGGCTGTGACGATAGAACATGCTTAACATGTGGAGACAATAGGTGGTGAAACTATATAAGAGGGTGAGTGGAGCTTCTGAGCAGGATCTCCAGTGGATCCCCCATGATGTGTTGCCCTTCTCTATGGCTCTTGGAAGCAAACTATTATCTAAAATATGCCTTTGCATAATTTTGATAGGTTGCAGAATCCATCTGTTCTTTGAGTCACCCAGGAGCAGAATTGTGGTAATATATAAAGATCAGACTACATCCATGTCCCCTTCATCCCTTCCAAGGGTATTTTTGTCCATCATAGACAGACTTTTCCATCTCTAGAAAGAACAGAATTTATTTAAAGTTTTACTTTATTCCACTCCATTTATTTTGTACCGTTCTACACAACAGGCCCATCCTAAAATTTCCAAGAAATCGAGTTAAAATAGCCATTTTACAACAATTAAAAGTAAATAAAACACAAACCTCTGTATGCTTAAACCTGTAAAAAACAAAACAAAAAAACAATCGCTGGGGAGTATCCAGTGCTGGCAATCTGCAGATCTGAACACATTGTGCTAGTGGGAATGTCTGCTAACCCAAAGTGAAACTAGCCCTGATTAGCGCAACTCAGGAAACTAGGTGAAACTAGCACTTCTGAAACACAACCAGTCAGTGGAGTTCTGTTCTACAATCTCCACTTGTCCCATTCCAGAAATGATTGTTTCAGCGAGTTTTCGGTTTCATTAGCCAACGCTAGTTTCCCTCTGTGCTAGCGGGCATTCTTACCAGTGCAGAGGCAACATTGGATATTGCCCATTGTTACCAAAATATGCAGAAGGACAACAAAAAGGGCAGAGATTTACTGCCCAGAGTCCTGACAAAATAAAACGGCTTAGCTTGTTTCGTTATGGCTGGTAGAAAGCTATCTCATGGGCCTCATAGGCCAGCACCACACTCGAATGGAGTGCCACATTCAAAAAGGCCATGCTTCTCGGAGAATGTCGGCGTCACCTCAGGAAGGAAAAGCACCCAGAGTAGGGCTCCATCAGAAGATCTTGTTGGACGGGGAGGTTCAGCCAGGAGGGAAGCTCTCTGAGGGTACCTCTCATGTTTACCATGACTTCCTCTTTCTTACAACTTCCCACAAAAAATATGCTAAGGAGGAAAAGATGGAATAGCTGCATGGTGATGGGTGACTGCATGCTAAGAAACACCGAAAGTCTGAGAGAGTTGAAGAGAAGTTGAGATAACTCCACACATGCCTGTATTTAATATGACCCTCCTTACGGGGGAAAAGTGGGGGATATACATAAAGTGTGTGTCGGTATTTCAGAAGACCTTCCCTTGCCCTCCCCAAATAAACTCACCTGGACTATCTGTCTATTGCCGCTTGCCATCCTTTGCCCTTCCACATGAATGCAGCCTTTGTTCCTCTCCCTAGAACTTAAGGCGGTGTAGCTTTTCAGCATTAGAGGAGTTTAATTAGTGATTCATCTTTGCTTCACCTTTCCAGGATTAGCCCCGCTAACAGCGCCGGACGCCATTTCCTGAATGACTTTTGAACAAAGCGATTGACTATCAGTATCAAAAAAAGAAGGTGGGGGGGGGGAAGAAAAAGAAAAAAAGGAGAAGTCCTGAGCGTGGGACATGTCAGAACACACCTTTTGCAAAACCTCGCCACAAAAGAAACACACCCTGGAGTCTAGAGGGCTGTAAATGGCATTGCAGTTTAGAGAGGAAAAAAAACCTTTAATGCTTTTGTGTACATTTTCTCTCCGGCCCCTTTATCTCCCCCCCTTCCCCTTTTGCTGCTGGTACTCACAATGGAGTCTCGATTTCATGCCCAAACAAGGTGACTTTTAAGTGCCCGAAAGAATCGGACGCCCCCAGGCTAGGAGTGATCCCTGAGTTCAAGGCTCTCTGGAGCCTGAGGTGAACTTCTAAAGTTGGGGAGGATGTGAGTCAGCCACCTTTGGTCTCTTTTGTGTTCTAGTCCTCTCTTGGACACCTTTTCAACTGGAATTCCTCCCCCACTTCTAAAGCAGCCTTTCCCAGCCTGGTGTTTTCCAGACATAGTGGACCACATGTTCCATCAACACAGCTGTTCCCAGGCTGACTGTAGATGATGGGAATTGTAGTCCCAACATATCTGGAGGGCACCAGGCTGGGAAAGGTCGCTGTTGAGGAGTGATTGGGATGGGTACTGGTTGGGGGATATAAAAATAGGCGAGAGCAGAGGCTTCTCCTGAATTCTGTTGACTGCCAAGAATCTCCTTTGTGAAAAGAGCACCACACCCATGTCTGCCTACCTACAGGTTAGAGAGACAGACACATTTTTGGCACTGAGCGAGGGAAACGTTCCAACATGTCTTAACTGACAGCTCCCCTACTCCTCTCGGTCTAATGCAGCGGTGCTTGCCGAGCGTTTTAAGGGCTAGAACTCATGCAGGATTACTCGGAAAGGGAGGCACGCGATGCCCATGCCAAAAGCTGCATTAAAGAGAGCAACTGTAGCCGTCTGCTATTGTGATGATGTTATCAATGCTACTACTACCATCACCAGCACCGCCATTACTGCTACTACTACCGAGGATGTGGACAAGGTACTTGGATGTGCGAGGAGGACGACTTGCCCTCTCGATCCCTGTCCTTCTTGGCTGGTTGCCCAGGGAGGAGATGCAGTTCGATGCAGTTAGATCACATTTATAACATATCATTAATGCATCTCTCAGGGAGGGGAGCTTTCCATCATGTTTAAAAGAGGCGGTGCTAAGGCCGCTTCTAAAAAAGCCCTCCCTGGATCCCCTGGACCTTAATAACTACAGGCCAGTATCAAATCTTCCATTTTTGGGCAAGGTGATCGAGAGAGCGGTTGCCTTTCAACTCCAGGCAGTCTTGGATGACACTGATTTTCTAGACCCATTTCAAACCGGCTTCAGGGCAGGATACGGAGTTGAGACCGCTTTGGTCGCCTTAGTGGATGATCTACGCCTTAGTATTGACAGGGGGAGTGTGTCCCTTCTGGTACTCCTGGACCTCTCAGCGTAGGCTGACCATCTGAAAAGGAGGACAGGGCTCATATAACTTTAACAGTTGTAGAGAAAAGGGAATTTCAGCAGGTGTCATTTGTATGCAATTAGTTCCTGGTGAAATTCCCTCTTCATCACAACTGTTAAAGTTGCAGGCACTATACTAGAGTGACCATATACAAAAGAAGGCAGGGCTCTGCAACTTTAACTGTTGTGATGAAGAGGGAATATCACCAGGAACTAATTGCATACAAATGGCACTGGCTGAAATTCCCTTTTCTCTACAACTGTTAAAGTTATAGGAGCCCCGTCCTCCTTTTCAGATGGTCAGCCTATCTCAGCGGCTTTCGATACCATCCACCATGGTATCCTTCTGGAGCGCCTGGGGAATTGGGAATCGGGGGCACTGTGTTTCAGTGGTTCCGATCCTATCTCTCGGGCAGGTTCCAGATGGTGATGCTTGGGGATAGCTGCTCTTCAAAAAAGGAGTTACTATGTGGTGTTCCACAAGGTGCCATCCTTTCCCCAATGCTGTTTAACATTTACATGAAACCGCTGGGAGAGATCATCTGGAGGCATGGGGCAGGGTGCTATCAATATGCTGATGACACCCAAATATATTTCTCTATGCCTTCGACAACATCGTCAGCTAAGGATATTGTGTCTCCTCTGAATGAATGCTTGGAGGCGGTAATGGGCTGGATGAGGAAAAATAAACTGAAGCTGAATCCAGACAAGACGGAGGTGCTCGCTGTCAAAGGCCCCAACCTGGGTTTGGAGGTGTGTCAACCAGTTCTGGATGGGGTTACACCCCCCTGAAAGACTGTGTTCGCAGCTTGGGGGTACTCCTGGATCCATCACTCCAGATAACAGATCAAATTGATGCGACTGCCAGGAGTGCCTACTATCAGCTTTGGCTGATACGCCAGCTGCGCCCCTTCCTAGAGTTGGAAGACCTAAAGATAGGGTGACCAGATAAAATCCAGGCCAGGGCTCATGTAACTTTAACAGTTGTAGAGAAAAGGGAATTTCAGCCAGTGTCATTTGTATGCAATTAGTTCCTGGTGAAATTCCCTCTTCATCACAACAGTTAAAGGTGCAGGCACTATACTAGAGTGACCATATACAAAAGAAGGCAGGGCCCCTGCAACTTTAACAGTTGTGATGAAGAGGGAATTTCACCAGGAACTAATTGCATACAAATGACACTGGCTGAAATTCCCTTTTCTCTACAACTGTTAAAGTTACAGGAGCCCTGACCTGGATTTTATCTGGTCACCCTACCTAAAGACGGTAGTGCACGCGCTGGTAACTTTGAGGCTTGACTTCTGCAATGCGCTGTACATAGGGCTACCTTTGTGCCTAGTCCGGAAACTTCAACTTGTTCAAAATATGGCAGCCAGGTTGGTCACCGGTACATCTAGGGTGACCACATTACACCAGTTTTAAAATCACTTCATTGGCTGCCAGTCAGTTTCCGGGCGAAGTATAAAGTGTTGGTTATTACCTTTAAAGCCCTACATGGTTTGGGCCCAGGCTACCTGTGGGATCGCCTTCTCCCGTACAATCCGCCCCGCACACTTAGGTCCTCTGGGAAGAACTTACTCATGCCAGCCAGAACTAGGCTGGCGAGTGTTACCCAGAGGACCTTCTCTTCCATCGCTCCCAGACTATGGAATGGTCTGCCGGAGGAGATTAGACAAATTAGCAGTCTTCATGAATTTAAGAGAGTCATGACGACTGCTCTCTTCCGGCAGGCCTATCCGGATGAATTTTAAGATGTTTTAATGATGTAGTTTTTCTTGTTTTTAATTTTTTTTTAACTGTTTGTGATTTTTGTATTTTACATTGCGTTCCCCGCCTCGATCCGAAGGGAGAGGCGGTTTATAAATAATAATAATAATAATAATAATAATAATAATAATTACTACAGTTCCTACTAGAGAAATGGCCACCAAGTGACAGCCAGCTGGCCAGTATTTTACTAGTCCAACCATTAAAGCCGCGATCTGAGACGTGACCAGTATGTGATGTGACCACTGTGATGTGACCAGCTGAAAAGCCATTTAACTGTAGGACTTACCCCAGCTCTACCCCAAAACCCACCAGAACATAAAGACGTAAGCTGGATCAGACCAAGAACCCTTCTTGTCCAACATTCTGTTCACACAGCTGCCCATAGAACCCCCCCCCCCGAAAGGTACTTTCTGTTCTGGCGCCGTTCTTTAGTCCCGCCGAGTAACCTTTAGATTCTGCCGTGGTTCCGCCTCCATAACATGCAAAGTTCTGCCTATTCGGACTCCACACATTGCCCTTGTCCATTAAACTCCGCGTCCTGCCTGGGTTTCTGCCTGTTCCATTATTTTTTGAAGTCAAAAGTTGGTATAACTAAATTATGGAAGTGTGGCCATAAAGACAGGTTGTGGCTGAGACGCTTTGAAGGTGAGGTCCAGTTGTTGCTCAGTGCTCTGTGGGTTCACCCTCTCACCAGCCCATCATAGCGTGGTTATGATGAGATGTTTCTTTGCTAAAGGTTGTCCAGAATAAGAATAGGTCTTCCTTGTGAGCAAATTACAACGTATGAGGGCCCTCACTTGAGGTGACATTTTGTAATGCATTTTTCACCTTTCATTTGTGCTTTGAGGTGGATTCCTGCATTGAGCAGGGAGCTGGACTCGATGATCTTACAGGCCCCTTCCAACTCTACTATTCAATGATTCTATGATTCATTGCTGTTTGAACTTGGAATGTAGAATTGTGTCCTAGATCTGTGCACCAACATTGAATTCATTAAAAAAAAAATAGGAGTACATAAATACAAAACATTCTTGTTCCCAAACTGTCCATTTCTCTGGTTAACCATTTCCGTTAATTTGTCCACCTTTGCAGTTTCCAGAGACTTTAATCACCAATTCTTCCTTGTAGGAACTTTTGTCTCAGCAAAATTAATCTTAGCTGCAACAATGAGGCTCATTGTTGCAATTCCTTGGAGAATCCCTTCCCTCCAAAGGTTTTAAATAAAGCATCGGACTTCAGCCTTATTCCTGTCATTTCATACAGAATCTCAACCGTTTATAACCCAAAGCCTTCAGCTTTTAACGATGATACTTCAATCTTCAAGGGAGAGATCATGTTCCCAATAAGCAGAATATCAGATAGCGAGTTAGTTCGCTTGGCCAGTGAGGCAGAAGTCTAGGGCAGCACTTCATAAAGGCAGACGCTGTTGTCGCATCGAGGGGGAAAGTACTGAGGGCTGTTTCAATATTTGTAAGGGTTTAAAATATTTTACTGGGGCAGGCTAAGGAAGTGTGCGTGTGCGTGTGTGTGTGTGTGTGAGAGAGAGAGAGGGAAAGAGAGAATCATCCATGGGTGGTTTATGAATCATGCAATATCGTAAGGAAACATGGTACCTACCACCAACTGCTATGCAGGACTAGTAATGGCCTTCGCAGGTCAGAGGCGGCATGCTACTTGAGAATCTAACTGAGTAGTGCTGTTGGAACTGTACCAATTCAGAGTAGCTCATCCATCGCAAAGACTCCTGGGATGCTGGAGACAAATACAGCAGGGAGAATGCTGAGTGAGAATCCTTCCCCCTCCTCACAGGATGGCTTTCCGACAGTAGGAATCTTGGCTGTAGATGGGCATTCAGATATGTATTTGTTCCCCCTCCTGCTTTCAAACGAGTAGGAGTAGGAGTTTGGGATAGGAGCAGCAGGTGAACACTGTTCCTGTTTCCTAAGAATGCAAGAATAAGTTCATTGGATCAGACTAAGATCCATCTAATCCTGCACCTTTTCCTGCCAGCAGTGATTGACAGATCCTTCACAGAGCCCAGAAGGAGAGTATGAAGGCCTTGGCCTATCACTTATCCTCAGCGTCTGGTATTTAGGGTATGCTGCCTCTGTCAATGGAGGTTCTATTTAGCTTCCAAGAATCATAGAATAGTAGAGTTGGAAGGGGCCTAATCGGTCTTTCATGGATTTGTCTCATCCTTGAAAAAGCCATCTCAAGTTAGCGGCCCTCATCGTGTTTTGCGGTGATGAAATTCCATGTGAACCGATGTACTGTGTGAAGAAATGCTTCCTTTTTGCCGGTCCCCTCTTCCTGCGTTCACTGGCACGTTTTTCAATTCAACACTGTTTCCTTCTCCGGGAAAATAAGCGGGCCTCGTCCAGTTCTGTGTAGGAGCGAAGACGGATGAGCCCCCTCTTGTTATGTGACGATCTGAGTGTTCACCCTTGGCCGGTTCCCCCCACAGGCCGGCATCAGAGGTTAGAGAGTTTAGACTCTTTTTCCAAAGTGTCAGCGTTTAGGAGCTCCATTAGGAAATGCTCGAGATGAATGACCAGAATGAAGTGAGAGAATACATTAGCCAGTTGGAACGCTACAAGCGAGAAGCCATTTGTGGAGAGTTCGCTGTACTTCTCCACTGGGGGGCTCCTTGCCCTCTGACGTATGCCACAGCTCCTTATAAATCAGGAGATGTTACGACAGCCCCTTCCCCTTCCCCAGAAACCTAGAGCGGGCGAGATGAGTTCCAGAGCCGGCCCAAGACATGTCGGCTCCTCAGCCTTGGGAAGCCGGCCCAATCGCGGGGACGATCCCTGACCCCCCCCTTCCCTGTTCCAAGGTTGGAAGAAGGCTGGAATTGCTTTTCCGTGATGTCTCTGGGGTTCTCCAGGCACCCTGCAAGCCATGGAGCCCCAGCTTTTGAAGAGCCTCTGTGGTGCAGTGCCGGCTCCAGTTTCAAGGAGATTGCTGGGAAAACGCCCTCGGTGGGCTTACCCCTTCCTCACTGGTATCGCCACTGGCCATTTCTTGCCCTCTTTCTATGGGCCCAATTGACACAGCTGCCCAGAGGTAAATGGCCCGGCAAGCCGTGGCTCCTCTGTCTCCTTGCTCTTATCAGGGCCCACTTCTTTAGAGGGGGCAGGTGAACAGGCAGCAATCACAAGAAGGAACAACAGCAGCAGCAGCAGGGCTTGAGGGCTGCAGCGGTCGGCCGTGGGCCCCAGCTGGGGAGTGAGCCTTGGTAGGTGCCCATCGATACCGTTAGTGGAAGTCAGCATTTCTGTGTCCTTAAAGAACAATGCTAGAGACAATGATTTAATAGTATAGAACAAAAAAACAACAATGAATGTTTATTCTTAGAACAAAACTGAAACACTAATGTATAGAACAGGAGTGGAGAGATAAAATAATCTGATCTAGTCTTCTTGAAGACTTCATTTCCACCCTACTTTCTTTCTTCCGATAACAGATACCAACCCCTGAGGCTGGCTCCAAGGCAGCACGTGGTCAGATACAGGATTATTCTCCTTTGGGGTGGGCCCTGACCACCAAGGCTAGCCAAAATATATGGACCCCGTGCTTGAATGTTATCTTTTAGTTAGCCTGGAATAACTCCCCCCCCCCCCCCCCGGCCTCTGTTTTCATACTTGCCAACCTGTAATAGGACTGTTGCTTTGCCTTTTACGCTTTGCACATTCACCGCTGCAAATGGTGGTGGACATGTGGCAAACACGACTGCCACGTGAAATGGGGACTGGCCTTTTATCTACAGATGAAAGAGAGATGGCTACTGACTTTGCACCATATTTTCTCGGACCCTTGAGCAGAAATAAATTAGGGGGTTAAAAGTGAGTTTGGGAGTTGCTCTTTCCTGATAACAGGTTTTGCAAACCACTGTTTTGTGTACCTTACATCAACCCCACTCCCTTGCATACGAATGGGGTTGCCAATTTCCATTCTTCTCTTACTACGAACTTTCAGCCTCTGATGACGCTGGAAACCCACTCTGAAGGCCCTGCACCACAGGAGCACACACACACTCCGCCTCCGTCTTACCTGTGCTAGAAAATTTGGCGGCTCATGCTGTTCTCCCTTTCCTTTATTGGCCGGCTTGCCTTTGGGAGAAAGGACCTTGCCATCTTTTATGTCTGGAAAGTGCCTCGTGTGCTTTCTAGACTCTGCTGGAAACAAATAATAAATCTTTCATATTATTAATAATAAATATTTCACCAAAGCAGGGGAGAGTTCTAAACACTACTTGCAGAGTCAAAAGTCGGCATGTCAAAGTTTGCCCCAGTTGTAAAAGCTCAGTGTAACGGGCGTTCTTCAGCACCTTTATTCAGTACATTTCAGGGAATTTTTGGAGGTGGGGATGGTAAAGGGAGCCGTTGTGATTGGGGAGGGTGTCAGTTCTATAAAGACATTTGATACTTTAAGCCAGTCCTGGGGGGCAGGTGGGGGGTAAATAACCCCATTCCTGTGCTGAGAAGTACAATCCTTTCTGAACTGTAGGAGAAACTCCAGGTAGGAAACTCTACATAGGAGCAGCCTGGACAATTGAGCCTTTGGAGCTGTCCTGCCGACGTTTCCACTTTGCACTGATAAGCCTGGCTAAGGGGCTGTCTTCACGGCACCGCGTTGTCACCACATCCCTCCAAAACTTCTGCGGTTTCCCTCTCCTGGGGTGGCGTTGAGGTTTCTGGGCGGCCATCTGGGTACCGGAGCTGCCTCTGCCCTTTTCCTGGTGGAAGGCAACCAATCTCCTGTTGCCTTCCACCAGGCACCGCCCCTGGATTGGCCCCGGAGCAATGTCAGACGGCGGAAGCATCATATTGATGTTGCTCCGATCGAAAAAGTCGAGGTAAATTCCCGACTTTTTCAATCCGCAGCTTTGCAGGAAAGCCCTGCGGTGGCTGGGAAACTGCACCTGCATCGTCTAACTCATGCAGCGCAGATCCACAGCTACCTGTGGGGCTTTCCCCACGTATAGACAGCCCCAAAGTCAAAACGGTTTTAGTTCTAGGCCGGACTGTGTCTATGTCACCATGCTGAGGGAACATAAAATGTATTCAAGCATGCAGCATTCTTCTTATTGAGAAACATGCTTTCTTTTTTCCTTTATTTTTCTTTCTTTTTTTTAAAGGCCAGTTTTTAGCTTTTAAGATTTATAATTTAAATTTATGGGTAATGCCTGCTGAATTTAGTGGTTTCTAGCTCTTAAAATTGCAGAGATTTAGTTGAATGTGTGATAAGTTTATTTAACTTAATTTATTACATTTCTATACTGCTCAATAGCTGAAGCTGAACTCAGTAATGCCCGTGAACTCTTAGAAGCAGGTGTGCGTCTATCTGAATTAGATCCCCATCAGCTGAGGGTGAGGCTTTAGGGTCCTGCATAGTTAGTTCCTTGTCCTTTCCGGTGATGAGCCACACCAGAATAAATTCAGCAAAATAAAATAAATTATGTAAATGTGTATAATTTACACTAAATCGCAGAATTCAGCTTTCTTTTGGGGGTGTAGAATTTGCATGACCTAGATGCAGAATGGTAACGTTTTTAGCACGAACAACCCGCAGATTATGACCCCATATTACCTGCCCAAGCACATGGGTGTGTAAATTGCCTGTGAAACTGGAACTTGATGTGATGCCGAACTACTGAAAACATCAGCCCTGTGTTGAGTTTTCTGCTAGTAATGTTTACAGTGCAAATAACAATATCAATATTATTATTATTATTATTTTATTAAAAATGCAGCTTAGCACTGAATAAGGCCTTATTTAAAGCTTGTCATTCTTCCGGGTTGAAGCGGAGGTTGCACATGTGGACTTGTCCGTCTTCGAATTGCAGGACTTTGTGAAACCAGCTCTTGTCTCCAACACACCTTTTATCCAGGTTGCTGCGACCTTTGAAAGGTCAGGGTTTGAAAGCGACTGTGCGTCTCCGCTTGCTTTACAGGCTCAGGCGGTGGTTATTCAAGAGTTTAAATGGAACTCTCCCCCCACTTCCCTCTCTTCTTTTTCTTGGTATGAGTCTTTTGAAATTTGAGCAGGGAAATCCCCCTTATCAGCAGACACCACCTCCACCTTGCCTTGGATTCCAAGAGAAAAATACACCTTTTGTGTTCGGAACTGGGACTCCATCCCTATCTTGGTAGGTACACAGAGGTCTACGGAGGCGAGGAAGTGACCACTTCAAAAAAGATTATCCCGCAGCTTAGGCATATCAACGGGTTTTATAATACTCCTGTAATTCAGGACTGGAAAGAGAGAGAGAGAGAGAGGAAAGAAAAGCCCTCACAGAGAAAATAAAATGATAGCTTTTTTTTTTGACCAGCTAATATTAAAAATCCTGGAGTTGTGCCTTTTTCTGAGTTACACAGATCTCTTTAGACATAGGAGTTGAAAAAAGAAAAAAAAGATGTTCTCAGTTAAGCTGAGTTTAAAGCGGGTCAGCCTGTGTATTATTATGAGGAAGACAATGAAATGCGGCAGTCTGAAGTACTGGTTGTGAGGGTGGGAAGTGTTACCTGAGACGGAGCCTTTTCCACAGTGGCACCAAAACACTGCAACTCTCTTGCCTGAGAGGTTGTGCTGTTCCCTCGGCAACAAGTTACAACAATTGTATTTCAGAGGGCATTTGGGGCCCTTGAAATTTGCTAAAGTGGGATATTTGTTGTTGCGGGCTTGTTATCAATCTTATGTTATTGCTGCTTTTATGTGTTGTCTGTTTTAAGATGTTGTGTGCTTCTAGTCAAGGCTTTTATCATGCAGTCTCCCTGCCTCGTTCATGGAATTTTACAGGGGGTCTAGACATCATCGACTTCCACTTGCAACCCATGTTTTCCCAACACTTTATCCATCTTTTTGTCTTACCAGGATTGTTGTCGTTGTTTAAGGTGGGAGCCTTCCATCATACGGGATGACCCTTTTATCTTTTTAAATAGGTATTTGCGGAGTTTATCTTGTGTGAGCCACCTTCAGGGTGCATGTGCGCTTAATAGTGGGATTGAAACAATTTCAATAAGTAAATAAATTCACCAAGGAGCTTTCCTTATCCTCTGCGGCAGCTATTTCTGAAATGTCTACCTTGAGGGAACCCTTTTGCAAGGTAGCGCAAACAGAGGCACTTCTTCATGGATGCTACCCCTTTCCCCTAATGCTTCTGGAACCCTCCCAAATGTCCATTTTAGGGCAGAACCCAGAGATATCGGGGAAAAGGATGGTGAATAGTGGCTGTAGCTGCATTGCCTAGTGCGTTAATTACTGGACAATGAAACAAAAAAGCAAGTTACAACTTTGTTGGGGGAACAGGTTGGTTGTCGGTCATGGTGCGTCTCCCCTCTAATGATGGCCCATGGACATTTGCCCAGCCATGATGGGTGCTCTCGCTGGGCCTGTCCAGAACCCCCCTGCTGTTGTTCATTGTACAGGAAGACAGGTAGTAGCAAGCACGCAGTCTGTCAGGGCAACTTGCCCACCATTACTGAGCCTCTCACCGAGGATCTTCCAATAAGCTTTCAGGGAATGGCAGCGGTCCCTGCAACACAGCTTGAAAACCTGTGATCTGTGGACCTTTCCATGAGATCAGTGAACTGTGCTGGGAATGTGCGTTAGTGGTTCTCAGTTGTTGCACACTTTTGCTCATCGTCCCTCAAGGTTGCTTTTTTGCAGTGGGAATACCATGTTTTCCAAGCCCTCAAAACACACCATTTCGTACCTGAGAATATGTGCTTGGATATGTCATTCATTGCTATGGTGACATTGGTATCGAATATGGTTGTAAGGATGCCATGGGCACTTAATTCGTCAGGAGTACAGCGAACCCCACATGCCTGTGTCACTTTTTGAACCTTTTTAGTTGAGTTTGGCTGCATTTATATATATATATATATATATATATATATATATATATGAAGGGCTCTCCCACTTCAGAAGTTTAGTGCTCCCGCACATCAAAATCTGCAGACTTTTAAAAAATTGCATGGCAGAGGAAGGTGTAGGCTTGAAGCCGTTTCCCTGAAATGCTAATTTTCTTCAGGCAGGGAGTTTCTGGTGTGTCAGAACACTGCAAACATTTATTTACTGATTTCCATCAGATAAGGGTTTAATCAGCCATCCATTATTGGCGGCAAGATGGCTGATTGCCAAGCACTGGAAAGATGGCAAAGGGCTTCACGTTGATAATTGGTACCAAAGGGTTTGGCAAATTGCTCTTCTGGAAAAATTGACAGAGAAAGTGAGGAAAGTGCGAGGACAATTAATTGAGGATAAATTTAAGAAGATATGGTGTAAGTTCATTGATTTTACGAACAAAGATGAAGGGGAGAGATTACTCCCTCTACCATATATAGATATTTGAAGTAGATAGGAAGTTGGCAATGCTTGACAATTATTTTCCAATCCAAATAGAAATTTGTAATAAGAAACTTGTAATTCTTTTCCGAACTGTCAAGGAATGTATATATATATGTGTGTGTGTGTGTGTAAAAGAAAATGTAACACTCGACTTATGTAACCAGAAATATCTAAATATCTATCATCTATCTCTATCTATCTATCTATCTATCTATCTATCTATCTATCTATCTATCTATCTATCATCTATCTATCATCGCCTGACTTCCATCACATGTATTCCTCCAATCTGCTGTAACACACTGGCATTCTGAAGTTGTGCAGTCCCAGGGGATGTGTGTACTGTGGCATTTTTCCACATGTGACTTGGTTCGTAGCCAGCTAGGGCAGAGGTAACAGATCCCTTATACATGATCAGTGCAACTGTGCCCCCAAATGCCCAGGAAACCAGCACACAGGGCATGATGACAGTAGCCTTCTCCAGCTGCGGCTCTACCCTCCTTACCCCACGCCCAACGACTGGTAGGTAGCATGCTCCGTCTGCCTCAGTCATTCCTCTCCATCTGTGAAATGGGGATAGTAATACTAGTTTACCTTGTTGTTGCAAGGCAGGCTCTGACAACGTCCTTTTGAGTATGCTGAAGTGTGATATCAACGTGGAGGGCCAAACTACACACTGTATTAAATTCATGGCTGCACTTAACATGTTTGTTCCGTCTTTGTTAAATAGCAGCATGCAGAGCCCCCTCCATCAGGATTAGGACTCCAATGTGTGGGGAGGGAGGTTTAACTTCCCCCTTGCCTCTGTCACGCTTCGCTCCCTCCACCCTGGGCTGTTGTTTAGAAAAAGCAACAGTTCAGGCACTTAAATGTGATCACATATTCAGTGCATAGTTTAGTTTAGAATATTATTACTTAACTGCTGTCTTTTGTGTAGAAGGAGAACGGACTGTATTGGGTTAGGGTGGGGAGAAAGGGAGGTTCTTCCGAATCCATGCAGCAGGTAAGGTGATACCTGGCATTCATATAGACTGGAGTTCTTTTAAAAGCTTTCAGTTTCAAATGCACATTAAAGCTCCTGTTAAGTAGAAGGAGAACTGTCAGAATCGGAGACAAAATATTAGCATTATGAAGCATGTTAACAAGCAAGCCATTAGCACTTGAAGCCTGCGTGAATGGTAGCTTTTAGGTGTTTTATCGGAGGCAGAGCAGATGGGCGCTGTGGAAAATGGCCTTGTGTTTCCTCTCTGCCCCCTCTTATACTCCTTATCATCACTTAACACAGACCATATTCTTACAAGCTTACACACTGCTTTGTGGGGTGTGTATGTGTGTGTGGTAGAGGTGGCAGGAAGCTGGATGGTAGAAAATTGAAAAGGGGGGAGGGGAAGGGGAAGCGCTGCTGATCCAGATGTACAGAACCACTGGAGGAGAACAATCCATCCATTTCATGGGGCGTTGTACAGGAGATTGCTGTGGTTTGTGCCTGTTTATTTCACTTTCGTCTAAATTGTATTAGTTGCTTTCCTTGCAAGAGAAGCCCCCAAACAGCACGCTTCATGCATTACATGCAGAAAGGTGCAGAAACAGAAAGTCTAGTTTTAAAAAGGGACGGTTTTGTTGTAATCTACACTGATTGCTTGATATTTTTTGCCTTAGGTTTTTGAATTGTGACAATAATAATATAATACGTTTATTCTCCTACTAAAAGTATGTAGATTAGTGTACAGCATAATCTTAAATCGGATCATATAATCAAAATATGCTTCAAAATGATGTCTAAAGTGCATCAAAATGATGTCTAAAAGCCATAACGAAATCCAGCCGATATGTAAACACAGCGAAACCAAACATCAACAAGAGTGAAAGCTGTTCTATGTTAAAACGAGCAATGATAAATCTAGGTGTTACCAAGTCTAGGAGAAGGGAGGTGTCATGCTGATGAGCTGTTGACACCTTTGTGTCCATAAAATCCAGATATAAATGTGATAAGTGTGCAAGAGGTGCCTTTGTTTGGGCCCTCTTCTTTGTTGTCCACAAATTTTCATCAGCGTCCTCCTTCTCCAAGCCCTGCATAGAGGACTCGGGGAAGTGGGGATTTTCTTTCACTCACACTGGAGTGTGGAGAATGTAGAAACAGTATTGTCTGAACAGTGCAAGTGATTCCTGATGTTTCATACCTCCTCCAAACCTCAGCACAGAGAGAAGATGCCTTCCATCCCCTTCAGTTTACTGAGAACTCAGAGGAGGGTGTTCTTGTGCTGATCATGAGTAAGTGAGGGGCCAGTGATGTTTGGAACCAGATTTGTGGGGATTTGTTCTATGTAGGGATAGGAAATTCATTCAGCTTGCATTTTGATGTGAACTTACCGAATTCCTCACGCCCAAGCCAAAACACAAACAGAAACTCAGTTATCTGTCGAAATTCACACTTTTCCGAATTTTGCAATGGAGATCTCCAATAAAAATAATGCCTGTAAAAATGCGTATATTAGACAAAATACTGTTCTGTATGCACTACATTAGTAAAGCCACATACAAAATAATGTGTTGATCAGGCAAAAATGGATGTGTTAGGAGAAATGCGTATAAAAATGCTTATGGATTTTCATGCCAATTTTTCATGTTTTCATTAAACAAAAATGGCAAAGTTCAAGATGAAGTTAAAATTGGAAAAATGATAAACAGAGAGAAACTGAAATGGTCTGATTTGTCCATCCATGTTCTATGTTCTTTTAAGAACATAAGAGGAGCTCTTCTGGGCCAGATGCTGTGTTAGTAAGGGACAAATGCTGCTCCCCAGTGCTGAGTCTGAATGGCCCATCCCTTGCTGCTAGGGATCCCACATGGAAGGGGAGATGCTGTGTGTTCCCCGTGCTGCCCTTACATATATAAAGCCTCTCCTTCCCCGTTCACCATCATAACGAGGGATTAATTTGAGGAGCACCTTAACAGTTACGGTATTTGGAAAGAGATTTCCATTTTGTTCTCCAATCCTGGAGTCCAGGTTTGACCATTGGCATCTGCATTTGAACCTTCACGCTGCATCGTTCGCTAAATGGCCAGCATTAACTCTGCAGCAAATCCAAAACAGTAATTGGTTTCAATGGAGTCTGCGTCAGGCTTTTAGCCACAGGCTAAAAGATCAAATCAACAATTCTATGTATTGATTTGGAGCTTTGCCCCACCCTTTCCTGAGATTATGGGAAGCTGCAACTTTCCACAAAACACAAATGTGTTGAAATATTGAGATACACAGCATAAAAATCTACCACCCTCGCTCCACTCTACAGGTCAATATCTGGATTGAGGATCAGGAAGGTAAAATGTTTTGAAGCCCTATTCAGGTGTTAACCTTCAAAGACATGGCTAATCATGGAGGCACAGCAAGATATTGCCTGCCAGTCCTGCCCACGGTATCTGTAAAGGAGACTTCTCAGATGTAAATGTTTCACACAGTTGGGACCTACGGCGTCAGAGGTGGGACAAATTCAATTCTGGAAAAGTTCTAGTGGTGGGCAGGGGCTGAAGGCAAAATAGAGTGTGGCCCTAGGCAATGGCCATGGTCTCAAAATACCAAGAAACCCCAGCATATTTTATCTTAAATAATAATAATAATAATAATAATAATAATAATAATAATACTGCCAGTAACTAAGCCTCAGGAGAGGCATTTTAGCCTTTAAGACTAGGGTGAAAAACATGCAAAACCAGGAAAACTATCAAATGAATGGTGGTCAAGGAAAGGGGATGGAGCCAGGGAAAGGGGGTGTGGCCATCTGGGGAACCCTGCCCTGTGTGATCAGGTGCAGCCATTCATGTGTAGGATTTTAATAATGTATTTTTATATGCTTTTAATCAGTTTTATGTATTTTATATTGTTGTACTGATGTTGTTCCCTGCCTCGATCCGGAGGGAGAGGCCCGCCTGGCGCCAACATTGTTATCTTTTTGGTGCTAGGTCAAGACCTTCCTCTTCTCTCAGGCATTTAGCAATATCTGAAGAGCCTGGGTTTGTTTTGTTTTGTTGGCTTATACCTTTTTAAAGTTATTACAGTGGTTTTAAATGTATGTGTATATTATGCGTATATTGTACGTTTTTGCTGTTTAAATTTTTGTATTGTTTTTAATTGTTTTAATCTTATGTAAACTGCCCAAAGAGCTTTGGCTATGGGGCGGTATACAAATGTAATAAACTAACTAACTAACTAAATATATTATTACTACATTATTAGATAACAGCGCTTAAGATGTGGATGTCGGGTGGGTGTGGCTAGCATGGCTCTCAACGTTGGAGGGGTGGGGGTCCAGGAGCCTCAGCCCCACGCCAGCCTCCACATCTTTGCCCATGTGTGGAGGATACTTGCAAAAAGGTTTAAAATCGAAAGGAAAGTCATCATACGGAGTGAAAAGCTGGAACTTAACTGGAGCAATATTCTTGCCCGCAGCCGTCTAACCAGGCTGCACGTGATGGTCCTCCACATCATAATTTGAGAGATTGAATATGAGCCACAAGAATGTGCGTTCTCCTCCCCCATACTCACGTATCAAGGGGCAGTGAGTGTGTGTGTAGCAGCTGATTAGACGCCTCTGCCTCTAATTAGTGGGAAAGCCGGAACTTTCTGTTTTATCCAAACCCAGCAAGCTTTGGTTTGAATAGACTGTAGTTTGCCATTGAACCAAATTCTCAAACCGGGGTGCTTCCAGACTGAGGGCTCTTACTGTGACCAATTAAAATCCATTGTGCAGTTTTCTGCCTTTTCCTCTTAAACCTTTTTTTTTTGAGGGGGAGGAGGAAATATGAGGACAATCCAAACGATTCCCTGCATGGTTTGAGTTGGCATCTCCTTCATTTGAACGTATTCAGAATGATTTTCACGCTGGAGGTGTGTGTGGGGTGAGTGTGCGGGGGGGGGGGCTTTCTCTGGTTGTGCATTATTTCAAATTCATACATCATTTGCCAATTTAAAAAAAGTGTATTGATTGCTTAAGGATCAAGTGTTATGCTCAGCATCTCGAACTTGTAAAGATCGCTGGCACAATGTCTGGAAAGAACCGTGCGGAGCTGCTTCCGCTCAGAGTAGCCAATATGGTGTTAGATCATGGGTGTCAAACCTCCAACCCATGGGCCAAATCCAGTCTGGCTGGGGTCCCCATCCGGCCCTCTGGGGCTCCCCACATGACCACGTCACCTTTTTCCCCTGACTGATGATGGTTTTCCCAGCTTTTGTGTCCCCCCCCCATTCTAAAACGTGACATGCGTCTCCTAAGGCTTTGTTATTTGAACCAAGGGTTTTTAAGCTAAACTATGCAGACACTTTTTGTATTTTGGGCTTTGCCTCTTTTGCCTTTGCTCCTTCGCACCACTGGAACGCAGCCCATGAGAACTTCTCCAAAACTGAATTTAGCCGTCGGACAGAAAAGAAGTTCAACACCCCTGTATTAGGCAGACCTGTGGGCTGGCTCAGGATAAGGAAACTTCATATGAAGGTTTCTGTGGAAATTCAAAAACCCCTTGCCGGGAGCATGGCTGTTGCACAGCTGAAAGTGGGGAGCATGGGTATTGTAGATTCAGTGCGGGCCTTGAGCTGCAACGCCGTAACTCCGTGAGATGTATTTCTGAGTCAACAGACATAGGCTTGCAATGACAGATAACTGGAGCAAGCTCCTCCATCTTGGCACCTTCTGGATGCATTTGGACTACAACTCCCATCTTCCCCAGTTGGCATGATGGGAGCTGTAGCCCAAGCACATGTGGAGAGCATCAGGTTGGGGAGTATCCAGAAACTTTGGACCGATGGATAACCGGAATGTACCACAAAGAGCAAAACCTTCTAATCACCTTCTGTTTAGGTGTTCTTTCTCTGCCGCATCTTGTTTTGTTTCCTTTCAAGATGATGATGATGATGATGATGATGATGATTAATTTATTATAAATATTATAATGGATTTCCCCTCTAAAATCCCACCAGTCTGAAAAGGAATGCTTGGTCTTTAGTTGCTGAAGAGTGGATAACCTTTCTCTTTAATCCCCTTGAATCAGTTGCTGAAAGACTCCTAACTAGTTTCCAAAATCCCTTTGCATTCATCAGTGGGTTGAGGTTGGATAGTGGTGGGAATGGGACACCCAGGGAGGCTAAAATGGATAGAATTATCAAGTGGGGGGGGGAACAGGTTTGGCTGAGAATTGCTCCCCAGAACACATGAATTTTCCCCCAATGTTCTATCTGGGACAGCTGTCTATCCTCAGATACTGGGCAGTCAGATGCCCTGGAAATGTATGTCTTCAAAAAGGGTTAAATAAAGTCATTTGGGGAGTAGTGAGGCTTTGGGGAGGGGCCTTGCAGGAGGCTCCGTGGGCCTGGGTTCCTCATCCCTGTATTAGAGGAACATTGCTTTCCAAAAAATTAGGTTAGTACCCTGAAGAGATTTGTTCTCCATGGAATCACCAAATTCCCCCCCCCCCTTTTTAAGGTTACTATTGTACTCTGCTTTGAATTCATTGTAGAAAGTAGAGTTATAAAAATAAATGAATATAATTATGCCCATGCCATGCCATTTGCCCAGGCATTTTCCTGTAGCAGTGAGTTCCACAGGCTGAATTTGCATGGCTTGAAAAAAAATACCTTCGTTTTTGCTTTTAAAGTTCCTGCTTATCCGTTTTAGTAGATTAGTGGCACTTTCCTCTAAACCTTTGCAATGTTTCTGGTAACACTAAAAAAACACCTCTCCCACCACCATGTCTCTCTGCCGTTTTCCTCACCGGTGTTCTGCTCTTCCTCCCTCTTTTGAAAAATACGCAAAGTTTTGTGGCCTGCCCTGGTTATTTTTGGTAAGGTCCTCTCTCTCTCTCTCTTTCAACTTCGTTGGATGTTACATAACCCCACCGTTGCGTTCCTCTGAAAGATGTGTGTGTTAAGGATGTTTATCTCTCAGTGACTAGCAGCGTTTCTTGTTTGTGTAAATGTCAGATTCTGTGTAGTTATTGACTGCACTGCTGGGCCTGTATGTCTTAGCACTGGAGAGGAGTTAGCCTCAGGCAGAGTGCTATGTAATGAAGCCGATCAGGCTGTTTTCTGCATTTGAAGACTTTCTCTCTTTGTGTGTGTGTGTGTGTGTAAACATGCATTTCTTCCCATTGTTTAAAATATAGAATCAGAGAATCGTAGAGTTGGAAGGGATTCATAAGGCCATCAAGTCCACCCCCCCCCCCCCCCCAATCAATGCAGGAGTTTGCTTTAAAACATACCTGACGGATGGCTGCCCAGCTGCATCTTGAATTCCATCGCTGCGTTGCTCTAACAGTCAGGAAGTTTTTCCTGATGTCCATCCGGAATCTGGCTTCCTGTAATTTGAGCCCATTATTCTGTGTCCTGCACTCTGGGATGTTCGAGAAGAGATCCTGGCTCTCCTCTATATTTGAAGAGTGCTATCATGTCTCCTTTTCTTTTTTGGGTGTAGGTTGGCTCTCCACCATGACATTCAATACTTAACTAACACAATAGTTGTTAGGGGTCTTCAACTCTGTGGTGCTTGGCGAACCTCGCATGTATTCATAGGACCTCATGCACCTTTGTATAGACAGATGGAGGGTGAGGATCAATGAATGTAGCAAGTGAGCCCATAATGCATTCCTCAGTCATCGGATGGCCCCAGCTATGCAACCGAAATGACAGCTGGGCATCCTAGCTTGTTGAATATCGGTTGGGCTATTAGTTTTTCTCCTTTCACCCTCTGGCTTTATCTGTTCATTGGTTGTATTGTTTATTATTATTGCTGTTATTTAAACTTAAAAAAGTGTGAAACTGTCAGTGGAATTTAGGATGGAGAGTTTCATGATGTCATTAAGGACATAAAAAGAGCCGGGCTGGATCAGACCAAGGGTCCATCTCGTGCAGCACTGTGTTCACACAGTGGCCAACCAGTTGTCAACCAGGAAAAGGCGGTATATAAATGTTAATAACATCTTGGAGGAGCAATCTCCCCCACTCTATGAAGTCAAAGAACATTGATATGGGTGAATGAAACAGCAATATGCCAGACCCCAGACAAGCAGGAATGTCTTTTCCTTTCTGCTTCTTCCAACATAAGTAGCTTTAATCAACATAAAGCCCAGAGTCATTGTTGGTTGCTGCACCGAATAAAGAGAGAGCCTTCTATTTTTCCACCTCAGTTTCCGCCTGCCCCCCCCCTTTCCTCCGTCCGCCCGGTTCTTCCTTTTCATCCCTTATTTTGCATTCGGCTATGCTTGCTGAGCATTTAATCCCTGGCCTTCTGTCTGTTGCGATATTATGTTTTTTTAATAGTGCTTGTTTATGAGTAAGGTCAAAGACAGTATTTCAGCACAAAAATTAGAGTTAGTTCATAATTGACTACATATGTATGTGACTGTTTATTTTTATAGTTTGCTAATTTATTTTTAAACAGCTCAGTTCAGCCAGCGCGTTTATGGCTGTGTTTTATCACGTGGCCCGCCAGTTGCCGTGCAAAAAGAAAGAAAGGCAGGTGCTTTTCAGGGTCTCAGATCCGGAGTTAAATGAGATAATACCGTCAGGTAGTGGTTTAATTACATTAATTGGATGTCTAGGCTGCGATGTAAGGGTGGGTTTGGGGTGTCATCCCCCCCAGGCAATAATGAAATATTTTTTTATAAGCATTCCTGTATGAATGGTTGGCTTTCTTGATGTTATTTGAAACTGTTGACAGTAACATGGAAATAGACCAGTTAAAAAAAGAAGTCAGACTAAGGGATGCTTTTCCTCAACTCTTCTGTGTCTTAGCACTTTAGATGGCACCACCTTTATGATGATTGCAAATGCCCCAAAGCGATTTGGACAGACAGAAATGTGAAGGAGTTTCTGGTCTTTGAATTACTGGTTTATTATGCTTTTTAAATAAAGAAGAATGTTGATATTGTAGGATAAATAGGGCGAGTTTTAAGAATATAGGCTGCAACCCTATACACACTTACCAAGGCGTATATCCTGTTGAACTGAATGGGGCTTACGTTTGAGTAGACATGCATAGGTTTACACTTCCCCCCAAACATCTGTGTTCTCTTTGCATAGTCGCTTATAGACACAAAGCTCAAGGAGCCTTGCAGAAAAAAGTCCACAGAAGTTACTATCTCACAAAAGATTTTACCGGCTTGTTTATGGCTGAATTCAGAAATTATAGCACACTGGTGGCTGAATTAAAGTTTGGTGTGATTTCTGAGCTGACAGACTGGTTTGGTTTGCATGCAGTAAAATCCAGGTGTTTTTTTAAAAAAACTCTTGTTTGTCATGGAGGATTACTCCCACTTGGCACCCCTGTCAGTGGGAGGGGCTAAAGAACCCAGGGATGCTCTGTCCCTGACGTCCACTATCATGATGTCTAAGCCGGGAACTTCGTTTGACTCTCTCCCAACAACCTAGAGTTGGAACCCAGGCTGTGAACTTGGCCACTGTTTTTTAATTACTAATAAACCAGGATCAGAAACCATGGTTTGAAGTAAGTTTGCAAACCATGGTTAGTGTTAACTGAGGTTTGGTAGTGATGCCCAAATTAACAAAGCATAGGTTGACCCTGTTCAGATGACACGCTAAGCCACAGTGGTTAAGCATTTTGAGCTAAACATTATGGCTTAGAGTGTCATGTTAACCATGACTTAGTGTGTCATGTGAACCATTCCTAACCATGGTGACTACACTATCACAGTTTAAACATGCTCACTAACCATTTGCTGCAAAAGGGTTTGTGGCCTAACTATGGCTTAGCATATTGTCTGAACAGGCCCTTACTCTCTATGCTTTCTCTCTCTACCTCTGGAGGTCTCTGCATCACACAGACATAATGGCAGACAAAAGCAGACAAGCAGTTGCAAGTCAGGCTGCATGTTTTGAATCTCATGCCATTGCTTGGCTTCTAAACTGGTTAGTATAAACCACGGTTTGATATGAATTAAGTTCGTCATTGGTGGAAAATTCAAAGCTCTAAAAAGGGAAACCGCATTTCATGTTGGCTTTTTTATTTCCACTTTATGAAAGCTATTCTTGTTGGTTGCCTGGAAGTGGTTCTTGCTTCACTTCAAATGGCTACTTACAAAGCCATTCTGACGTGCCAGGCTCTGAATTAAAACAGCATTTGTTTGGTTTTCTATATGCTGGCCTTGATACCTTGTGTGTTTGTCTACATGCAAAGCAAGGATGCAATGAAAGTGGGTTGAAAATTTGTTAAACTAACTGTGTTTTGAACCTAATGTTAGTTATTGGTGTTGATCATGGAAACTATGAGGAAACCACATGCTTCCATTTAGGCAGAGAAATAGCCACTATAGCTCACCTGCTTTCATGACATTGTAGCAGTAGCCTGCTAAAGATACCATTGCCCCTGTTGCTGGCCTCAATTTCTACCTTTTTAATTTTAATAAAACATTTTTTTTTAAAAAAAAGGTCCCGCACTCTGACAAGAAACGCTGAGTGACGCGGCTGCAGTTGCTGCTGCCATCTACATTTTCCCACAACGCCTCTGGGCCCCAACGTAGGACCCAAAGGCATTCTGTGAAAATGAAGATGGTGGCGGTTGCTGCAGCTGGTTTGCCTGGCGCTTTGCTGCTCAGTCTGTCCTGCTCACGACCACCTGACCCAATGACTTTTCACTGTGGGCACCGCTGCCCACCCCTCCATCTTTGATAAGATGGCTGCAGCAGCAGACCATCGGAGTCATGGTAGGTGGGGCAGAAGCCACCTTGCTTATGCCTTCTTCAAACCTGGCGCTAGCCCTGGAGCAAGGAAACTGAGCCAAGGCAAAGATTTACTTGTTCTCTTTCACAAAAGCCAACCAACCAACAAAACAGAGTGACTCTGTGCTGTCATTGGAGTCAGAGAAGAGACGCCACACGAGTAACTTTCTTCTTGAGGCAAGGAGAGGCCTGGAAAGGGTATCTCAAAGTGTGGTTTTTTACCGGTAGTTGCTTCTAGGGTCACTACAGTTACTGAAAGGCCTTTTTCGGCATGTGAATTTTTGCTGAGAGCCAAACGTGTGAACTGTGACTGTGACATTTGTTTCTTGGAAGCCAGAGTCTTGAGTCTGATCTACACCAAGCAGGATATTGCACTATGAAAGCAGTATGAAAGCGGTATATAAAAGGCAGGAGCCACGATACTGCGGTATTGAAGTGCACTGACAACTGTTGGGGCCCATTGACACATGCCATATACCACTTTCATACTGCTATATCCTGCTTGGTGTGGCTCCTGCCTTTCATATACTGCTTTCATACCGCTTTCATAGTGCAGTATCCTGCTTGGTGTAGATGAGGGCAGAGTGTTAGGATGTTTGTTGCAGAATTGTCCTTGGGTCGACCCTGTGTGTCCAATGACGCACAGAGATTTCCGGGAGCGGGGGGATGGGCATGAATTTCCTCCAGGATAAGAGATCCCTGGGAAAACCCGATCCGACAGTCCTGAGAACATCCCGAGACCGTGGGAGGCGTGGTCGCCCGTCCTGCCTGGTGCCCGCTTAATCGCAAGTAAGCAGGCACCAGAAACTGGTATGGAGCCGTGCCATGTCCATCAGAGGAGGTGGGGGCCCAGATATTGGGGAAATACTAAAACAACCCCATACCTTTTGCAACGGAGCGCAAGTGCACTCTCTCTTCCTCTTAAAAAAAAAATTGGAAGCGCGACTGCGTGACGGCCCAGGAAGAACCTGGGACATCGCGCTTGCAAATTTGGAAAGAGGGGGACAATCCTAGAAGCAGGCACATCTGGGATCGTCCCCCGTCCCTCCCTCCCTCCCTCCCTCTACACCCGTAGGCGTAGAAAGAGCCTTAGTAAAGGTATTTGCTCTTGAATGGTCCTAAGGTTTCTGCAACTGACACATTTTTTTCTTAGAAAAAGCCACTACGCTAGACAGACGAATGGTCTAACTTGGTGCAAGGCAAATTCATGTGTAACATTGTCCAGTGTGATCACAGATCGAACTGTTAATGTCTGCCACCATCTTGTGTTGCCTACCCTTTGAGATCTTAGCTGCAGCCCTGCGTTTGCCCCATATTTCCCCCGTCTCACCTCTCTGCTGGAGTTGCTCATAAGACAGTATAAACTTTGCTAGAGAGAAACGTTGTAAAGGTCTTTGCTCTCCATGGGAAAGCCAGCTTTCTGTGGCCGGGGCAGCGAGTAACTGCTTGATCCCCAGGTCAACAAAAGTGCCAGTCCACACCCACTGCCTGGGTGAGGAGGCCGTGTTTGCATAGGCAAGGTGCAGTCTTCAGGTTGAAAAACAGCTACCTCTATGCGTGTTGATGGAAAGATAAGGGGGTGGAGAGGGTGTGAGCTGGCAGAAAGGGCAGAAAGGTTTCACATGTGATCGTGTAGGTGAAATATTTGTCCAGCTGACATCAGCCCCTCAGGGCTTTGTACCTGAGTGATTTCCCAGGCTGACAATTGCTGGATTTCAAAGAATAACAACCCTGTATTGGCTTGGCTTTATCAATGCACGAAGGGTTCTAAGTCAGAGTTACGACTGTGCTGTAATTGGGCAAAAGTAAAGAAAAAGCATAGAATTCGGGGTCCTAGAAATCTTAAATTTAAAAACGAATGAGAGCTAAGTTTCTAGCCCTATAGAGAATTGTGAATTTCCCTATAGGGCTAGAACATGGGCAAAGGGATTCAGTGCCCCATATAGCATCTTGCCCCTGTCATGATTAGAAAAATCAGAGTAAATTATGCAAAAAAATTCATACAAATATGCCCTATTTGCATAATTTATGGAAGTTGTAGAATTCAGCTTTCCTTGTTGTCATGAATCTCACTGTGTGGCCTCACTCTCTCTTTGGCCTCATCTACACCAAGCAGGATACAGCACTATGAAAGCGGTATGAAAGCGGTATATAAAAGGCAGGAGCCGCACCAAGCAGGATATAGCGGTATATGGCATGTGTCAGTGGGCCCCAACAGTTGTCAGTGCACTTCAATACTGCTATAAAGCAGTCGTGTGGCTCCCGCCTCTTATATACCGCTTTCATAACACTTTCATAGTGCAAGCAATATTCTGCTTGGTGTAGATAAAGCCTTTACTCTAACCTACCGCAGAGGATTGTTGTGAGTATAAAAATGGAAAGGGGAAGTTCTATATGTCGTCTTGAGCTCCTGGGAGGAAAAGCAACATCAAAAGAAAATAAATACAATTCAGAGGTCATTTTGCTTTCTTTTTGTATTTCCTTTGCGGACTTTAAAAAACATTATTCTCCCCAGCATCCACATCAGCATCAGAACTGGCCCCCATAATCCATAATGCCATTTTCTTGGTTTACGGGATAAAACGAAACGCCAATTCGTATATTTATTTCTGAGGTGGTAAACTTAAAGTCTGAACACAGTGGTGTTTATAACACCGTATCATCTCACAGGGAGGTATTTACCTGAAGTTGTAGTTGGGAGAACATTTCCAAGAGTTCTTGCATCAGGAAAAAAAAAATGCTAAATTTTAAGCACCGCGCCCCCCTGTTCCATCCCCCCCCCGCCACATGCAGCAATTTTAGACCAGTATAACTTCATGTTTTGGGAAGTCAGGAAACTGGGATACCAGAAAGTGTGTGGATGTTGTTGAAGTTAGCAGGTGTTTCATATACACAAACAGTTTAGAATGGTGGAATTGGGGATGAAATCCTGTAAAATATAAACGCATAAAGTTGACCCTTGTATCAGATCTGCTTCTGCTGGTACTGCCTCCCCTTCTGCCCACATTATATTTTAGGGCACCATCTTTGTTTTCTGACAGGACTTTTGTGCCTTTAATCATAAGTGCAGTTTGCTCAGCGTAAGAACACAAGAGGAAGAAGAGCCCTGCTGGATGAGGCTAAAGGTTCAATGCAGCATCTTCCTGGCCCATCAGTTGTCCCTGAGAAGCCCACAAATGGGTCTTGAAGTCAGTAGGCTCTACCTATGGCCGATTCTACACTGGCTTTTTCCCCTTGGGGTCGTCCCTGGGTGCTCCCTGTGCATCCAAATGATGCACAGGGACTCCCGGGGGCAGGGGGGACGGGCATGGGTTTTCCCAGGGATAAATAAACCCTGAGAAAATCTGATTCTTCCAGCGGTCCCGGGACTGTCCTGAGACCGTGGGAGGTGTGGGTGCCTGTCCTGCCTGTTGCCCACTTACTCGTGAGTAAGCACAGCACCAGAAACAGGCACAGACCTGCGTGGTGTGGCTCCGTGCCCATCAGGGAGGGAGGGAGGGAGTGGAACAGTTTCGCAACCGTTTGGGGGCCGATTTCGGGGGGAAAGGTTTTGTCTTACTTTTTTGTTGGAGCGGAGCCTCGCTCTCAAGCGACCACCTCCTCCGCTTCCCCCCCCCCCCCAAATGGCAGCTGCGACATCCCTACTTCTTCTCCGGACGTTGCTCTCCGCGTATGTATGCTGGGAGATGCTGTCGTGATCAGGATATCGCGACATCCTCCCCCCTCCCTCCCGGAACGCATGGAGGTGTAGAAAAGGCCTAAGCATCCTCCATCATCTGGAATCCAAGGCTATGTTGCTTCTGAGGTCCAGAGGGTCTGTTTATTAGCTTTCACTTGATAGGCCCATTCTCCATGAACTGGTTTAATCCCCTCTTTAAAGCCGTTCAAGGTAGCGGCCATCACCACATCTTGCGGCAGTTATACTGTAAATTGTGTAAAGAAGTCCTTTCTGTTTAGAGGGAAATGCAGTTTTGGGGAAAGCTGCATTTATTTGTTTGCTTTAAAAAAAATTCTTTGCTCTTCGGGCTGACAAGAATCGCAGAGTGGCTTACATAAGGGCAGGAAGAACAATAATATAAACTATAAAATTGATAGACTGTTTAAAGAGGTGGTGATAATGACCTCTGCTTCTTTTTCCTCTCCTGTTCACAGGGCAGTTTGTTGCAATGGCTTCTGGGAGGGAGGAGGAGCCCTTGATTGATAAATGTCTCTCATATGGCTGTTACGGGCATAGAAGCCATTTGAGAAATGACAGTTACAGACTCCTAACTAACCTTACATAGTTATCAAGTTTACACTAGATGATGATGATGATGATAATAATAATAATAATAATAATACACTAAAACTTGATAACTATATTAGGATTCTATAATAACATTTTCCCTTTATTTTTCTAGACAATTTTATTGTGTTTTTAGTTTGTGTTTTATATTGTGTTTTAATTAAGATTGTGTTTTATTATTAGCTGCCCTGAGTGCCAATTCTTTTGTGGAATGCCAGGATACAAATGAAATTAAATACAATATTAGAAGTAGCAGTATTAGTATTTATCACCACTACCATCTATATGCACGGTGCTTTAAAGAGTAACAACAAAAACGAGAGGTCTGCCCCAAGGAGCTTACAATTAGCCACTGCCATTCTCCTCCCCCCCCCCCCCCACCTCATTGCTATGACTGTTGGCTTGATAGCTGGCCAAGCGTTCCAAAGTCCATTGAAAGACAAGAATTAAAACACGCAGCTCAGCACAGTGAATGAAGCAGAGAGCTCTTTTAGGGGTGGGCAAAATAGATTTATTTCTTTGCTTTCTGCTTGTGCCTCTGGAGGGGAGGTTGTGAATGAACTGCGTTTTCCTGCATAGATATAGAACTAATCCTCAGTGTAAACAACTTGCTGATAAGGCTCCAGAGATAGAGAAAGTGACATACTTTGTGTCTCCACAAAAATCCCAGCAATGGGTCTTCTTAGGATAAGCGATAAAGTGCTGGAGAAAACCACTTTCCTCCATTTGCTTCCAAATGCAGGATTTAGTTTTTTTTAAAAAAAGTCATTGCTTCTCTCCACTGAATCCCATGTTCATGAATGAACAGAAAAAGAGAGGGGGTCATGTTCTCAGAACTGCATTTTATTTGGATGCCATCGAAAGACGGAGGGATCTGTTGTTTTTACTTTGTTTTAGTTGTCAGGAGTTGCAAAAGAGAACAGATAGGTGTGTATAAAAGAGACAAGGACCATGTCTACCCCAGCGATATATCCCAAGGTCGTCCCTAGGTCGTCCCTGTGCGTCTAAATGATGCACAGGGGATCCTGGGGATGACCTAGGGACGACCCCGGGAAAACCCCAAGAGAGCAGAAACCTAAGATATCCCAATTTTCCTGCCATCCTGGATCCCAGAATGGGCACGGAGCCTCGCAGGGTGGCTCTGTGCCCATGGGGGGGACGGGGGAAAGCAATTTCATCGTCCCCAGGATGGCAGGGTGGGGTGGGGATGAACGGGGGGGGGGGTTCCTACCTTTTCCGCTGCGTGACGAGGGCTCCTGGTTCTTTTAAAAAAATGGTTGTTTCCGGGACGTCGCTCTTCCGTTTGTATGCTGGGGGACGATCCCGGAAGTAGGTGTAGAAAGGGCCAAGGTGGAGGGCTGCTTTCAGTACAGGCATCAGATTTTGGAGAGCCTTTAAGATGCCCTCAATGCCCCTCTTCCTCATCCTCTTTCTCATCATTGCTACCACTTGGTTGCTTGAGTGGCAGAGATTGAGCAAGCGAGGAAGCATAGCATCTGCCGCTGCTCCTGCTCATCACCACTATTGTCTGGGCCACAGCAAGAGGCAGGTGAACAAGCAAGTTGCACTGGTGAAAAGGAGGGGCAACTCCAGGTGACTTCCGTCAGTGGACTTTTATTGAGCTGTGGGCCCTCGATACCTACCTTGATGCCAGCCCTGGCCACTGTAAGTAGCTCCATCCTTCCTTCTACAAAGTTCGCTTGACACAGACTAATAATAATAATAATAATAATAATAAATACAGCAATTATTATTACTATTACCTTTAGCTCTGGGTTTGCAACCGAGGGGCCTCCAGTTGCTGAACTCAATGGTAGATTGGTGTTTTAAAGGCCACAGCACAAATATCAGCTGACATTGATGTGGGTGGGAGGAAGGAAAAAGAGAAGGCCAGCAAAATAAAAAAGAAATGGGCAAAAACTTCCTGACTGTTAGGGCAATACGACAATGGGACCACTGACCTAGGGAGGTTGTGGGCTCTCCTACACTAGAGGCCTTCAAGAGGCAGCTGGACAGCCATCTGTCAGGGATGCTTTAAGGTGGATTCCTGCATTGAGCAGGGGGTTGGACTCGATGGCCTTATATAGGCCCCTTCCAGCTTTACTATTCTATGATTCTATGATTGTAGATGCATTGATTACAAAGGCTTGCCAGTACTAGCAATTGTCTTGTGGTGTTGGGTGGGTTTTTGTTTGGGTGAGTGTGTTTTAAGGTGGCTCATGTGAATGGTAACTATTCACATCCTTTCCCCCCTAGGACTTTCCACTATTCCTTCCCGTCTCCCACTAAAAAGCTCCTGTTGCTTATATATGAGTGCTAGTATTTTGGGTAAACCATTTTTCACCAACCATTTATAAGCATATTCATGTGTTCATATAGCTTCGCTATGACATCCCGTGCTGAATTCCTGAAGGTGAGAAAGACTCGGAGACTTACAGCCATTATGCCCATTTCACAGAAACAAACACAAGCTCGCCACTAGATGCGTACTCAACAGGAGGCCATGGCCAATCACAGCTCTCTGACAAGTGTTTACCTGCGGTATACATATTCATAAACATGGATGTGTATACAGCTCATCCGGACCATTCTACTTTGATGGGTACTTAAGACGTACCCTATATCAGTGTATCGTGCGAGCTGGCTCTTGAAGATGGGTTAAGCTTGAGGTTCTTCTCACCTCCATCCAGGCTTTTGCTTTGTGTCAGAATGGCAGCTTCAGAGAAACTACTCAATGTTGAATAAGGAGGAATGTAATTACACAGAACTGCACAACCCCCTCATTCCCCTCGCTCTGTGTGTGGTGAGGGAACAGCCGTGGTGACTACTAGTTTCAGGCCTGAGGTTGTGGTGGTAGCCGTGGCATATTGTTGTGGCCTGAAGGCACATCCCATAATGGGTCTCTCCTGTGTGAAGTCTGTTTACTCAGGCTTTCTGCCAGGACCAGCGTCTAAACATATGGGCCTTGTCTACCGTTGGAATGGACCCAGCTTTTCAGCCATTGTTGTCGACGAACAGCTGAAAACCAGGGAAGCTACACTGAATGGCTACAGCGTCTCCCAGCAGGCCTGAAAAATAATGGCTCAGTGTCATGCTTGCCCCATTTTGGAGCCCTTATTACACCCTTGCTAATCTGCTGCAGGTTATTCTTCAAGAGAGACGGGGAGGGGAGAGGACAGGCGTATCTGGCTGTGGACAGAGAATTCCCTCAAATCTTGAGAAAAAGTAAGCTGCCTGCTGCTCTCCATACGGTAGTGTGTGGTGTTATTGATAATGACACTGTCAAAGTACAAGGCTCTTGATGTCTCCAGTGGCAGAGTAAGGAAACAAGTCCAGTTTCAGCCCCAAAGAGCTTTCTGGAACAGAGAGAGAGAGAGAGAAGAGGGCAGGAAGTGGTAAGGATGATAAGGGAAGAACGTGAACCAAAGCACTCAATGGTTGAATTCGGACGACACAATAAGCAACTGGGGGTGGGGAAACAATCGTCAGTTGTATTGACTATCGTATCGTCCGAATGCTGCCATAGTCAACTCAGCGCTGATCCTAATCAACACCACAGTTGATTATTTATTACCATGTTTTGTTGTGAGTTCCCCCTAGATGAACAACTGTAAAGCTGATTATTACCCCACCATTTACTATCGTGTTGTCTGAATTCAGCCAATATATAAGCTCAATCTGGACCTACACTGCTGATTTATAGTGGTATTGAGGTGCACTGACAACTGTCGGGGTGCATGATACATCTACACCAAGCAGTATGTAGCACTATGACAGTGGTATGAATGCGGTATATGGCATGTGTCAATGGGCCCCAACAGTTGTCAGTGCTCTTCAATACCGCTATAAAGCAGTAGTGTAGATCCTGCCTTTATATACTGCTTTCATGGTGCTATATCCTGCTTGGCGTAGATCTGGCCTTAGTCTTCATCTTACCCTAGCTCAGTGGTAAGCGCATGTTTTGCATGGAAAACCTCCCAGGTTCAATCCCAGCAATTCCAGGTAGATCTCAGGGTGACTTGCTGTGAATTGGCATCAGGGTGATTTGCAGTCGATTGGCATGACTTTACGATTCCCAATGATTTAAGAAAAACAACAACAAAATGCCCCCCACCTCGCCCTTTCTAGATAAGGGTGCTAAAACAAAGAAAGCTTGAAGACAAAACCAGAAGTGGATTTGCATGTGAAAGGATGTGAGTTCTGGCCCGGAAAACGCATTATTGGGCTGAGCATGTTCTAAGACACTCTGGTCGTTATTTGCATGTTCACAGAAGCCTCCATTTTGGGCTCTTGTTGGTGGATCTCAGAAGCAGATCCACCAATCCTGAAGTATGCTATGGCCTAAACCAGAGGTGTGAAATGTGTGGTTCTCCAGTTGTTTCGGCCTACAACTCCTATCATCCATCAACATCGGCACTCCTGGCTAGGGCTGGTGGAGTTGTAGGTTAAAACATCTGGAGGGCCACAAGTTGCCGACCTGATCTCAACAGGCTTCATGGAAGATACGGATTTTTAGGAGGGGCCTTTGGCCAGATCAACACCAAGCAGGATATAGCGGTATGAAAGCGGTATATAAAAGGGAGGAGCCACACTACTGCTTTATAGCGGTATTGAAGTGCACTGACAACTGTTGGGGCCCATTGATACCGCTATATCCTGTTCAGTGTAGATCTGGCCTTTGTAGCCTAGGCTGACCAGATAAAATCCAGGTCAGGGCTCATGTAACTTTAACAGTTGTAGAGAAAAGGGGATTTCAGCCAGTGTCATTTGTATGCAATTAGTTCCTGGTGAAATTCCCTCTTCATCACAACAGTTAAAGGTGCAGGCACTATACTAGAGTGACCATATACAAAAGAAGGCAGGGCCCCTGCACCTTTAACTGTTGTGATGAAGAGGGAATTTCACCAGGAACTAATTGCATACAAATGACACTGGCTGAAATCCCCTTTTCTCTACAACTGTTAAAGTTACATGAGCCCTGACCTGGATTTTATCTGGTCACCCTATTGTAGCCTGGTTTTCCAATGCTGGCTGCAATGGAGGGGAAGACCCCTCCTCCGCAGACAGCATGGGAGTGTAGACTAACAGCCTCTTGTCAGACTGGTGAAAAAAATTGCCTTTTGCCAAACAGGCTGATGGGGGAAGAACAGCACTGAGAGGCAAGTTTCCCTTCCTCCTCAGCAAGCATGGAAGACAAGCATATAGGTGGAGGATGAATGGAGAAAGCCATGCCTCCTTTGCCAGTCCATTCCATTCGCCTGCGTGGAATTTCTAGTCGCCTATAGCAACCAGGCAAATTGTTAAAATACAAGGCTAAGATGAAGAGTCTTGGGTCTCGTTGAATGACTGACATGCTTAGAGAGGTTTCAAAAATTAGATGGGTACTTCCACAACGGATGGAAAGCTGAAATTTTGACACCCTAATTGAAAGAAATCGAGTTGTTTTTATGTATCTCCCCTGTTGCATGACACGGTCTATCTCATCATGGAGATCAGCAGTCTCTCCGGTGTCAAGTCAAACCTTATCTTAGCCAGAATGCAGGGAGGGGCCCCTCTCCCCCCATGCACATTAACAGTTGTATTGTGTAAACGTGGCACCCTGCAATGTAGAATGCAGTCAAGATGCATTATTAATATTTAAAATTAGGCCTGTCAGAAATCTTAGTTAGGGTGACCATATGGAAAGGAGGACGGGGCTCCTGTATCTTTAACAGTTGCGCAGAAAAGGGAATTTCAGCAGGTGTCATTTATATGCATGCAGCACCTGGTGACATTCCCTCTTCATCACAACTGTTAAGTTCCAGGAACCATGCCCTCCAGACCAGATACAAAAGAGGGCAGGGCTCCTGCAGCTTCAACTGTTGTGATGAAGAGGGAATTTCACCCCGGTGCTGCATGCATACAAATGACACCTGCTGAAATTCCCTTTTTTATGAAACTGTTAAAGGTACAGGAGCCCTGTCCTCCTTTTCATATGGTCACCTTATCTTAGTTGATTAATTGTATGAGTTTAGTTGATTAATACGATCAATCAGATTTGCATATGGGTAAAAATAACCATTCCGACACAAGAAGCATACTTTCTTCCATACCAAATGTTTTTCATAACAGGTTTTTGTCTTAGTTGACTCTTTTAAGAGGGTGCTTGCTATTTGCAGTGTTTTTAAGTAAGATCTTCTCAGTTAATAGTGAGTATCTTTTTCAGTTGATTAAAAGTGAACACAACTGACTAATATGTTGCATGCCTATATCATGCACATAAGAATATCTGCACTCAACTGTAAAATGCTGAATGTTAAACCTCCAAAGATCCCACTGTGGGCTGCCTTCTAAGAGTCGTCTGAAGAAGCTAAGCTTTCCCCAATCTGGCAACCCCAGGAAGTTTTGGACTTAAATTCCCGTCAGCACCAACCAGTTTTGACAATGGTCAGGAATGCTAGGAGGAGGAGTTCAAAAAATTTAGAGGGCACCAGGCTGGGAAAGAGTGCCCTAGTGGTAAGGCGGGAGTGTTGGAGTGTCTACCTGCTCTTCGTTAACCTTAATTATGACCCTCCTTCTACCAGCATGTGTATGTGGGCACACACACAGTATTTTCTCCATACAGATGCAAAGATTTTCACTCAGCCTAACATCATCCACAAAGAATTTTGGCTACCAAGGGCTATTTTTATACCAGAGTGTGAAATAGAATTACAATGCAAGTTTCGGGCATAAACTTAAATTATGGCTGTCGCTTTCAGGCGATCACTCTCATACAAAATGCTTATAAGGATTCCAGCTTGCTTGGGAAGGATTCCAGCTAGTTGGACCAAAGAGTATCACACACCTGCCAGTGCTAGATTCACGCATCAGTGAGATGGAATGGCCCCAGCGCGCCTCTTGAAGGTGTGTAGCATATTGTGCTTCCGAAGGATGAATTTTAAGGGCTGAGGTTAACAGAATATTTAGTGGCGTTTTGGAGTCAATACGTTCAGTTAATTTAAACCCAGGATTGGCAAGCGTTTTCACAGCATGGGCACCCTAGATTCAGAAAATGTCCTTTTCAAGTTGCTGTTAAACTGTTTTCAGGTAAGAGTTCCAGCCAACTCCTACAGTGACCAAGGCCAGGAACTACAGGTGTCCTTCCCAAATCCAGCGCAAATAGCGATTTCTTGTGCTAAGGCAGACGTGAGTCATGGTCTGATGGGGCCTAGCTAGTTATGGTTCCCCAGCTTATAACACTGGGGGTTCATGCCACATCTGCTTTGATCCAACAACCGACTACCAATGCAATAGTGCTTCACCTCTCTTCTCTGCAGTCCATCCCACCAAAGCCCAAAATTTGGTCCTGAGACTTAGGCCTTATCCACACCAGTCGTTTTATTTCAGAATAATATCGAGGTCGTCCCTACCGGGCCACAGGACGTTCACCTACTCCCACGGTGATCTTGGGTTGACCCCTCAGTTATTCAGGAATATCAGTAACTGGATTTTCCACAGCTTTTCCGGCTCTCTCGCTACAATCCTGACGTCCGCGGCTGGAGTGCCCCCTTCCCGAAGTGGTTGCTGTTCGGTGCAAGCTCCCTGCTTGGTGAACAGCTAACCCTCTGTCAGGGGCGTGTCCAGCAGTTTCAGACATGCACAGAAGTGGGCGTCCTCCCATTTTCAGCAAATTTTCTGATTGGTTATCAGCATGTCGACCGTGTGGATTGTTTTTTAAACACAAACATATTGATGCACAGGATCACATTTTTGACACAGAACTCATCCTCCCGCATTGCAATATGCTTGCATTGGAACGCATTTCGGAGGAGTTATTAAAAAAAATATTCCATGCCCTGTACCCATCTGCCTAGCCCTGCCCACTTCTGCCGATGCACATTTGGAACCACCTTCACGGGGCACACGTTCTCCCGCAACGGCTCTCCTTTACTTGCGAGAAACTTCCCTCGCATGTGCCCCATGGGCGACGATCGTGGAATCAGGAAACCTCGCAATCACACCACCTCCCTCTCAAAAGGGCTCTAGGTGTAGATGAGCCCTTAGTACGTTGGCAGTTTTTTTAAAAAGTCTGAGGAGTTGGAATGTTGATAAACATTCTATAAATCTCTTTTCAGTATTGAGAAGCCAAAGATGTTACAACCCATAGCTATGGAGATGTCAAAGACTGTAGTTTGCTTGACCTCCATTCCCCCCGCCCCACTACGCACACATACTTTCCCCCCTTAATGAGCTTGTCTGATTCAGTGTATCAATTGAGAGGAAAACACACTACTTTTCTGCAAATTTACATGTTCTGTGCTTTTATTTGATACCACTTCTGTCTCTCTACAACCATAATAAGAGACCTAACAGATTAACTGAAGCTGCCTCCGCAAGTAGAGATATGGGTTGATGAATGCACATGTTTGAATGGATTGTGGCAAAGATTATTGAATCCTCACCTCCACCATAGCATTTGTAGTCCTGAATCTATAGAGAGAGCTGTACCTTTTTCTGTAGATTAACAAGGCAAGATGACCCTGTCTCTCCACAAACCATGGGAAGCCAACGAAGCGTCATTTGCTTGATATGCAGCCCTTCTTAACTCCCAGCCCCTCTACACAACTGATTGCAGGGGCAATCATCTTTTATTTTATAAATCCGCCAAGTTAAGATGCTTCCTGCCGAAGTGAAATGCAAGTTAAATTAAGTATGAATTCTGATTGCAAAAGCAGCTCATGTAGAGTGTTTATCCAAGTGTGTCAGTAAACAGGAGGATTAAAAAGGGGACCTTTTTGTTTGATCTTCGGAGAGCTCTGCCCCATCCCACTACCCCTTTTTCCAAAGGAAAGGAAACAATAACAATGCCTAGTGGTTGGATCATTTGGATTTTTCCTTTAATTACTGTTATGGCCTGTGCTGCAAAGTGCACACTTGTTCCGTCTTTAGCTCATCTGTCATCAGAGCAACCTTGAGTGGAAGAGTATGGTTATTCTTGCTTGTGCTAACTCATAGTTTATTTAACCCATGGGTTGTTGAATTCTGGATTGTCATGATGTGTGAACCCAGCCTGCTAACAAACCATGATTTGTTAACTGCAAACGCCTTAGAAAGAGAACCCATGGTTTTTTGTTGGGTTGTGAACTCTTGAGTTGTTAGATTCTGGGTTGTCATGGCATGTGAACCTAGAATCATGGGTTGTTTCCACCAGGCTCCAGAGGCAGCAAGTAACAGTGGTAAAAAAACTCAGCCCTCTACATGCCAGTACTACAGGGCTGCAAACGCATTTGAGACATAGGGAGAGAGTGATTGAAGGAGGAAAAGAACAAATAACCCAGGAATTGAAAAACAAAACATAGGCTCAATTCGGACGACACGATAGTCAATGGTGGGTTGACTAACCCTAACCCTAGGGGGCACTCCCCACACAACATGGTAATAAATAATCAACTGTGGTGTGGATGAGGATCAGCGCTGAGTTGACTATGGCAGCATTCGGATGACACAATAGTCAAAACAACTGATGATTGTTTCCCCCACACCAGTTGTTTATTGTGTTGTCCGAATTGAGCCATAGTTTGTTCAATCATCTGCAAGACAAACCCTGCATAGTATAATAAACCATAGGTTAACCATGGTTAATTAAACCATGGATTAGTGTAATGTGCAAACCAGGATATTGACTCATCTGCTGTGGAACTGCTGTGCATAACAGGAGATCTGGTCCTGTTCTAGAACACGTGCACTGAGCCTGATGCACCTCGTGATCTGAGAATGTGAGCAATGGCCAGTGTGATATAGTGGCTAGAGCAACGTTCCCCAACTTGGTGCCCTCCAGATATTTTGGACTTCCAACTGCAATACTGAGAGCCAGTGTAGTAATTAGAGTGTTGCGTTGGGACTGGGGAGAGCTGAGTTCTAATCCCTACTCAGCCATGAAGCTCTCTGGGTACACAGCCTTGGGCTCCTTGCGGGAAGTACGGGATATTAATATAAGAAATAAATAATAAACTTCCTTTAGATCCAGCCAGCATAACCAGTGGTAAGGATTCTGGGGAGTTTTAGTCCAAATCAGCTGCAGTCCAAACCAGATTTGTTTTGACTTGGTTAGAGTGTCATATTTAGGTTGACCATATGAAAAGGAGGACAGGGATCATGTAACTTTAACAGTTTCATAAAAAAGGGAATTTCAGCCAGTGTCATTTTTATGCAATTAGTTCCTGGTGAAATTCCCTCTTCATCACAACAGTTAAAGTTGCAGGGGCCCTGCCTTCTTTTGTATATGGTCACTCTAGTATAGTGCCTGCAACTTTAACTGTTGTGATGAGGAGGGAATTTCACCAGGAACTAATTGCATACAAATGACTCTGGCTGAAATTCCCTTTTCTCTACAACTGTTAAAGTTACATGAGCCCTGTCCTCCTTTTCATATGGTCAGCCTAGGTCCCCTCTACAAGGATTCGCTTTTGCGCCTGGTTAGCTGATTATGCGCATAATCGCAGAAGCGCATTTACACCTAATACCTCTGTACGAGAGGCGGCGAGAGGCGGCGAAGCGCATTAAGGGATGACCAAAATGCGCTTTACAAGTAGTTAATGTGCATAATCGCTTGTTCACATAGTCAAAATGCGCTTTAACGGCCGGAGCAAAATTAAGCTCGCTGTTTAACGCGCATTCGATAATGCGCATAATCGGAGAGATAACGCGCCTCTACGCCTGATTTGCGCTCCGTTCTTGTAGAGGTAAATTTTTTTAAGCGCCTTGAAAGAGCTTTAAACGTCTCTTGTAGAGGCAGCCCTAGTCATATTAGGACTGGAGAAACATGGGTTCAAATCCTTCCTCATCTGTGAGGCTCATTGATTGGCCGTGGGTCAGTCACTACCCTTTAGCTAAACCTACCTCACAGGGCCAGCACATTAGCCCACTTTTAGCTTGAAAGAGCTTTTGCTGTTTTTTTGATGATTTGTTAATCTCTCTTGACAGCCATGTTGTTTACTGTTTAACATGATGGCTTTTGGAATGATTGTATGTTGCCTTAAGCACTGTAGGAACCCAATAGAAAAGAAATAAACATGGATCTAAGGTGGTGTCCACACTGGCAGTTTATCAATCATTCCACCCACTGAAATTAATATGAAGAGGGGACACACTCTGCTCCACATCCTGTGATCTGCTAGCATTTGAGCTCTGGGCTCTGGTTTTCCCATGCAAAATAACCTTATCTTGTTTAAAAAGTCCCATATTTTATGTGATTACTGTAGACTGAAGTCTACCATGTCTTGCTTCCTAGCCATTGTCTTGACTCCTCCTCCTTTTCCTTTTATTTTTTTTAAAAAATATTTTTTAAAGGTGAATTTGTTTTTTTAATTTTTTAATTTTTAAAAACCTGTCTTTGACCATCTTTCTGCATGAGTTTTCAGGGTGATGTACCGAATCGAAGACTCTAGGGCTTCATTCCACTGATGTGGTCAAGCCATGGTTTGGCCGTTGGGAGTGGGCTGTGGGATCACATACTTCCTACTCCCCCATTACTTGTGTGTGCCCAATTCCCTCCTCCACCTTTGCTTTTACATTAATCACAGTATGCTGTGATATCCAAATTGGGCAAATTTAGGATTAAAGGTAAATTTGTGTTGCCTCCAAGCCAAAAATCGGAAACCCATTTCAAACTGATGTCTTCTTCTGATGTAAAACAGTAGTCAAATCCATGTGACGTATCACAGTCAAAGTAATATAACTCAGACAAAGGCCGTATCTGGAAAGTTTGCAATGATTAAAATGTTTTGACTGGGCATTGAAAAGTCTTTCTGGCCTCTACTGTGTCGATACCATTAAACAGCTCTGAGCTTCCAACAGATTTTTTTTTTGGAAAGAGAAGGAAGATCTCATTTATGGACTTCAGGGTATGGGAAGTGTCACATGAAAAGTAGAGTCTGTAAGATACACTAGGGGGGTGTTTACATGTGGGGAAAGCCCCACGGCAGCTGTGGATCTGCATCCTGTTGGTTAAATGACGCAGGTGCAGTTTCGCAGCCATCATGGGACTTCCTTGCGATACTCCGATTTGAAAAATTCGGGGATTTACCCCAACTTTTTCAAAGGGAGCGTCAACAACACAATGCTTCCGTAATGTTGCTCTGCAGCCAATCCAGAGCCAACCTGGGGGCAGAGCCTGGACCCAGATAGCCGTCCAGAAATCCACACTCCCTCCTTGACATAGGGATTACCTGACGCCACTCCGGGATTGGGAAAGCGTGGGGTTGAGGAGGGAGGCGGCACCGACCCAGGACAGCCTCTGGGTTCAAGTTGTTTGCACCCCTGCCCTCACTGATATAGTTTCGACATGGAAATTCATAGCAGCTTTGCATGCTCTTAATGTATTTTTAAGATGCTGATGCTGTGTTTAAAATGTTGTAAGCTGCCTTGCATGGTTCCTTTTTCAAATGGAAAGGGAATTAGTATACTTTTAATCATCATCAACTAAAACCGCAGCTTGAAGTGGCACAGTAAGGCCAGATCTACACCAAGCAGGATATAGCGGTATGAAAACGGTATATAAAAGGCAGGAGCCACACCAAGCAGGATATAGCGGTATATGGTATGTGTCAATGGATCCCAACAATTGTCGGTGCACTTCAATACCGCTATAAAGCAGTAGTGTGGCTCCTGCCTCTTACATACCGTTTTCATACCACTATATCCTGCTTGGTGTAGATCAGGCCTAAGTTGACTGGACAGTTGTCACCAACCAAACACCATAAACAGAGGCTCAGTTCTCACTGAAGTGGTAAGAGGAGACCTGCGCCATTTGAAAGCTTGCTGCCACCGAGTCTTTCTGCATTGCTTTATTTCATCGTGTCAGTTGTCCCAAGTGTCTTGGTTTCTTAGCACTGCCCATTCTCCTTTGTTGCCTTTTAGACACGGAACCCTTCCTCAAACCCGCACTATGTTGCCAGCTTTCTCTTTTCCTTCAAATCCCTCCTCTAAACCTGCCTTTTTGGGTGAAACCTTTGGCTTCAGAACTTTAATCTTCCTCCTTAGCTAGGCTGACCATATGAAAAGGAGGACAGGTCTCCTGTATCTTTAATAGTTTCATAGAAAATGGAATTTCAGCAGGTGTCATTTGTATATATGCAACACCTGGTGAAATTTCCTCATCATCACAAAGTTAAAGCTGCAGAAGCCCTGCCCTCTTTTGTACATGGTCAAGAGGACAGGGCTCCTGCAGCTTTAACTGTTGTGATGAAGAGGGAATTTCACCAGGTTCTGTATGCATATGAACAACACCTGCTGAAATCCCCTGTCCTTTGCAACTGTTAAAGATACAGGAGCCCTGTCCTCCTTTTCATATGATCACCCTATCCATAGCTGAAACAAAGCCTAAATATGTGTGCCTGAACTAGCTCACGTTGCTTCCACCTCTGTTGCAATTTAGACTGAAAGTTCCTTGGGGCAAAGACCTAGCCTGTCTTTTTGGCTAAATCAATCTGCAAAGCTTTCCCCACAATGAGGACACGATATAAATGATTATAATAACTGTAGTCCTCATCATATCCTGCCTGATTCTCCCTGAAGAAATGCTGTTGTTGTTTTTAAAGACCACGTTTCTCTTAGAAATCTTGGAGAGTGTAATGTTTTGCATCGTGCAATAACATGATACAAACCACTCTCCGCATTGGGTAAATATTTGCATAGGCAGCTATCACATTTGCAATCCAGTGTTATCTAGTCATTTTGGAAAACTCACCTATTTGCTTCAAGTTGCCAAAGGTCACTAAATAATATTACTTAGAGAGCTGGCAGCAATATAAACTTAAACAAAACAAAGCCAAACCACCAAAACAGAATCAAATTTCCTTTGATTTCCATATGCCGGAAATCTGCCCGAGCTTGTGAATTAATTAATTATTATTAATGCCGTGAACGAATGGTCGCTGGGAAATGTCTGTACTTAGGAGCTGTAATTAAACATTCTTACTCAAGCAGCTTCCCATTTTTATAAATCAGAATTGGATTTTACAGTCCCTTATTTGTTTCTTTGTGTGTTTAATAAGAAAAAAAAATGTTCACAGTGAATTTTACATTTTGTCTGGCACGGAACGCAAGGGAGCTTTTTAATATTCATACTTCCCATCCTTACTGAACGCATCTTCTTTTGATGCTTGCATTGTTTTGAGGTTTTGCAAAGGAGATATGCCTGTAATGTTGCTGGTAGGAACACCGTAAGACTAGAACATTCCTCCTGGTGGATTTGTTTATAGATTTCATGGCACCGTTCCATGGCTGAACACGGAAACACACAGTATCTTGCCTCCGTAAGACTGTCTTGATAAAAATGTGAAGAAGATGCTTCGGAGTTGGCTGTAAAAACCCTAGGAGAGGGCAGGGGAGAACTTTGTCTTAATAGGTACAAGCAGTTGCCGTGGTTCAGTGCACAATCCACCTGTGGAACTCATTGCTTCATGATGCTAAGTAGCTTAAAAACAGCCTTTCCTTCAGCAGCTGGTTTTCTCTCACTGAACTGGAAATGTTTTTAAACTCCATGAAGACCTTCATCAAACCTGCCTGATATAGGCCTGTCTTCCACACTACCAGGAGCTTCACAACTCACTTGGTTTTGGCTCCTTTAGGCAGGCAACCAAACCTGGAGGTTTATTCAGCTTCTGGTGAGCTGCATTTTGCCTGATGGGTAATAAGTTGCATAGGCCTGAGTTACCTGCAACTCTAGTGTTGTTTTCAGGAAATGCAATGGAAGCTCAGTTCTGGAGCCCTACCTGGAGTCTACTAAGATGAGTTGAAGTTTATTTTGGCTTTGTTTTAAATCTCTTCAAGGTGCAAATGTCAAACCTGCATTAGGTTGACTTTAGAGCCTCGCTCCCTAAAGTCCCACCCCTGTTAAACAGCATTCATACCTGAAGCCAAAATGCGCCAGACGGGCTCAGATTATATTTTAGGGTCACACTTTAAAAATATTTTTTTGGCCTGGAGCAGAGTTTTGTTGCACTGAAAAACTTTTATTGGGGTGCTATTTTCCACTTTTTATTGGGCGGGGACCAGCAGAAGGGAATTCAGGATCTCCTAGTCAGTCTTTGAGTGGTTTAGAGTAGATCAGCAAAGACTTTCTGACTTCTAATTGCTTAATAACAACAACAACAACAACATAACAACAACAACAACAACAGAAAGTCACCCCCGCCTCCGGTTTGCTATAAAGAAGAAAGCTTGGGGAGGTTTTTGTGTGGAAGGATTTGTGAAAACACATTCCTAGGCTAAAGATGTGCTCAGAGGCTCCTGTATTCTAACTGGATGTTTGCTTTCCTTAGCTATTGTTTTTCACCTGGCTGTGGTTGGTGGATTTTTGTAAAACAACAAGGTAGATCCCATAAGCCTAGCCTGATACGTCCCCACCCTTCACTATGGGGAGGCAACAAAGATATTCAAGATTAAAAATAACAAATACAGCAAAGCGTTATAGTTACTTTTTTCCCTTACCACTCATAATAACCAGAGATACAGATGCTTCTGAGAAGTAATCACACATGGGCTCAATTCGGACGACACGATAGTCAATGGTGGGATAATAATCAACTTTACAGTTGTTCATCTAGGGGGTACTCCCCACACAACATGGTAATAAATAATAAACTGTGGTGTGGATTAGGATCAGCGCTGAGTTGACTATGGCAGCATTCGGATGACACGATAATCAATACAACTGACGATTGTTCCCCCCACACCAGTTGTTTATTGGGTCGTCTGAATTGAGCCATGACCTGATTTGTGGGATAGCTGTGGTGGTAGTGACTTCCTACCTCCCCCCATTCTTTCAGCGTTTATTTTATTTTTAACTTATTTATTTTCAGGGAACAGACATAAGATTTTTAGGTGGCAAAAAACGTTTTGTCATACCCAACGAATAATCCTGTGTTACTTTATAGCTGATGCTAATTTTGCTGATTTTGGGTGAAAACATCATATTGAGTGTTCACAGATGTTCCAACACACACACACACACACACACACACACACACCCCTTGCATATTCTCTCACTCAATAAAACCTGACCCCCCCTTCCCCAAGTTATTCCCCTACCAATATTCTAGTCCTCAAGAGTGCCATACAAAGAAATTCCAATTTTCAGTGCCATTTTGAGAATGGAAATTTTCAACTTGAATGTGGCCTTATACATCTTTAAAAAACAGTGACACCCTTCAATTTGTGAAAGTCTTTATATGCATAGAGGGACGTAACTGGAGCTTAGACTTTGAAAAACAAAACACATTTAGGTGTTTATCACACGCGTGCTTTGATGCACACCCGCCGCGACTTTGATCCACTTTTTCACCGCTGGACTCGTATGACGTCATCCCCCGTCGTGCTGTTCTCTCACCCTTGGCCTGCAGTTGCTCGTTTCTCTTTTGATTTATCCCTGAATGGGCAAAGTCCGAAACAGGTAAATTTGGAACAGGCCAAGCTGAGGTATCGCAGCAATACCGACCACGTGTGATTCAAAACGCTAGACTCGAATACGAAACGGAGGGGGAACCAGCAGAAGCAAACCCCGGTGGGGGGGGGAAGTAGGTGTGATGCAGCTCTTAGATATATAGAACTGTCTTATTCCAGGTCTGTTATGTCTGGTACTATCTCCTCCTAGTGGCATTCTGGCATGCCTCTTTAAAAAGAGTAACAATCCAGAAGCGGTCTCCTCCTCAGATAGATCGGATGATTCTACATGCCTAACATCTCCATTGGTGTAGAATAACGCAAGGCCCTGGCTACAAAAGGTCTTGCTGCCATAACACTGCTAGTCTTTCAAGTGCCATGCAATGCTTTGTTTATTAAAAGCCTCACAAAGGAAGCCCAAAAGAGCCACGGCACTGCGGGCCACGTTTCTTTCCTGCTATCCCCAAAACAGGCCCATAACCTTTGCAACGAAGCCCCAACGACGCTTTCGTCCGTTGTTGGTATTGTTTTAAAAAACACAGGCTATTGTTGAAAGCCGTCCTGCACGGTTGCCGATGGCAGGTTGCCAGGCTCAACGGACGCTCGTCTGCTTTGGGAACAGCGGGGGGTGGGGGGGGGTGGCCCATCCAACGTCCAATGTGCGTTTGCCTGGACTCGATGACACAGTGGTTTCCAGCTTATCAAGGGTGCGATGGCTGCCCCAAGGAGGGTCTTTTTTGTGTAATCAGTCACTCAACATACGAATTTCTCCTGGGTTACTGGAGGTCGAAGCTGCTTCTTCCCCTTCCCCTTCTCCTCCCCCCCCCCCCCCCCCCATCAGTTCCTTCTGCAAGTTTAGCAAATGCAGCCACATTTTGGCGGGCAAAGGGAGGGGGGCAGCAAGACTTCTTCAAGTAAACAATTTGCTACATGCGAAGCGTTATCGGTGGATACCATTTGGGAGAGGTGAAATCTCTCTCCCTGCTGGTCCCAGTCATCTGCCTTGTATTCTTGTTTATTTTTGAAAAGGCACGGAGCTTTTTGTTTTTCCTTGCTGGGCAAACTGGCTTTTGGTGTGTTGACCTACCTGCGTACTGTATTGTTTATTATATATTACGTTTATATCCTATCCATCTTGCAAGGAGCTTCATGCCGCGCACAAGGTTCCCTCCCATTTTACCCTCTCATAGACTGGGAGATAGTGGCTCAGTTCAGACAACACATTTCTCAACATTTGGTTTTAGAACTCCATCGTGTAGTTTTTACAGCACCATCGAGAAATGTGTTGTCTGGAGGGAAAACTCCACCCCACGGTGGAGTTGTTTCTTTTCGAAAACACTCCATGCTGAATATCCACGCTGAGCAGAGGAGAGTTCCTGCACAACTGCTGTGTGGTGTGTTGCGTGGAAGGCTCTGCGGAGTTTTCTGTTGCATTGAGTTTTTTTTCTTTATTGTAGTCTATAGACTTTTCCCACTGGCTCCAGAATTTCCTGGCTAGAGCGGCGAAAGGAGCGAGCGCCGCTCTAGGAGAGCTGCCACAGGAATGGGTTTTTTTGCAGCAATGGTTGATGGGATACCATTGGGAGGACTGGGGGAGGAGAGATAGCGGAGGAACTGCCAATCAAATGCTGTGTTGACTTTTACTCTACTCCACAGGAGCCCACATTCACACAACGGTGGAGTTAGAACATGTTGTGTGGTGAGTACCCCCTACAAACTCAACCATTGAGTGGACTTTTCACACTGCGTAGAGAAACGTGTTGTGTGAATTGAGGCGGTAACAGGCCAGGGTCACACTTAGTGAGCTTAATGGCTGTGTGAGGATTAGAACCCAGGTCTCCATGGGCCTAGTCTGACACTCTGATTGCTGCACCACATATTGGGTGTTCTTCCAAGAGTTTTTAAGTGTGTTCCCTGCGGAGTCTACAGTTGGTGGCAAACTTTGGTCTGTTGCTGTATTATGTACGAAACGGTCTTAAAACCCTGAACATAACCGCCCTTAATTGTAAACACATCTCCTTGATTTCAATAGGTCTTGCTTCCAAGTAATTGTATTCTGAATAACTGTGTTTGGACCCAAGACATTTGTTAGCATGTACTCGGCGTCCGTCTTCTGAGAGTTACAGTGCCTGTGGGGAGCAATCTATTTTCTAAGGCCAGATCTACACCAAGCAGGATATAGCACTATGAAAACGGTATATAAAAGGCAGGAGCCACACCAAGCAGGATATAGCTGCATGAAAGCGGTATATGGTATGTGTCAGTGGGCCCCATCAGTTGTCAGTGCACTTCAATACCGCTATAAAACAGTAGTGTGGCTCCTGCCTTTTATATAACACTTTCATACTACTTTCATAGTGCTATATCCTGCTTGGTGTAGATTGGGGGTAAGAATGAAGGAAAAGGGGGAAAGGGGAATAAAGGAAAAGGGAGGAAAGGGGAATAAAGGAAAAAAGGGGGAAAGGGGCCATAGCTCAGTGTGATAGAGCACATGCTTTGCATGCAGAAGGTCCCAGGTTCGATTCTCCAGGTAGGGCAAGGAAAAGAGTCCTACCTGAAACTCTGGAAAACTGCTGCCAGTCAGTGTCGACAATACTGGGCTAGATAGACCATTGGACTCTGGTTCAGTATAAGGCAGCTTCCTCTGCCCCAATGTCCTATGTCCCTAAAGGAGCCTAAATAAATGATAAAAGAGACTACCAAATGTATTATTTGCCGTAGAGTTAAACCATATTAAACCAGCTTAGATCTCCTGGGTCGACCTGCCTTCTTGTCTCCAAGCTGTTTTTGTAAGGCTCAAACCTTACCTCAGGGCTGCCAGAAAGCAGCAACGTATTCCCCCACCCCTCTATCAAAGCCACTTGCCAATCTTTAAGGTCAGCCTTCCCCGGCCAGGTACCCAGCAGACGTGTTTGACTACAACTCCTATCACCCCCAGCCAATGTGGCCAATTGCTGAAGGGCACCAAGTTGAGGAAGGCTGTTTTAGAACAAGCACCGTGGCAAATGCTCAAGCCGGTCTTTGGGGGGTGCCTGTGTTAACAATGACACTTTTTGTGTAGTTTGGATTAAAATAAATGTTTTCTTGTTTTGCAGAAGTGGGGCGGAGGGGAGGGGAGGACAAAGCCTGGGCCAGACCGCACTGTTTGTTGGGTGGGTAGAGCCCCACCCCCCACCCTCTGCCTCTACTGGTTTTGGATTTGCAAAATTGTCAGAATATGTTTGCCTGCCTGTTCCAGCGCTTCCTTCTCTAGCCGGGGCTTTGTTTTGGAACAAGCGCTGGTCAAACAAGCTTTTGTTTGCGGTCGGTCACTTGGCTGGCAACAAAACTTTTCAGTGAGGCAGACAATGAGGAAGCTGTTGGTGTGGCGGCCAAGGGCAGCTGTGATATTACTGGCGGGGCAGACTGATGTGAAAGACAAGGGGGCTTGTTGAACATGAGTGCCCAAGGAATATGTGGATGAGTGTGGCGGCAGAAGGATCTCTGCGGACCTTCATGTACTAGTCAAAGTACTTTGAAGTGTATGTTTTATTCAGGCATTTCTGTTGTGTTCATCCTTAAATGCAGGATCACATGTTCCTGCTCCTCCTCCTCCTCCTCCTCCTCCTCTCTAAAATATATGCCAGGAAAAACCATAGTTGGAGCTTTGAATAAACTGGAAAATGAAGCAGAATGGACTGTATCACTTGAGACTGTGGCTGTTGGATCACTTTTTTTGGGGGGGGAGGCATGCTCCCCAAACTCTCTCTTGCTGCTGTGCAAGCTTCCCCCCCCCTTTTTTTTACTTGCAGGGAGGTTTTAAAAATTGGGTGGGGGGGGGCATTCAACTGTGGCATCCTCTAACTCTACCAGTCCTCTGTACTATCTCATGTTTTAAATTTTGTATATTGAGTTTTTAATGTTTAATCTTTCAATTTTTGTAAACCTCCCAGAGAGCTTTGGCTATGGGGCGGTATATAAATGTAATTAATATTATTATTATTAATAATAATAATAATAATAATAATGATGTTCCTCATTCTGCTACATGAGTGCACCAGGATGTACTAGCCCTTTTAAGACAGAGGTAGACAACATGCAGGGCACATGAACCCCCTCTTTTTTGGGGGGGCAGATCCTGCTGCAACATTTGCAGTTCGCAAATAAGGGTAATTTTTACTTGAAAGCTGTACCACCGCATTTCAGAAGCACATTTGACAATGTGGTGGCAGCAGGAGGCAGGGGTGCAGCTCCTGGAGGGATGGGGGGGCAATGCAGCCCCCCCATTCCTTAGAAGGTCCTCAACCCTGTTTTAAGGTATATCAGCATTATTAATCACATCTTGCAGGAATGCTTAGTGGGGGCGGGAAAGGATCTTGGCATGAGTTTATAGCATACTGGCATGGATCCAGTATACCTTGCAGACTACCCATATATGCCTTTCGTCATGAGGTGATCAAATGAAGCACTACTCTGACCCATTATTTGCAGTGGTAAAAGCTATGGGGGCTCAGGGATGGCCTTTGGAATTCTTTGACTAGGGAACTCCTGGGAGCTAGCTCTTTTTGTATGATTTTCTGCAGAAGTTTCAGACTTTTTTTTAATTTTCCAAAACTTTAAAAAAAGAAAATCTTAATTTTATGTCTTGCCTCCTCCTTTTTGTTCTTTTTAAAAGTTTGGCTTTGTTTTGGGTTATTTTTTTCCCTGCTCCTTGTTTTCACTTTAAAGAGCAGGCTTAAATGGGTTATTGTTTTAATGGATATATGTAACTTAACATGCTGGGTTTGCCGATTGCTTTGAGCACTCATATACGTTGGGAAAAAGTGACTCAAAAATCAAACAGACAAACAAAATGGTAGATAGATAGAATAGATAAAAATGCCAGAGATATGGGAATTTCCTGGTCTGCCACTCAAGTGGTGTTGTCTTTTACCCATTAATTCAGTTCTCAGTAGCTCTAAATAACATCATCAACAACCTTGGATCCCTCCATCTCTTTTGTAAAAACAGAACATGTAATTGAAGTGGTTTCCTTTCTACCATGCTGCAGAAGTAACTCTTTATGGCTGTAATGCGGTTTTAAAAGAATGGTATAAGTGATACTGACTTTGTCAGCAAAAACGAAAGAAGAAAGTGAATGGGTGAGTTGCGGGGAAGGGAGCCCAAACCAATCACAGATACTGTTACTGAAATGACATTACATCTGTATGCCCTTCCCTTCACATTTTCCTGTAATCCTGTTACGGCATCGTCCCATTACCTCAAGCACTGTCATCCTTAAACGCTGTCAAATCTTAACTGGATTGCCAAGGACATAAGGAAGGAGTCTAGGAGGTGAACCTGATGGTCGTTTCAGCCAGAACATTATCTATTTATCTACGTATCTATCTTTGCCTTCTCGCCTAGTGCTTTCTCCACAAACACATACAGTTTATTTTAAGATAAATAATTGCAGTAAACTATGCATTTCACATCTTTATAGGCTCCTGGACTCATACGGAACAAGACTAATAGGGTTATCCTTAAATTTAAAGAGAAAAAAAAGTTTGATAAAGTTTTCATTGGCATGGCTCCCCATAGCTTTTCATGGTTCATTTGTTCCTCAACATCCCTTATGCCACTGTTACTCAGTGCAGTTGCCAAGCGAGGGATTTTTAACTTCTGACCAAGTATTTTCACATGTCCTTAATGCTCCTGGAGCTTAGAGATATCCCAATCCTGGTTGGCATTCTGTGGAGCTGAACACTAAATCGAAGCATTCTGTCCTTTTTCAATTCTGAACTGGGCATCGTCTCCTGTAAAGTCTGCTTGCAGTACCTTGTATCTGAGAGAACTGTTTTTGGAAAGAAACTGAGGTGTGGTCTAGAATAGGGTGACCATATGAAAAGGAGGACAGAACTCCTGTATCTTTAACAATCCTGTATGTTGCTTGCAACTGGTGAAATTCCCTCTTCATCACAGCAGTTAAAACTGCAGGAGCCCTCTCCTCTTTGGATCTAGTCATTCGAGTTAAAACGGGCAGGGCTCCTGCAGCTTTAACTCTTGTGACGAAGAGGGAATTTCACCAGGTGTTGCATGCATACAAATGACACCTGCTGAAATTCCTTTTTCTATGCAACTGTTAAAGACGCAGGAGCCCTGTCCTCCTTTTCATATGGTCACCCTAGTCTAGAGTGCAAGTTGGCTTTTCAAAGCAGCTGAGATAGCTGCAAAGTTGCTTTCCTTTCAACTCTCAGGCAGCCATAATTTCTAAAAGCATTTGGGGACGACAGGGGTGGAATTGGTGAAAATGAGTCTGATTAGAAATAAAGCAATGTCAGAAGTTCAGATTTCAGGCCTGAATCCCCTGGTCCCTTTGAAGTGGAGGACTTGGGCCCTGCCTGCAGTTTTTATTTGTACACCTTACTGCAAATTCCTTTTCTAGCACCTATGAGAGGGCTTGTTATTAATATGATTTGTGCTGAAAACATGGCTGGAAAAGGCTTTGAGACAAAACTTTCTAAGGGCTTTGAAATGTTGGTTGAATCAGTAGGTAATCTATTGGTATCTTCTTATGCTGCATTATTTGCAAGACATCACCCAAAGGGCACCTTACAGTGGTTTTCCCCCTGTAACCACTGATTTTAGTAGTTGCATGGCATGCTGAAGAATTACTGATGAGATGCCTCCTCCCAGACTGAAGGAACTCACAAGGCTTGGAGGCTCTCCTTGCTATGGAAGTCTTTTTGGCATAGGAACCCTGTGTTGGACAGAATGAGATCAGGATAACTCTTTGCGACCGATAACTTGCTGTTACTGTGAACTGAAGGGATTTGCCTTATTGTTCCTTAATCCAAGGGTCAGATCTTCATTTGAGTAGTGGCTCTTCAGGCATTGGTCTCAGAACAACTTTCCGGTGCCCTGGAACATGTGAAGAACCAATAAGTGTCTGGAGTGTATTTCCCCCATCATGCCACTAGTCACACCTTACTCCACATATCTGGATTCGGAGGGAAGCCCTTCCTGGTCTAGAATTTCCAGTCAGCTGTAAGCCTCTCATTTTAGGAACTTTGACAATAGCTCACTATTGTCTATGCAAGCCTTTCCCAACTTTGTGCCATCCAGATGTGTTGGAGAAAACACTCCCATAATTCCTAGCCAGCACGGCCATTGCGGTGTTGTGGTCCCAACACATATGACGGGCACCAGGTTGAGTAAGGCTGGTCTGTGTTGACCAGAAGTGGCTCCCATCAGGGTTTCAGGATCCCAGTCCTACCTGGAGATGCCAAGAATTGAACCTGGGAACTTCTGTATGCAAAGCAGGGACTCTACCACTGAGCTACAGAACATGAAGCATTACTTAGAAAATGCACCCAAATCCTACCTCTTCTTACTCAATGTACACAGTTCAAAGAGGCGGTGGATCTTGGGGATTGTGGGCAGTAGTTAGTCTGGACTAATTCATTTGACTAGGCTGACCATATGAAAAGTAGGATAGGGCTCATGTAACTTTAACAGTTGTAGAGAAAAAGGAATTTCAGCCAGTGTCATTTGTATACGATTAGTTCCTGGTGAAATTCAATCTTCATTACAACAGTTAAAGTTGCAGGGGCCCTGCCTTCTTTTGTATATGGTCACTCTAGTATAGTGCCTGCAACTTTAACTGTTGTGATGAAGAGGGAATTTCACCAGGAACTAATTGCATACAAATGACACTGGCTGAAATTCCCTTTTCTCTACAAGTGTTAAAGTTACATGAGCCCTATCCTCCTTTTCATATGGTCAGCCTACATTTGACATTGTTTTGTGGAAGAAGTCTCTTTAAATCTGTAGCACATTGCCTCTGAAATGGGGAGGGACCAAAGACCAGTGTGTGTCTGAATGCCACTTCTTGTGGGAAAACTATTGGCCTACATCAGCAGGAGAGGGCAGTGCCCTTATAGCCATCTGGGCCTATAAGCATTACGTCCTTATATTCATCTGGCTGGCCACTGTGGGGAACAGGAAACTGGCCCAGCTCAGCCTTTGGTTTGATCCACCACAGCTCTTTATCTGTTTAGGTAGCTCTCACCTACCTGTTCAGGATAAAGAAGAGTCCAGCAGCTTTGGTGGTTATAGCTGTGTGGCCTTCATTCCTGCGAAACATGTTGTTTATTTATTTATTTGCAGAATTTATAAAATTATACGGTTGCCTCACAAATAATGGCAAGAATGCGTAGCCGCAACCATTGCGTGGAACTTAATGGCTCTCCAGAGCTGCTCTCTGAGCTGTTGTTTCTTGGAATGAGCCGCAATGAATTTCACCAGGTTTAACAGGCTTGTCACATGCAGTCCATGACTTGTATTACCTGGAGGTTAAATAGCTAGTATTGTATGTCTAGTAGTAGCTGCAGTACTTACTTCTTAGTAGTATTAATGAGATAATGGCTCTAACAGTAACATTGCAGGTCTGTGCACAATGAAAAAGTGCAATGTATTCTTTTGTTCATTCTTTCGGAACTCATTATTATTATTATTATTATTATTATTATTATTATTATTATATCCCCCCTTTCCCCCCAATACTGGGACTCAAGGCAGCCCAGTATTGCAGGACTATCTGAGAGAATGCCAGGTTATTAACTCTCCAATAGTAGGAACATTTTTTAAAGTTTCTAGTGCTCATTAAGTGTTATGGTTATGTTGGTTTAACAAAGTTTGGTTTGGTTTGATAAACCTCTTCATGGAAGAGAAATGGCTGAGAGAGAGGTTTGGAATACATAACAATATATACCCCAATTCCAGAATGTTTGCTTCTGAAAATGTGGCCAGAAAAGGCCATCGTCCATCTCTGACCAGAGTACTGATGACCGCCATATTTATTACTTTCGCTCTAGGAAGAAATTCTATGGACCCTGCTGACTGCTCCCAAGTGAGGGCTTAGAAGGAATGATGGCAAAGAATAGCAGAACAACTTTGCAGTACCCTGTTACTATTTTTCTGCACTTGGTGAGGAGGAGCAGGAGAATATTTTCCTGTAATAATAATAATAATAATAATAATAATAATAATAATTTATTTCTTACCCGCCTCTCCATCTGGATCGAGGCGGGGAACAACAACATGATAAAAAAGGTTGAATTGGAGTAACCCTTTCCAGAAATATCTAACGTTGCTTGTTTTGTTTATGCAATTCATTGGTGGCTGTGCGAAAACAACAACTAGGTGTGATCGCAAGCCTGCATAACAGGTGTTTCCCACCGTGTCAAACACATCCTGTGACCCTGCCAGGCACTTGATTAGGGCAGGCTCCAGGTTTTGGTGGGATGTCGGGCCCCCTTTGGCACCCTCCTTCCTCCAACCACACGTTTGGGCCTCCCCTTGTTAAATTAAAATAAAACTTAGAATGCTTCCAGACAGATGGTTCCTAGCATCCCAGCTATTCCAGCCATTCCGCTTTAAAGGATTTTGTTTGTGGGAAGAAAAATGTGAGTAGGGTGGCAGGGAAAAAAATCTGCGGGAGAGTTACAGTGGAAGATGCAATTGTCTAGATCCTGTCTGAAATTCTGGGAATAAGGCAGGGCAATTGCATGATAAAAGCATCATCTGGAAAGTGGGAATCGTGATACGCGTAGTAATACGCTATTGGTGTAGCAGATAGGCGCTTTCTTGCTGGTCCAGATCCTGAATCAAAATGAATGACAACGTGTAAATTTATATTACTCCACTGATTATGCTTTATTTGTGTTGAGCATGTTTGACTTTGGCACTGTTTGAAGGATATAATCACCGAAGTTCTGATCCGGAACACACTTGCTAAGGAGTCAGTCCCCTGCTGAACACAGTGGGATCTGCTCTTGAATAAATATGCTATAGGACTGCATAAAACTGATATACAAAATGCAGTTTGTGATGATTTCGCAGTTCTAGTTCAGTATATATTTCCAACACTGGGTTGGTCCAATGTTTACAAGGTGCTCGTACATGTTCATAAATAATGACTGAAAAGCGTTATTCTATAGAGTGGACATGAAGCCTGTTTTTGCACTGTGTTTACACCTCCCCCACCCCGGCTTTCCTTTCCTTCTCCCCGGTGGCAGTCTTGTGTGCCCCCTCCTCTCTGTCGCTTCCTCAACTCTCTCCATCCTCTTGTCCCGCTTTCTTTTCACAAGAGGGTGCTTCTAGGTGAGGCTTTTATCGCACAACCGCCATGCCGCAAACACAGAATTTTTCAATGGGTCCAGACCTCGTCATTTTCCATTTGCAACCTTCCTGCATTTCCCCATTGCCCATTTTCCTTCTTACCACACACAAAAAAAACCATTACAGAGGGAAATACGGAATAGCTGCAGAATGCCTTTTGACTGAGGGCATTCCATCTGGAAGCGCTCCTGGGTCAAAGTGTGTGAGAGAAGTATCCATAGAAACCAAGGGACAAATCCACAATTTTACTATACTTGTAATTGGGCAGTGGGTACCCCTCACCGCACTGTCCCAAAAGACGAAAAGTAGTGGAAAAGCCAGGAGTCTCTGCTCTTTCTAGTGTGGATTTTATTAAGAGATCCTGCGCCAACATTGTTATCTTTTCGGCGCCAGGTCAAGACTTTCCTCTTCTCCCAGGCATTTAACAGCATATGATGAGGGTTTTTGTGTTGTTGTGTTGTTGTTGTGCTTTGACCCAGAAGGATATTGTAATTTTAACTTGTTTTTATGCTTTTAAATTTTGTATATCGGTGTTTTAATTGTTCAATGCTTTTAATTTTTGTAAACCGCCCAGAGAGCTTTGGCTATGGGGCAGTATATAAATGGAATAAAATAAATAAATAAAATAAATAAGAGTATATTTTTATTTTATTTTATTTCATTCCATTTCATTGAGTTTTTGAAAACCACAGCTCTTCCATGTACAAGTCAATGGACTGTGGAGGAGAAGGCTGTCCATGGGTATTTATGCCGATGCCTCTACGATACATCCAGTATCAAAGGCAGTAAGCCTATGTATACCAGTTGTTGGGGAACATGGACAGGAGGGTGCTGTTGCACTCATGTCCAGCTTGTGGATTTCCTGTCGACAGCGGGTCAGTCACTGTGAACAAAATGCTGGACAGATTGGACTCTTGGTCTGATCCAGCAGGGCTCTTGTTCTGTTCTTATGAGCCTGCTACATTCAACAGAGGGCTGGAACTTCTGAAGGAATGTTTTAAGGAGATTGACCTTTGCTGTAGAGGGGTGTTTTGTATGGGATATTGGTGGGGGCTGGGAATCCAAGCCTCCCTAACCCTACCAGTCATATTCAAGTGGTTGTGCAGCTCAGCCCCCACCCAAGCTGTAATAAGGATATAGCAGTGAATTCCACTGCAGGGTTGTTGCTGGAGATAACACCACTGGAAAGCCCTATAAGGTTGTTGTATCTGCTCTCTCAGGGCTCATCTTCACCTACCGGCTTTCCGGGATGGGGGGGTGAGGATCATGGGCTGTCCCGCTTCCGGGATTGTCCTCCAGTGTGCACATGCCAGCTCGATGTCCTGGAAGTCAGGAGGCACATTCTGGCACGCCATGGTTTCCCCTCCTTTTTTCCTCCTTTTTGAAGCAGGAGCCGCTTGCGCAATTGCGATTCTGTGAAAAAGTTTTTAAAAAGTAAAAAAAACCCACCAAAATTGCTGTCCCCTCAACCCTATGGGCACGGACTCCCCCTGTGCAGCTCCACGCCCGTTTACAGAGCCCCTCTATTTGTGGGGAGGAGGGAGGACCCGGGAACACTGGCCAGTCCTCGGGTTTATCCTGGAACTGTGTGAAAAGCGGGATGAAAGTAGTCCATTTTATCCCGGGGAAAGTGAGTGGTCATCCCAGGTAGTGGGATTGATGCTCATTCTCCAGCTGAGTCTTTCTCCACCTTCTGCCTTGCCAAGGGATTTATTTTATTTATTTATTTTATTCCATTTATATACCGCCCCATAGCCGAAGCTCTCTGGGCGGTTTACATACTTTGCATTCAGGATGTCCCCAGGTTCAATCCTCAGTATCTCCTGGTTAAAAGGACCTTGGGCAACGGATGATAGGAACGGCCTCTCTCTCTCTCTCTGAGCCACTACTAGTCTGAGTAAACACTACTGGGCTAGATGGACCAATGGTCTAACTCACTGTAAAGCAACTTCCAAGCATTACTGCTCAGGCATTTTACTTCTTATCAGGCTTTTAAAAGGAACACTTGACTCCCCACTCCAGTGAGAAGTAAACCTATCCTCTAGGTGACTTTTGTGGGTAGAAGGCTGAGCAATCCATGTTAGGGCTTCTAATGCTGATCTGAAGGTCCAGGTAGGACTTATATATTCTTACCTGTATGTAAAGATTCCCTTCCTTTGAGTGCCATCACCAAGTGAGATCCAGCAGATAGCTACGAGAGAAAGAGGGCCTTCTCTGTAATGGCACCTTGGCTGTGGAATGCGTTTTCCCACAGGGGCTCGCCTGGAGTCTACTTTATATTCTTTTTGGCACTAGGCAAAAATGTTCTTATACTTCCAACCCCTAGTACACATTCCTTGTTAAATAATGTCTTTCTTTTAGCTCAGGTGTGTAAATAGCCACTTGCCTGCTCTCCTTTGCTGAATGCCTCCAAGGGAGGAGGTAAGGAAGTTGTTAGATATTAGATAAAAATTAAGAATCTTTATTGATTCTGAGGTCTTTGGGTTGTTAACATTTTAAGACATGCCTGTGTTTTATTTTATTGCTTAGTCTTCATAATGCATTTTATACCTTAATTGTACTTTTATTGTTTATATTATATTTTAACTTGAAGGAAAAAAACACCACCCAGAGAACTTCAGTTATGGGACAACTTAGAAAAAAGTGTAAATTAAAAAAAAATGATTTGGACAGAGGGAGACAGGGACACAGTATAGGATGGGGGACATTATATTGCTACTGAACAATGTAGGTTTGCAATGGAAAGAGCCGGCTTTATGTGCAGGATCCAGAAATGGGAAGTGCAACCTGGCTTGAGGCCTAACTGAAAGTCGCGGAGATGTTGGTATCCAGACAAGCACAACTTTGTAGACTGGCCACTTCCTTCCTTGTCCTTGACTAGGGCTGTAATCTTATACCCCCATGTATCTGGGAATAAGGCTCATTGAACTCAATAGGTCTTACTATTGAGTAGACTTGAATGGGATTGCACCGTTGGTCTACCTTCACCAAAACCCATGCAATAAGTGAAAAATATCCTTTAACAACCCCTAGTTCATACACATCCTATTATTATTATTATTATTATTAATTACATTTATATACCGCCCCATAGCTGAAGCTCTCTGGGCGGTTTACAAAAAATAAAAGATTGAACACTAAAAAGACCATATACAAAATTTTAAACCATAAACATAAAACAGCTGACATTTAAAACATTTTAAACTGTTAAGCCTGGCCACAAAGTCAGTTAAAACCTCAACTTAAGCTGTTAAAATGCCTGGGAGAAAAGAAAAGTTTTGACCTGGTGCCGAAAAGATAACAGTGTTGGCGCCAGGCGGGCCTGATCGGGGAGATCATTCCAGAATTGGGGGGCCACCACAGAGAAGGCCCTCTCCCTTGTTGCCGTCCTCCGAGCTTCCCTAGGAGTAGGCACCCGGAGGAGGACCTTTGATGTTGAGCGTAGTGTACGGGTGGGTTCATGTCGGGAAAGGCGTTCCATCAGGTATTGTGGTCCCAAACCATGTAAGGTTTTATAGGTTAAAAACAGCACCTTGAATCGGGCTCGGAAACATACAGGCAGCCAATGCAAGCGGGCCAGAATTGGTCTTATATGTTCGAACCTTCTGGTCCCTGTTACCAATCTGGCCGCTGCATTTTGCACAAGCTGCAGCTTCCGAACCGTCTTCAAAGGCAAGTAATAATCTTCCTTTTAGCCCAGGCTTCCAAAAAGATCCTTGTCTGCTCTCCTGTGGCAAATGCCTTCAAGTGAGGAGGTAGGGAAGATTTTGTGTATTGGATCAAAATGCGTCCCTTTTCCTTCCAGAGTAACAGATTAATTTTATTGATATGCATTGGTAGGACCAGTGAAAAATGTTGCGGGTTTATTTACAAGGCTATTTAAGGCCTAGTTTTAGTTCATTTTGGGGTGGGGGGAGGCCCTGGAAGGGGTCTATCTGCACACATTTGAACGGTCTTTTTGCCAGATACGGAATGTCTGATTCCTAAGCGAGAGAGGTCCCAGCCAAGACGTTATGCCCTAGACCATCCTTTCCCAGCCTCCTGCACTCAAGATACCCTGGGTGGCTGATGAGAGTTGCAGTCCAAAGCATCTGGAGGGCACCAGATTTGGGAAACCTGCCCTAGACTTAGCTAATCCCGGAAGGTGGCTTGTTGTTCCAATTGTGAGGAGAAAAAACACTCTGCATTTGCTTGGAGATAGTGTTTTCCTTCATGTGTTCTAGAGTTCGGGTGTTAAAGCCGGAGAAAAGTTCGGGCTGCATCAGCAAAGAAAAAAAAGGAATTGGGGGGGGGGGGCTCAAACTTGTGCTCAGAAGTAGTCATTTTCAGGGGGGGCATGGAAATTGGCCAACAGTCCTCCTTTGGAGCATAGGGTCTTTGTGTATCTTAGTCAACATGATGTGTAGTGGGTAGATTGTAGGACCAGGAAGATTCGGGTTCAGATTCCTGCTTAGCTATGCAGCTCACAGGGTAATCCTGGGCTAGTCGCATGGTTGTTCTGAGAATATATAGGGGTGGGAGGGGGAATAAATAAGTGACTGCTAAAACAGTTCATTCAGGAAATGAATATTGTTTTAACTGCTGAACCAGATTGAACTACACAAAGAGCCTTTGCTCCTGAGGAAAATCGTTACTAAAACATGTCGAGATTTTTACACATCACAAAATAATTTGATCACCATTTTGAGGTTCTGCTTCTCTTCTGGTCCTCCATACAAGGATTAACAGCGGACGCTGGCCCCTTTCTACACCTCCCGACGTTCCGGAAGAGAGGGAGGAGGCTCTTGTGATATCCTGTTCGTGAGAGCCTCCCCCAGCAGTGCGCGATGTCTGGGGAGGAAGCAGGGATTATGCAGATGCCTTTTTTTTTAGTTGAAGCAGCGGGGCCGGTCGCGCAAGAGCGAGGCCCCACTCCCTCAAACAAAGTAGGTTTAAACACCCCCCCCCCCCATGAAATCACGTCCCTTCCCCTTCCCCCTCTATGCCATGGGTGGCGAAAATGCAGCCCCCCTCTCCCCTGATGGGCACGGAGCCACACCACGCAACTCTGTGCCTTTTTTCTAGTGCCCGCTTACCCACGAGTATGCGGGCACCTGGTGGGATGGGCGCCCACGCCTCCCGCGGTCTCGGGACGGTCCCGGGACGGCTTGTAGATTCGGGTTTTTCCAGGGTTTCTTTATCCCTGGGAAGAGCCATGCCCGTCCCTCCTGCCCCCGGGAGTCCCTGTGCATCATTTGGACGCGCAGGGAGCACCCAGGCACTGCCCCGGGGAAAACCGGCCTTAGATGCCTTTGCTCAGTTTAGTATTTAAGAGTATCTTCTTTTATATCAGATTCACCTCTGAAGCTGTCCTAGAGGTGGTCCCTCCACCATTTCCCTTTCGTCTCTCTACCCTCTATCCTTAGTGGTGGGTATATCTCTTACGGCTGAGGGGAAGGTTTTCCTGGTTCCTCCTTATCTGCCTGTTTTGTCAGTTTAGGCCTTTCAGAGAGAGGGCATGCCTGATGGTGGATCCCAAACTTGCTCTGTCAGAAACAATCAACGCCTTAAAATGGTGCCCCCTCAGAATTTAAGTTATGGACCTCCGCCAAGCCAGGGAAAGATGTCCTCTGCAGGAGTTCCCTCGCGCGTTAAAATGGTGGAGGAACCGGATCCTGATGCCCCGTCCTCACATCGCCTAGTGGCTTGGGGTAGTCATGTCGAGTTCAGCGGCGCACCTTTTGCATTAAGCGCTCCCTTTATAAAGAGTTTCCGAAGCCAGACCATTGAATAGCTAGGAAGATTACTCCATTAATTTGTGCATTAGGCTTTCATACAAAGCCTCTCACCGGTAGCTAAGTGCTGCCAATTAACAAGCTGAAGTGTGTGTTCCCTCCAACGAAACGCTTATCTTGGTAAATGTAAAGGGCACTCTACGAAAGGTAACAGATGCTGAAAAGGCCCTTCTTTTCACTGTGAAGGCCTCCCTCCTGTTCTAGCGGGCGTCCTTCACATCCGCACAAGGCCGGTCACAGAAATGTGGCTGTCGGGACACGAGCCGCGCATCCTGTACCTGCCCCAGTGTGCGTCACTGCCGAGGGTCAGCCTCAGCAGAAGGGAGAATGAGGTGGCCGTGGCAACCTCAGGCAGTAGATCAAAGGCTAGCAAATTGCCAATTATATCCTTTATTATAATGATTATCATTTCTTTTATTAACTGAGGGAAAGGGAAGCCATTTTGGATTTTCTGCCTCAGAAGCTTTAGGCTGGCTCTGTCACTTCTCCCTTCCTCTCCTCCGCTGTTGCCATATCCTTCCCTCAGTCACCAGCCGTCTCTCGCCTGCTCCCCTGAGTCACTCTTCTCTCACTGATTTTGCAATACGCCGCTGATCTCTCCCTTCGAGACTGATGTTGGGCGAAGGGGGCCATTTGGATAAACAGAATGTGTTGTAGTAGACAGAATGACAGACTTCGACATGGGTTCAAATCCCTGTTCATCCATGAAGCGCACGATCGTTTTTTATTGGGGGAGGGGGGGAGCCATTTTGGACTTTGGGCCAGTTGTATTCGCTCAGCCTAAACTACCTCACAGGGTTATGGTTAGGATAAAGGGGTGAGACCATGTGTGCTCTCCTGAGCCTTTTGCAATTAGGGCAAGAGGACGATTATAATGACGATAATCACAATAATAATAAGATATTGTTTGATTGATTGATTACTGTTTTTTTCCAGTGGATAGACTAACTTTGCTTCCAAGTCTCAGTGTAGGAAAAAAGTTTTTTTGGGTGGCAAACATCCTCCTCCCTCAAATATATTGTATAGTCTTGGAGGAGCAATTCTCCATCACTCATCTTCTCCTCAAGAAGCCCTTAGACAAGTTTGTGAAGAAATTTCCAGGAAAAGATTTTGAAAACCATTAAACTAAGCGATAGCTGCAGAGAATATCCACACACTTATTAAACGTAGCTTGCATTCTGCTGACATAAATAGGTTCTTGGCTTCCATTGCAAATCTCTTCCCCACCCGCCCAATCCTAAGAGAGTTGCATTGTGTGAAGATGGAACTGTCATCTTCCATTCTAGCTGAGGATCCCGACCAGCGCTGACTCTAGTTTATGAGGGCCTTTGGGCAAGATGCCCTCAATGGTCTCCCTCCCTTAGCAAGGGGGTTCTTCTAAGTGGCCCCATATTGAGTTGTGAGCTCTTGGCAGGTGCCCAACTATACCTACCCTTGATACTGGCCCTAGTCTAGGGTGACGAGATAAAATCCAGGTCAGGGCTCATGTAACTTTAACAGTTGTAGAGAAAAGGGAATTTCTGCCAGAGTCATTTGTATGCAATTAGTTCCTGGTGAAATCCCCTCTTCATCACAACAGTTAAAGGTGCAGGCACTATACTAGAGTGACCATATACAAAAGAAGGCAGGGCCCCTGTAACTTTAACTGTTGTGATGAAGAGGGAATTTCACCAGGAACTAATTGCATACAAATGACACTGGCTGAAATTCCCTTTTCTCTACAACTGTTAAAGTTACATGAGCCCTGACCTGGATTTTATCTGGTCAGCCTACCCTATTCTCGGCTACTAGTTCAAAGCTGCAGTTCGAAACACCCTTGTGGTTAAACAAATATGTAAACAAATCTCCTTTTCCACCAGAGGGGGAATCTCACTTGTAATAAACGGGCAGCTGGTGGACGATGGGGCAGGATTTTGAGCAGGAAACCAATTGGAGGAGAAAGTGTTAAGGAACCCTTCCACTTGTTCCTGCACTATAGTTCATAGTCTCCCATGGCTGCTTTTCATTTTTTAAAAATAAAAATAAAAGAACCAGGAGATTGTTATACTGGTTTGGCCCTTAGGTAAGTCGGAATAAAAATGCATGAGAGTGAACTGTAACTCACCCACTGCTCAAGTCCCAGAATGCATTGTAGACTTTTCTTCTCTGTCCTGACTGCAGTCAACATACGCTAGCTTGGAGCTTCTACTCTTCACTTATTGTGAGAGCATCCCCCCCCTTTAAGGTGCCAGGAATATCTTCTACACTATTACTCTGCATAGGACTTTCACGCATCCAAGAGTTTTGACCAACACAGAAGAAAATGCCCCATTTAAAGATTTTTCTATCTATCCTTCTGCCTTGGCCTCTATATGCATAACATTCTAGTTTTCTATCTGGTGTGGGACTACTCTAAGAATGTTTATACTGTTATGACTGAGGCCCTTTCTACACCAGAGGGGTGTAGAGGGCCAGAGGGGTGGCGGACCCGGAAATACCCACTTCTGGGTTCGTCGCCCTAATACAGACGTCATTGTGCGACGGCCTGGGTTCCTCCCGGGCCTTTGCAAGTTGCGGCTGCCATTTTTTTTTCTTGATCCATGGAGTGCGCACGAGCGCTCCTCTGAAAATGGAAAGTTTTAAAACAAAAAATGTGTGTGCGCGGGCCCCCACACCCCTCCCTGCCCTCCCAGGGGTGGCGAAACTGGTGCCACCCCCTCCCCTGCTGGTCACTGGACCGTGGAAGAATCGTTATTTTTCTGGTTTGTGTTTTCCTGGAAAAATCCCATGCCTGCCCCGCCCCCGGGAGTCCCTGTGTGTCATTTGGACTCGCAGGGACCAGCTGGAGGCCAACCCAGGCCACAAGCCTGGTGTGGAAAGGGCCTGAGTGAGGCCTAGGATCTTAGATATGTTCATAAATTTTCCTCAGTGAATTTGAAGAGAGTGATTTGCCATTGGGCAAGTCAAGCTATTTCAGACTGCTATCCCATGGGACAAATTCTTCTGGGTCAGGCAGGACCTTAGTGGGAGATGTAATTTATGCTTCAATGTATCATCTGGCTACGACAAAGTTAATATATTCTTGGGCATTTCGTAAATTGTTTTTAAACCCCTTGCCATATGGCCCAATAACCAAAGATAGGAATCGGGTTGCAAGAATAATATCCTTAAAAACATGCAGATAAATCTATCATCATGAAAGCTTTGGCCACCAGCACACACACCCCAGCAAGAATGGTCCTGGTTTGATTATTTACCATTTGATTTATTACATGGGGGACAATGGGGAAATGATCAGACATTAAAAACATTCTCTGCAGGCTTTAGTTCTAAACTCCGTACCGCTGAGCAACCCCAGTGAAGTAAATTAGATTACTCCGGAGAAAGTAGTTTCACGTGGGTTCAAGTCTTTTTTACTTTTATTTGATAGAATCCTTGGTATCTCAGATTTCATTTAACTTTTTAGCTGTCATATACAGAATACCATGCTAGCTTAGAAATAATAATAGACTAGGCATAGCTTCAGATATTTGTGGTGCTGGTTTTTCTGAGCTGCAGTTGATGGGTTATTAAGATGGGATGGCCATTGCTCCTGAGAGGAAGAATCTTCATATGGCAAATAACTAACCTGAGCAGAATAAAGAGCTTCCAGTGTCCCTTGGGAGAAGTCACGGCAGCTAAACTGATCACAATAACTCATTTAAAGTTTCTAATGTAGATAAGAACATTTGAACATACGGAGAGCCATGTTGGATCAGACCAAAGTTTTATCTAGTCCAGCACTCTGTTCACACAGTGGCCAAACAGCTGCCTATGGGAAGCCCACAAGTAGGACATGAGCGCACTAGCACCTTTCCTCTCGAGTTTCTCCAGGAATTGGATACTGCCTCCAATACTGCCTCTGATGCTGGAGGTAATCTATAGCCCTGATGACTAGTAGCCATTGATGGCTTTATCTTCCATGAATGCACCTTGAGAGGGACCTGAGCAGTGGGCAGCTACCCATCAGCAGAACATTTTAAGACAGAAAGGTTCTTCAGAAGCAGAGTATTTATATAAGGACTCCCAGCCAATCAGGAGGCTAGGAAGGGAGCCAATAAAATGCTTCAAGAATGCATGTCAGGATGGTGTAAGATGAAGGGAGACTCCTCAGATGGCTGAAGTGGCCAAGGCCTTTGACCTGGCATCCTGGTCTCCCCAGGCACCAGCTTCTGACAGACAGGCAATTAAATTGCCAGTTAACCCTCCCTCCCCTCAGCACTGTGAGATTCACCCCATTTTTATCTGCTTTCCAGCAGTAGATATCAATCTTCTAACTTCAGGGAATTCTTTCCGCCTTTATTTGTCTGTCCAGGATTCTGGAAAGTATTCTAGGGTACATATATGTAGTTCAGGCAGGGTGCTATCTAGGCCTCTCGGGCCTCTCTGCACGAACTGAGAGGACTCCCTACAACTCACGCAACGCTCCCTCGCAGGTGCGCATTGCAGCGAAGGTGCAACCTGTATTTCAGGGTGGCCGTCCGACATTATTCAACGGCTGGGCAGTGCAGAAATGTAAGGAACAATTAAATAAATGATTCATCTTCTCGCCGGTAAGTTCCTTAGGCACCCAAGAAGACAGTTTGAAAACTGCTACCTCACAGAACAATTCGAAGCATTCTTTTTGTTATTCCTTCAAAAGGATTCAGCCGGTGTTGCTTTACGCTTTCCCCTCCCTCTCGTATTCTGGCGAGTCAGGTCAACAGTATCAGGGCTCGTCTGTCATAAAAATATGCGCATTGAAACATTTTTTTAAAAATATTAGTATTATTAAAAAGAACACACCAAAAAAACAAAAAAAACCCCAACAACAAGCTCCTGCTTGAACAAGGAACTGAATCTCACTGGGCCCCAAGGTGACGGGCGATTGAGTGCTAACAGGTGCGATTTCTGCTCCCCTTAGCAGTCCCTTGTGCTGCAAAACGTGGGGGGTGGGGTAAAAAGTGTACATAATTAGCTGAGAAGCATTAGCTCGCTTCACTGACAGGGAGGTGATGGAGCCCAGGGACTTGGCAGTGTGGGTTTAATTGACACAAGTATACATGTTGGCGCTGAGAATGCAACTGGACGTTACATGCGCTGCAAATGGCGCCCTGTCTTGAGTCCTCCCCCTTCCTCCTCCAATCGGTGGCTCAGGGAAAGAGGGCAGGAACAAGGCGAGGGGACGTTGTGGCCTTCTGGGGAACCAGATTTGGCCCCAGGCTTTAGGTTCTGCACCCCTGCATTAGATGGTGCCATTCTAGCGTGCCCTGCCATAAATAGGTATAGCCATGCGCTTTGGCAAGGCTTGGCCTTTGTTCTACTGGGAATGGGAGCAGTTGCGGCTGAAGCTTAGGGAGAGATTGTATTAGCCATTATTATTATTGTTATTTATATCCCACCTTTTCCCCAGTACTGGGACTCAAGGCGGCTTACAAATTAAAACATGTACAGTTGAAACAAAAAGAAATAAAAAATAAAATAAAAATACAATTAAAGATAGTACAATTTTAAAGTATATAGAACATTTAAAACATTTTTTTTAGAACCAACTATAAGCATTACATCCACACCAAGCAGGATATAACACTATGAAAGTGGTATATAGAATGTGTCATGGACCCCAACAGTTGTCAATGCACTTCAGTACCGCTATAAAGCAGTAGTGTAGACCCTGCCTCCATATACCGCTTTCGTACCACTTTCATAGTGCTATGTCCTGGTTGGTGTAGCTCTGGCCGTAGTATATCTGAATACCAGACATATAGACACCAACAATGGTGGGTAGGGGGCAGGGATGAGCGATTGCCTTCTGGCCTTGCTGGTGCACTTCCTGGAGGCTTCTTGCTGCCCACCACTGGAAACAGGATGCTGGACCATGCAGACCTTCTTCTAACAGTCTTATGAGTGCAGATCTGAGTGTGCTCCATAGTCAACTCCTGTCCAGGGATGCCCACCTGTGCTGCTGGTTACGTACCTTGGTTGCAAATAGAAACAAATGCTTTATACTTTTAAGTATTGTTCTTATTAAAACAATTGCACAGATAAACACTTTCACTGTTCTGGGTACAGAGAATGTGCTTTTTTAAAAATAGAAAAATCCAGCTTCAGTGCCAAGGATAGCCACAATTTTCACCTAGAAAAATGCAAATTCTCTGCTTAAAATAACAGATGTGAATCATTCACATTTTTAATGCTGGTTTTGCATAAATGTGTTCTATTCCCATACCTGGTGTGAGAGGGCTCTTTCTTTCTTTCTTTCTTTCTTTCTTTCCAGAACGTGGAGCTTGATCTTATTTTATTTTAAAAAAATTAAAACAAGGTGTGATCTAGCAGTAGTGCATAGGCTGACCCTATGAAAAGGAGGACAGGGCTCATGTAACTTTAACAGTTGTAGAGAAAAGGGAATTTCAGCCAGTGTCATTTGTATGCAATTAGTACCTGGTGAAATCCCTTCTTCATCACAACAGTTAAAGTTACAGGCACTATACTAGAGTGACTAGATACAAAAGAGGGCAGGCCCCCTGCAGCGTTAACTGTTGTAATGAAGAGGGAATTTCACCAGGTACTAATTGCATACAAATGACGCTGGCTGAAATTCCCTTTTCTCTGCAACTGTTAAAGTTACATGAGCCCTGTCCTCCTTTTCATATGGTCAGCCTTGTAGTGCATATGAATGTAGCATAGATGCTTTGTACGGAAGAAGAAACCATGACTGGAAGCCGTGTTGTGAAGGCTGACCATCTGAAAAGGAGGACAGGGCTCATGTAACTTTAACAGTTGTAGAGAAAAGGGAATTTCAGCCAGTGTCATTTGTATGCAATTAGTTCCTGGTGAAATTCCCTCTTCATCACAACAGTTAAAGTTGCAGGGGCCCTGCCTTCTTTTGTATATGGTCACTCTAGTATAGTGCCTGTAACTTTAACTGTTGTGATGAAGAGGGAATTTCACCAGGAACTAATTGCATACAAATGACACTGGCTGAAATTCCCTTTTCTCTACAACTGTTAAAGTTACATGAGCCCTGACCTCCTTTTCAGATGGTCAGCCTAATGTTGTGACCGAACTTTACCTCTCGCATATCTTCTTGAAGATGGCGGATGCCAAACCTATCTCTAGAATACTGAGGCCTAGCACCCCGCATGGGCTTTTCCTGGTGAAAGAAAGCGTCCTTATACAAAATGAAAAACCGAAAGAGAGAGAGAAAGGTTAGGAGGAAAACCGAATAACCCTGGGCCATAATGCTGCTGTATATATACAGAGAGCAGGGCAAAAAGCTACTTTGTGTAGGTGAGCAGGAGAAAAGGAAGAGCCACAGCAGCTAAATGGTGAGAGTCAACCAACCCCTCTCGTGGGTGGCTAGTGCAGAATGGTAGGCAAGAGAAGGAGGGGTTAGGCCTCTTCCCAACTCTCCCCCCTCTTACGCTGCATAGCCCACTATTGCGTTAAGATTAGGCTGACCATATGAAAAGGAGGCCAGGGCTCCTGTAACTTTAACAGTTGTAGAGAAAAGGGAATTTCAGCCAGTGTCATTTGTATGCATGCAGCACCTGGTGAAATCCCCTCTTCATTACAACGGTTTAAGTTGCAGGAGCCCTGCCTTCTTTTGTATCTGGTCACTCCAGTATAGTGCCTGCAACTTTAACTGTTGGGATGAAGAGGGGATTTCACCAGGAACTAATTGCATACAAATGATACTGGCTGAAATTTCCTTTTCTCTACAACTGTTAAAGTTACATGAGCCCTGGCCTCCTTTTCATATGGTCAGCCTAGTTAAGATTGTGTGTTTGTTTTGTTTTAAACATGTAGGAAAATGTATATTAGTGCCCATTCAACATAAGAACACCAGAAGAGCCATGCTGGATCAGACCAAGGGTTCATCTAGTCCAGCACTCCGTTCACACGGTGGCATAGGGTGAGCTGAAAAATGGCCTAAGTTTTTAAAAATAGAAATCAAAGTAGTAATAGTGCGGAAAACTTGCCTAATGTGTCCCTTAGTATACACACAAAAAAATTATTGATCTATGTCAATATCTAGCCGGGCCCCTCTGGCTTTGAAAAAATCTAAAATGACCCAAAAATGGTTTCTCAAAATAATTTTATTTTTTATTTATAAATCAAATTTGTTATAGTGCAGAAATGTAGCCTAATGTGTCCCTTAGTATACACTGTCAAAAAGTATTGTACTTATAAAGATTATTTCTATAAATAGAATGTGTTCCCCCCCCAAATACTGAGTCATTTTCTATTTTTTCAAGGAAAGAGGGGCCCAGCTAGACATTGAGGTAGATCAATATAATTTTTTGTGTATACTAAGGGACACATTAGGCAACTTTTCCGCACTATTACAAATTTGATTTCTAAATAAAAAATAAAAATTATTTCGAGAAACCATTTTTGGGTCATTTTAGATTTTTTCAACGCCAGAAGGACCCGGCTAGATATTGAGGTAGACCAATATAATTTTTTGTGTATACTAAGGGACACATTAATAATAATAATAATAATAATAATAATATATTTATTTATTTATTACCCGCCTCTCCCAATGGATCGAGGCGGGGAACAGCACTAAACATAAAATACAAAACTGATTAAAAGCTCATAAAACCATACATCATTAAAATACCAATAAAACACCAATAAAACACTTTAAAATTCATCTAGGTAGGCCTGCCGGAAGAGATCAGCCTTTATAGATCTTTTAAATTCCTGAAGACTGGTGAGTTCACGAATCTGTCCCGGCAGGTCATTCCACAATCTGGGAGCGGCAGAAGAGAAGGTCCTCTGGGTAACGGTTGTCAGTCTAGTTCTTGTTGACTGTAGTAAATTCTTCCCAGAGGACCTGAGCGTGCAGGGCAGATTGTAGGGGAGAAGGTGATCCCGTAGGTAACCTGGACCCAAACCATGTAGGGCTTTAAAGGTAATAACCAACACTTTGTACTTCGCCCAGAAACTGATTGGCAGCCAGTGAAGAGATTTTAAAACTGGTGTTTTAAAAACGTTTTAAAGGCAACGTTTCCGCACTATTACTAATTTAATTTTTTAAATTTTTTTTTCAGGGACCTACAAGCAAGACAGGGGTGCAACAGCACTCTCTCACCCATGTTCCCCAGCAACTGGTGTATATAGGCTTACTGCCTCTGATACTGGAGGTAGCACATAGCCATCAGGACTAGTAGCCATTGATAGCCTTCTCCTCCAGGAATTTATCCAACCCCCTTTTAAAGCCATCCAAATGGGTGGCCATCTCTACACCTTGTGGTAGCAAATTCTATAGTTTAACTATGCTCTGTGTGTGTGTGTTTGTGTGTGTGTGAATGCTAGTGAGCCCCTGATCCATGTGCAGATTTATCATGTTACAGTATTGCATGCTTGTCACCCTGCAAACCCTGCATGCAAATTTCGCATCCAAATCATGCAATGGGCTACAAATGCAGTTGAAAAAAAATGATATTCAAAAGCTGAACTAATGGAAGGCCACTGAAGACACCTCTTGCCTGGAACACTCTTTAAATAGGGGTGGTCCAGGAAAGAACAGAGGGCCTGGAGTGTTTTCTGACCCTGGTGGGGTTTTCTTCACCCTGCCTTCCACTCAGTGTAGGTTTCTGCCCTTTGTGGGGCGCCCTCATCACTGAAGTGAACAAGCATTGTTAAACGCTAAAGCCATCTCCTTACCTGCCTTTTTTCCCTGGGTCGTCTCTGGGTCATCCCAGTGCGTCCAAATGACGCACAGGGGATCCTGGGAGCAGGCACGGATGACCCCTCCATTTTCGCGGGATAACTGGTTCCCCAGTTATCCCGATTTTCCCCGCGGTCCCAGGACGATCCTGAGGAGCGCGGGCGGTGTGGGCGCTCGTCCCAGCTTCTTTCCTGCTCCCCATGAGTAGCGGGGGTCAGCTAGAGGGAAGAAGCCGGTCTGGGGGTAGTCCAGGGACATCGGGGGTGGGGGGAACGGGGTCGGTTTTTTTTTTTTAAAAATGTACTTTTTCGTTGGCGTGCAATTGCACTCTGGGCTCCGGCTTTTTTTTTTTCTTTTATTAAAAGGTGGGCATGACGTCCCTGTTTGTTTCCGGGACATAGCACTTCCTTTTAGACACTGGGGAAGGATCGCGGAAGCAGGTAAGTCCGCGATCCTCCCCCCCCCCTCCCGCTACACCCTTAGGTGTAGAAAGGGCCTAAGTTGAGCTCGTCCCTTATGCAGCCTGCCGTGTGAGTGTGAAATGCAGACTTTGCGTTTGCTTTTCACAAGGTTCAGTCTGCACCACTCTAGATGTGAGGAGGTAGTGAGGAACTGGCTTCCAGGAGGGAGGGGAGCACGGGTGCATCCTAGAACAGGTCTCGCTACCCACGAGGGATAGATCCTTCTCAGACTTCCCACACCTGTTCCCATTTTAATTAGTTTCCAGTAGCAATTAGATCCAACCCTCGATAAAGAATATCACTGCACATTTCATTATGCTAATATGCAAGCAGGAAGTGCACAAGCAGCAACGCATGATGAACAAGTGCAATTTCAACAGAAGAATTTCCAGATTAGCCGGTGTGCGGGCGAGGCGACGGTCGTTTTAGTGAGAGATAGGGATGGATTAATCTTAATGCTAAGTATACTACAGGACATGACACACAATGCTGATAGGCAAAGTCAGGCTTGCAGCCCAGTGTATACTCAACAGTGAGCTGCAGCCGATTCTGGCTTTTTGGCGAGCGCACCTAGATTATAAATTTATTTGCAAGCACATGATTCATTACTTTTACACCTTACATCTGAGATGCATAGCTTCTGAAGTGCCCAATAATATAAGCGTGTTGTAGCAGCTAGAGTGTTGGACTGGAAGTCAGAAGATCTGGGTTCTAGTCCCCACTTGACCATGGAAAACCACTGGGTGATTTTGGGCCAGTCACGGACTGGCCCAAAATGGAGATGAGGAGGAGGATTATGTACGCCACCTTGGGTTCATTAAGGAGGAAAAAGGCAGATATAAATGTAATAATAAATAAAATAAAATAAATAAGGCTCCTGACACCTTGTTTTCTTTTTCGCCCATATTGAGACTCTGGAAGAAAAAGAAAATACCCTACCCCAGAGTCATATAAATGCATATCCAATGCACATATTGAACTGTTAGGCTTTAGGGCATATATATGCCTTAACTTGAGGTTTTGTGATGTTCTCCGGTCTTTATCCTTTATCTATATACTACTTACATGGGGTGCTGGCTGTTTCTGCATTTTGGTTTTTTTAAAAGAAATTGTTACATTGGAAAGCTTAATAAAAATAAGGTTAAAAAATACTATAAGGCCACAGCCAATCTTATTTCCTGAGACCAGCTGCTTTGCTCAGATGAAAATGTCTTTCAGAGGCTCGTGAGACCTCTAGGGACAGAGAGTTGGGAAGCAACCATCAAGAACGCCTCTCTACATGTTGTAAGTGTGTGTGTGTTAATCTGATTAGATTTGAATGCTGTTTTTCTGCCCACAAAGGGTTCTCAAGGTGGCTAGCATAAAAACTACAATAAAACAAAAGCCTCGTGATTTAAGATACCACAATATTACTTGTTGTTTTTGCTGCAACAGACTAACATTGGTAGCCCTCAGGAAACTGTAATAATAAATAACCAAAATAGGAGCATACAGCAAAAAAATGGTGCTAAATTCAGACCATGGTTAAGCTTCCAGACATTGTGCCATGCCATGATTTGGTGTGATGTCAGAACCCTGGCTTATTGTTCATGAGCAGCATGCTCTTAAATGCTGACTGATTAGTCCTGCTGCAAATGGGAGTGGCTAAAAAAGACACAGATATGGCCATGGATATATTTAGCTTAACATGCAAACCCAGTGTGATGAATGAACCAGTACCCCTGGCTTAGATCTCCCACAACAAGCCAGAGAAATAACCCAACAACAAACCCCAAGGTTATTATATCTCTAGCTTGTTAGGGGAGAGAGAAGCCAAGGGTTCATTCATCACACTAAACAAACCAACTTTTGCTTGCAAAGGGAGCAACTGGGCAGTGTTTACAAGCATGGTGCTTGCGCACGATAAGCCAGAGTTCTGGAGGAACTCTAGTTTACAGTGACATGTGAACACTGGTCCATGGTTTACATTTGGCTGATGAACTGAAATCAGAAACTATAAGCTGAAATGGGTTTGTGCTACCTTGTTATGGTAGCTCTGGTCTTTCCTTGGAAGTTAGGTATCAGAAGGTGGTGCTGGGAGCGCCAGCTCCACTTGATGGCCTTTGGCATGTGGGGTGTCGCAGAGTTCTATCTTGTTGCCTGTGCTGTTTAAAGATCAACATGAAATGACTGGCAGACGTAATCCAGAGTTTTGAGCTAGAGCGTCGGCAGTGTTCTGATGATAACCCACCATATCTCCCATTTCATCATCAGCAGTAGTAGAAAGCCTAAACTGAAGTTTGCAAACAGTTTTGGAACGGATGTCTGTGAACAAACAGAGGCTTAATCCAGATAAGGTTTATGTTCTGTTGACTGGGAGCTTTGGTGATCCTTCATGAGAGGTACAGCCTTACTTGGAGGTTTTTTTTTCAAGAAGCAGTCCCCCTGAAGCAGTGAATTTGCCATTTGGGGGTTTGAGGCGTGCTTTGGGATTTGTCCCCACTCGTGGATACACAGGTGGCAGCATTGGGATCTCCAAGTTGACTGCCAATTTGTTTCTAGGCTCGATTCAAGGCTCGATCTTTGTGCTTTGCGCTCAGAAATCACCTCCTTCCATATGGATCTGTTCGAGAACTTCACTCTGCTTCAGGGGCCCTTCTTGTTGTTCCTCCACTGAGAGAATCAATTGGTAGAGATGAGAGGACAGACCTTTTAGTCTGCAGCACCCATATTATGGAAATCGCCTCTCTGAAAGCTGTTTCATTTTAGCAGACTTTTCAGTAGGCTGTTATATGGAACATATCATGGATTGTTCACTTTTTAGGTGATAGCACTAGTCAAGAGAAAACAGGATGACATGATCTACACCAGGTTATTGATGGTAGTATTTTGTTTATTTATTAAATTTATATCCCGCCTTTCCACCAAATAGTGTTCAAGGCGCCATGATATTATTCACAAGTTCAAATGATGGTCCACATAGTTTTTGTAGTTTCTGCAGCTTGCACGCGATAAAAGCATGCAATGAATGAATTTGCCCTTCATCCATCTGTGGGAATCGATGTCTCTCGCTCTTCATCCCTCTTCATCTAACTGGGTACAGGCTGGATAGCCATTTTGTTGATGATGTTCTAGCTCCGGATTTCCTGCATTGGATGGGGTTGGACTAGATAGCCCACAACCCTCCAACTCCGTAATTTGTGAACTACACTCTTCTAGCCTGGGCTGCCTGTTAGGTTAAATGATCATTCCTCATTTGCCTTTGCTGCCTGCTTGTGCCTAGAATCCCATCCTATAGCAACAGCTGTTGGCTGTGACCAGGAAGTTAGACAAGGAACAGGAAGTTAGACTGACTGACTTCCAGTGGGATCTTCCTCCAAATAAACACGCCAAAGAACAGCTGATAGGCTGATTTTTTCTCTCTCCTGGTGTTTATGTGTTGACACAATGAATACACAGGGAACATGCTTTGGATTTAAGCTACCATTCAAATAACTCCAGCGTCTAATTTCTGTACATGGGCCCTAAAATTAGAAGACTAGTCATGCCTTGTTTTCAATTGCCTGTCTGTAAATTGAGGAAGGAGAATTAGTTCTGCTTCAGAGATTGAGATAAAAATGGCAAAGCATGATGAATCCTTGGGGTGTGCTATGGCTATCCATGCTTCCTTTCGGGTGTTGCTATGAGTTGTGTCTTGGGCCATTCCCTCTCCATATAGCTGGAAAAAGAAATACTAGAACTGAGGCTACACTACTAAATGATGACCAATGTGGTCAAGGGTCAGTGTATGAGCATAGAAATTAGCATCAGACAAGTCTCAAAAAGTTCAACTGTGCATAAGTCATACCTAATGTAATATTAGAAACCAGATGTTTGGCTGAACACATTTATCCAGTGATAAAGGTTCTTAAATTAAGTAAGGCCAAATCTACACCAAGCAGGATATAACGGTATGAAAGCAGTATATAAAAGGCAGGAGCCTCACCAAGCAAGATATAGTGGTATATGGCATGTGTCTTATGGGCCCCAACATTTGTCAGTGCACTTCAATACTGCTATCAAGCAGTAGTGTGGCTCCTGCCTTTCATATACCGCTTTCATACTGCTTTCATATCACTATATTCTGCTTGGTGCAGATCTGGCCTAAAGCAATCAAATAAATATAAATGTTGCACAATAGTACAATTAGCATAACTGAGGCAGGACACCAAATCCAGCTTTTTTCTGGTCCAGAATTTGGACCATTTTATGCAGAGTACTCAGCCCTGACTGTGGTTCCTTATGCAAAAGGTACCGGTCAGCACACACGCAGCCCGTTTCCTAAAGTCAAGAAATAACCAAAGATGAGTTTCTGTTCCACAATTGCTTGCAGTTTAGAAAAAAAGAGAGAAGGGGAAATAATAACAATAATAAAAAAATGATTGTGCTCCCTGAAGAACTTCCCTTTCTTACAAAACCACTCTTTTTCAAATGTACTATATTGAAAGCTATTATTAGTCAGGTAGGCAAATGAAGATTTGATCAACATTTGTTTAATCTGAAGAAACAAAGTATGCAAATTCCATAACCGTCCTTTGTTGTACCCTTCCTAAGCTGCATAGTAGCAAGCCAAGTCCCTGGCACATGAATGCTGGGCCAATGCTGACATCTCACAGAAGTGGAATCCAGAGAAACAATTTCATGGAGGACATCCAAAGCATAATCAGAGCAACTATATATTCACAGGAAATTTGAGGGTTTTCAGATTAAGGGAAGATCTCTAAACCGAATGGCAAGCTCCCGTCATATATCTGGTGGGTCAAAACACAGGTTATTATCTACCCAAAATTATTTCCTAAACTGAAAGATCCATCATGTGTCTTGTCTAGTGCAAGATTCTCCTTAGCATGCCTGTATTTGGGTGTGGAGACAATGGGTTTCATGTCCAGGACTGCATTAAAAACAAAACTCTGATTCCTGCGCTTGGAAGAAATCATGCAAATTTTGCACCTGTTCTCATTTTTTTTCGCATATTTTTTTGGGATTTTTTTTTTTTTACAATTTTGCATAATTTATTCAGATTTCGCTAGTCACAGGGAGAAGCTAGATGCCATAAAGATGACTAGAGCCCTATCTTCAACCACAGGAAATCTATTTCAGCGCCTTCCTCAGCTTTTGAGATCTCACCAGGCATTGTTCGTCCATTTTTGAGTATACCTTCACAGGTGTGAGGGCTAAAACTTGTTTTTTATATTTTTTAAAAATGCAAATGTTGAAATGCTGAGGAAGCTGAATTCTGTGTCTGTAACAACCATGTTTGGGGCCTTTTCTATGCTCCTATGGAATTGCCTCGTATACCCCTTAATTGGGTCAGTAAGGAGGTGGTTTGGAAAGCTCTGGCCAGTGGGCTTTGAGGCTTGTGCATCAGAGGTAATAGGAGGCGCCTTTCCCATGTGCTCCAAATCCTATGTGATTTGCTATGAGCAGGTGAGTTCCAGTGGTGCTTCCGTGCCCATTCGTTCTGTTCCTTTGGTTCAGTTTTCATGTGGCCTCTGAAAGCTGATAGCACCTCCCCCAAAATCCTGCTTTTCCCCATCCCCATGGTCAGGCTCCCATTTTGCATTGGTAATGTGCAAAAGCACTGATTGTGAGGGCGTGCTATGCCACACCTCCATCCAGGCCACCAAAAATGGGAAGTAACACATCATTCAAACAACTTACATTGCTAACATTTGCTCATTACCAAGGCAGGGCAGTAGCTTGACTGTGGATGCAAGTGCAGACATGTTTTTATTTAGAGGAGAAAGTCTGAACAGAAATGTCCACAGATTATTCCCAGGACAGCCGAAATAAGATGCCCTGTCTGCACAGGCCTCCATTTGTGAATGTTGAGCCATACCTTCTGTTGAAATAAATGGGCACCCAGCATGTACAGGACCTCCTTGCACACACGGTTGGGATATTGGGATTGTTCCAAAGCTGTGCAGCCTTATTCTCCTCGCCAGGAAACCGAACTGCTCTGACTAGGAAATTCCTCTTTCCCTCATTGACCTAGCTTCCCCTACCCAACCCCCTGTTTTCTGTGTTCCATTCACAGCAAGAGGCTTCATTTCAGAGTGCAAAAGACCTCCCAGAGCTGTGGCAATACATATCAGCTCCTGACATAAATCTCCTGTAGCTTGTTCCCACAGAGCATATAGGATCCTAGAGAGATCCAAAATGAAGGTTCTAGTACTGGTATGAGAGGCAGCTCCTGTCTGGGATCTTGGTCACACCAGAGTGTGACAGAATGCTACAAACACATACACACACACACACACACGCAGAGGCTGAATTCGGACGACACATTAAGCAACTGGGGTGGGGGAAACAATCGTCAGTTGTTTTGACTATCGTGTCGTCCGAATGCTGCCATAGTCAACTCAGTGCTGATCCTAAACCACACCACGATTGATTATTTATTACCATGTTGTGTGGGGAGTACCCCCTAGATGAACAACTGTAAAGTTGTTTATTACCCCACCATTGACAATCGTGTTGTCCGAATTCAGCCAGAGTTTCCCTGCTCAAGATTAACCCATTTGGTGGCTGCAGCCTGGATGAGCAACTCTTTTAAGCTTCCTTGGAGTGTGTTCATGAGCGATTGCTTATCCCTGTCATTATTTGCACAAAGCAAAACATAAATCACCCTGCCTAATTTTTCTCCTCTTAAAAAAAAAAGAGAGGGGGGGGGAGGGCGTTAGAAAGCAATCAAATCTCCAGGTACAGATTCTCTTGCAGTATCTTTCTCTGTAAATCATCTCCCAGCATCACCACCAAAAGAAGGGGAGAATATCAGATTTAAGCCTTCATCCGGTAATGTGTGAAAGATGCGAGCTTGTTTCTGTGGGTTCGTCTGCCAATCTGTAATCTTCCAGCTTGATTCAGCTATCAATTATTGCTGCAATTATTTGTCTAGTTGGATATTTAAAATGTCATCCGAAAGAGATGATTATATATTCCAGGAAGACAGTCAGTATAATCAGATGAACTGAATCCAGTTTAAGTGCAATGCGGCTCTAACCTGTCGTTCATCAAGGAATCGGATGGTGCCAACAGAATCGGTCACATTCAGCTCTGTTGTAAGGAAACAGGGCTAAACTTGGATCCCCTTTGTTATTTGGGGTGAGGGTCAGGTGATGGCTGCAGTAGAGGAGACCTTCAGAGACTCCATGTCAGGATGACATCTATCCGTCTAATAACCAATAGTTTAATATAGTTATTACAATAACTGTAACACATGCTCTTACAATACTCTGCTTACTAGGAATTGAATCTTGAATATATTCAACAGCATTTAACACCAAAAACCTTGATTACATCTGAATAACAACAATGACAACATGAGAAGGAGGAGGAGGAGGATAATGACTTGTTGTTGTTTGTATTATTCAGATTAATCAAGGTTTTTGGTGTTACATGAACAAACAGACTTGTTTTTGTCCAGACTTGCAAGGGAAAGCGATTCTGATGTTATATTGTAATTTCAAAGCTGGGTGCAATGTGATACAATATCCTTCCTCAATAATGAGGAACATACCATTCATAGTGTCAATTTCCAGGTGGGTAGCCATCTTAGTGTGTTGCAGCAAAAACAACAGAGTCTTGTGGCTCCTTAAAGACTGACAAATGGATTATGGCATTAGCTTTTGCAGACTACTGTCCACTATTCACAAAACCCTTTCTAGCACTCGCAAGGAATGATAATAAAACTGGGATGGCTTTTGAGGCCAACAGACATGTCCACCCATCCCTAACAAGTGTGGAGCGCCATGATAAACAAATGGAACCTCCTCATTTAAAGCAGTATACCTCTAAATTCTGGAGGACAAATGAGGGAAGCCTGGCTTGTGAACTTATTAGAACCATTTGGGTGGATATTCTTGGGAACAGAATGCTGGATTAGATGGACTGTGATCCTGTGATTTTATTTCTTCAGTGGACGTTGGTGGCTCTGATATCAGCGGCATGGTGAATCCCCTCTGGGTTTCAGTCAGAACTCTAAGGGAGCTATCTAAGCTGCGGAAGCACCTTGGATAGCTCCTTTAGAGTTCTAACTGAAACCCGGAACGGATTCACCGTCCTAGTAACATCAGAGCTGCCAGTCTCTACTATATTTATTCCTCCGTTGACTTTGTCTTACACTGCAGGGTGTAATCTGATTCCCTTTTAGCAGCCGTGTGCTGCTCTTCTTGACTTCCTGCTATCTGCTTCTAGTACATTTTGGTGTTGACTAGCTTTTCCCCAACCTGGTTCCCTCGAGATGGGTTGGAAAGCAACTCCCATGATTCCAAGCTGGCATGACCAACAGTAGACTATCTGGGCTATCTGGAAAGGAGTTTTGGGGATAGTGGCTGGATGGATGCACTGGACTCTTGTGACCATTTCTAGTATTTGTCCCTCTCTTTGCTTGAAACAGGCAAAGGCGATTCCCTCTTTATTCACGTCCACAAGTACTTCACTGCACAACACGGTGCTCCATGGCTCCCAGCTGAAGATGTGACTTTTCTTCCCATGGCAGAGTCTTGTGCTTGAAGTGTTACGTAAACTCTACTAGTGCAGATTGGTTGTTGATTACTGTTTTGCTCCTGTGAGCCATTGTTCCGTGTTTGGAAAAGTACTTCCTCTCATGCTTTGAGGCCTCTTTTCACAGTCTTGTTTGATTTTGGTTTTGTCAACATCAAAGCGGAGAATAGAATGAGTGAATTCAGCACCAGTTAGTAAAATTCTGTCCCTTTGTGAGTGGCATGCTACCCTTTCCAGGAATATGAAGGAAAGAGTACAGGATTATCATTGTTATTATTATTATTATTATTATTATTATTATTATTATTGACCCTCAGTGTGTTTTTCTGATGTGGTACCAGACCCTTCGTTCTGGGGTTTCAGGCATTTCTTTTCAAGCTGAGTTTGTGATGTCAACTGAGGGACAAATTAAAACTGTCCATCGAAGAGGCAAGCCAGTAAATTAATCTACAAAGGCTTGGCTTTTTGTCACGTGCGAACAGGCCCATTGAATCCACCTACTGCAGCTCCTGGACTGGTACTTGAAAAGACTCTTTCATGCATTGATAGCCAACAGTGAATGATGTGCAGGTCCTGCTTTCTTGCTATGATTATCGAGGCCAAGTGGGGTCAGAGGCAAAGAACTTAGTCCAGACGGACTCGGTGGAGAGGCAGACAAGAATCCAAAGAGCGAAGGCTGGTGGTCAGGTTCCAGGGAAGGTGAGAGGAGTCCGTACAGCATCTTCTCACTCAAACTAAGATGCCAAGCCTAAGAGAGTTGACAGGGCACTTCCCCTTCCTGCCGCTACGAGCACCTTTGTGCGTGCTTTGCAATACCTTGCAAAGGGCTACTTTGCATCACCATGGGAGCTGCATGTCTAGGGATTTCCCATGGAACATGACTGTGATAGCTATGAGTGAAATGTTTTCCTTGAAATCCATCTTGCGTTGCTTGTTCTGTTCATCACTTTTGCCACAGGCAACAAGAGGAATAGTTTTCTACCAGGATACTTCTCCACTCACTGGCTGTGCTTTTCACAAGGCCACACGCTTTTGAGGGCGGGGAGTTAATAATAATAATAATAATAATAATAATATATTTATTTATTTATTTATTTATTTCTTACCCGCCTCGGATCGAGGCGGGGAACAACATCAAATATAAAATACATAAAACTGATTAAAAGCACATAAAACTAACACATTATTAAAATACCAATAAAATACCAATAAAACGCTTAAAATTCATCTGGGTAGGCCTGCCGGAAAAGATCGGTCTTTATGGCTTTGTTAAAGTCAAATACTGTGAGGTTTGACCATATGGAATCTTTTAAAAGTGGGGTCCCCCCCCCACCTTTGGAGTTTTCTCTGCTTTTTGTACGGTTCAGTACCGCTACAAATAGATTAGGACAAGAGAATAAAGTGGGAGGGGATTAAAATCATTATAGATATATGACTGGAATTGCAGGGAAAAATAGGAAATAATTGGTAATTTGAAAAATAGTGCCTGTGAACCAGTGGCAGTAGTTTTGAACTTCTCCCTACCACTCTGTAATTACCGGCTGCATTTATAAGGTGAATGATTAACTCAATTGTCCCTAACGGCCAGCAGGTAAATACATAATTATGGGCTGTTGAAACAAGGTTATTGTTTACCTGATTGTCAGGCACCTGCTTTGAAAGACCTTTGATCTAGCAGGTCGAGGCTCAGGTGAGACATCATAGGCGGGAGGTGTCATTGACCCGGGGTCAACGTATGTGGTGTGGAGGGAGGGTTGAAATGGGATGGGCACTTTCATGGCTTCTCAAACAAGCCAGTACTGGGCTTAGGCTTACTTGTTCTGTTTCTTAGAGGAACTGCACTTCCCAGAGGTTTGGTGACTCATACCGTGAGAGACGCCCATTCATTTAAAACCGTGCATTTCAGTCCTGATCGCAGTGAGGCTGAAACTACACATGAGAAACAGTTACCGTGATGGTTCTTCCCAACATCAAAAACCGTTTTATTTTTCAGACTAAAGGCTGCCACGGGAGGGAAGGGCTGATATGGGCAGAGGCTGCTTTACTTGTTTCCAACGAATCATTTTTCCCTCCTTAAAATAACCCTGGTTCGTTGCTTTCTCCTTACTGTAGAAAACATAAATATTTTCTCCCGCAGACAGAAAAGCAGCGGACGAGTCGGCGGGAGGGGTAAGATGGGGGGCTTCAGGGAGAAAAATGGCTGATTGTGAAAGGGTTAAGCACATCCCTCTCCCTGCTGGTTCTCTGCTCAAGATTGCAGTTTCCTGCAACTGTTTTTAGTTTTAAACAGGGATGTAGAACCTCTTTTAGGCCAAGGACCGAATTCAGTTTTGGAAAAGCTATCGGGGCCGCATTCCAGTGGTGGGCAGGGCCGAAGGCAAAAGAGGATGGTCAATATTGCCCAAACTACTGGCATATTTTATCTTAAAGCTCTTTCCACCAGTAACTAATCCTTAGGAAAGACAATGCAATGTTTTAGGATAAGGATAAAGCTGCACAAAAGCCAAGCAACTTATCAAACCGTTGTGGGGAGAAGGGCCTGGGGAAGGTGTGTGGCCATTTGAGGAACCCAGGAGGGCCGGATTGGGACCTTGGTCCTAGTTTAAAATAATACAAACACATCACAGTGAAAAAATGCGTATGACTTGCATGCTTCATATGCTTCGAACCTGAATCTCTCCGAAGTCAAGCTGATTGCAAGGGTTCTTTTTTCGTGTCAACAAACAAAATTTGTGCCACAGCCATTTCTGCACATGCCAGGAATGGAGGCCTTTCTTATCACCTGTAATGCGATCCTTTTAAAAAGCAAAACAAAACTGGCGATGCCAAGCGTTGAATCTGGCACTTCTTTGCATGCAAAACATATGCTCTACCACTGAGCTATTAATATTTGAGAATAATTGCATTATATTCTGCCCTTTTTCCAAAGAGCTCACCGTTCCTTTTATCGTCAAAAACAATGCGGTAAGGGCCGGGTTAATCATATAGCAGGGGAGGAGAGAAGATAGATTGGGATCTTCTAGTAGATCTCTAAGACCTTTTGCAGATCAGCAAGGGGATCGGAGACCCAAATGTTGAACAATAGAGCACCCTCCCAACCAAACAAAATCTGTCTTTCCCCTCTCCTAAATCAGGCTCCCGAGATCAAGAAAGTTTGGCGGGGAAACAGGAGTAGATGGCCCAATCTACACCAAGCAGGATATTGCAATATGAAAGCAGTATATAAAAGGCAGGAGCCACACTACTGCTTTATAGTGGTATTGAAATGCACCGACAACTGTTGGGGCCCATAGGCACATACCATATACCGCTTTCATACCACTATATCCTGCTTGGTGTAGCTCCTGCCTTTTAATATACCGCTTTCATACTGCTTTCATAGTGCTGTATCCTGCTTGGTGTAGATCTGGCCAATGGGTATGCATGAAAGGATATGTCTGCAAGCTCCAGTTCTGGTGCAGAAAATGAATACCTGGACTGAGCATATGCTCAGAGGCACCTTGTTCCTTCATTTGGTGTCCTCTTCCTGAGACACTGTTTTGCACCCGGCTCTTGCGGGTGGACCTCAGGAATGTAGCAAAAAAAAAAAAGTTAATCCTGCCAGTCTAGATTCACCCACCCCAAGGACCCTTTTCTGTGCAGTCCTGGACTGCACAAAGAACAACTCTAGGAAAAGGCCTGCTGGATGTGTCAAGCTCAGAGTAGGGGGAAAAAATCTTCTTGCTAACCCTTCTTCTCTGATTATCATTTTTCATGATTTTTTAAAAAAAATTAACTTGCTTACATTTTCTCTGATCGATGGATTCATTGATTAACCCGGGGGTGTTTCGGCTTTTGATTAATTAACGCTTTCAGGCACCCCTTTATGTCTGTGGAATCGATTCCCATTTGCCTGAGGAGTTTCTTTTGAGGATTGTGTTCAGTGTTGAACGTTTGCCACCAATTCTATGCCGTTCCAGTCCTTCCCCACACCCTTAGTTCGAATGTAAAAAAGGGACAGCTTTCAACCTTCTTTCCCCCAAAACCACGCCCTGGCTCCGAGCCTTTAAAAATTACTTCCATACTGACAAATTAACTTGCCAACTTGAAGACAGAAGTTGGGGGCTGTGTGTGTGTTGGGGGGGGGGGGGCGGTTGATAGCCAAACTATGTGAAGTCCAATAACAGAATGACAGTTGATTGGCAGCTGTGCGTGGATTCGGAGGGACACCACAATCCATCTCTGTTTTGCCAAGCTTAAAACTGTTCCTTGTTAATAGAGGGTTTTTTTTCTTCTCTCTCTCTCTCTTTTTTTAAAGGAGCAAGAAACAATATAAAGGAATATTCTTCCCCCTCCTCCTTTTCAATCACTTTCTGCAGCTCCTATAAGGGTCTGAACCAGCATATACATAAATCAATTTGAGTCTAACCACAGGCTTTTATGGATATTAGAGTAGTGTGCATTTTCCTTACAAATGTGAACTTGAACATTAATGAATAAACAGGCTGTGATCATATGGCTCATATCAGGACATAGCTACACTATCACCCTGAACCAGTTTAATTATTATAACCTCCTCTCCCCGAACCTCCCAAGGAATCTGCGACTCCCAAACATGAACCGGGAAGAAGAGGTGTCTTCTGAGCCACCATGGACTGTCAGTGCCTCAGAGCCCTCTCCAGGCACAGGGGGGAATTGCGGTGTTGCAACGTTGGCTCCTGCAATTGGCAGGCAGTACGAAGCCTGTGGATTGGCTAGAACTGGCATCAATATGAGGGTGCCTGGCCTTCTAACTTCGCCTGCCCACAGATCAGTATCTTCTCCCTGATGCACTTTAGGCTGAGGTCTCCTCAGCTCTGTTCGCTCAGAGACCCTGGCCAGGCAGAAATGCCGGCTACGTCTAGAGTTTGGGTAAACCTGCCGTAGTTCCTATCCAGACCCGACACAAGCAATTATAGTTCTGCGAGGAAGCCACATTCACACTTGGATGTTCGCCCCTGATGACTGTAACATTCAGCTATTTCTCATGTGTCTGAATGTGTCATCTCAGCTCAAACACCACAGATGGTCATTTCATTTTTGACTTCCATCTATTCTTGGTAAAAAATCTGTAAAGCTGGAAATATTCCGTGTGCATGTCTTTGTGTCTGCTCAGATCTGTTGCAGTGGAGGGTGTGTAACACATGCCTAAACCTTTGGGATCAGGCAAAAAACAACAACCCTGAATACATAACATTAAATCAAAAACCATGTGGTTTTTACCTCAGCCATAACGCTCTTGGTAGAAGCAATTTATTTATTTATTTGTTTACTGCATTTTTTATACCGCCCAATAGCCAAAACTCTCTGGGCGGTTTACAGTTGACACATTCAGTTGTGAGTTAATGAGAGGTGGACATCAAGTCAGGTATAGGCGTTTGTGAAGTGACTTTAAAGCACGGGTAAGCAAGATCAGAGCCATGGGACCCTTGCAGTGTGCCCTGGCTTATTCCTCCGGAAACGGTCCGGGCTCACAGATGAGTCGCCACATAGTGGCAGCATTGGGAGGTATGTGCCGATAGTGGTCCGGAGGCAGCCAGTGGTCTTTGCCTTGCCTGCTCCAGATTAAAGGGGACAGGAAGCCCAATCTTGTGCATGTCTACTCAGAAGGGTCATAATGGGATTTATTGTCAAGTAAGTGTGTGTAGGAATGCAGCCTTAAATGCTCAAAAGTCCATGAGGACTAGCTGCCCTAGTATATCCCCGGGGCAGATCTGCGAGTGGGCTCCTCAGCCAATTTTAAATTTCCTGCTGGTAGGTGTAGCTTGTTATAATGCCCACTGACAGGAGAATCAAAAGTCAAACCCGTGGGGAACACAGGTCTGTCAATGGCTATTAGCCATGGTGCTGATATATCATTAAGAGTAGCATTTCTCTTCGCACAAGTTGAGTTTCCCAGACCATGCAAAATTTTCAATCAGAGAAACAGACGATTTGTTATTTTTTTAGTGTCCTTTGCTTGTTTAACTTAGTGCTGAATGAAAATGTCTGTGATGAAAACCAGGGACAAGCAGAAAAGGGGTGAAAAGAAATGGGGGAGTTTTGGGGATCAAACCTGGGACCTTCTGCATGCAGAGCATTCACTCTGTCACACTTGAGCTATGAGTCCTCGCCTAGTTTGGAAACTTACAATAGGGTCATCTCTCTCTGCCCTCCTTGCAGCACGAGTAATAAATAACATAAAATGCAATAAACGAATAAAATAAACATGGAATCCAGAAAGGACACCTGGCCTCTTCTAAGTCCAACTGAGCATCCTCACTCGAAGACAAGGTTATGTATTTATATGGCCTTTCTTGTGAAACGGATGCCGTAGCATGGGCTGTTTCAGGATATAGGGTGAAACAAAAGTCCATTACTGATAAGCGTGATGCACTTTTGCCCCTAGGAAGGTGGAATGGCAGGGTGTGGGTGTGGGTATGTGTGTGTGTGACACAAAGGTCAGGCACAGACTTTCAGGCTAGAGGAAGTTTCTACACTTTAACCTGTTGCATCCCTAACGCTGTGCCAAAAACAAAAGGAGGTTATAACCACAGAGGAGAGAGGGACATACTGCCCAGGTTAAAAGGTTAACCCGGTATGGTCAGATGATGCTCTGGTCGGACAAAAGTACAATCCGGATGGGCTTACAGGAAGGACGGTGGTGCATGAGGTCTCTTCACGCAGCTGAGCACAGGATTTGGGTTGTGAGGGAGTCAGAGGGCGGCAAGTTAATTGAACTGCCATGCACACAGAGCTGTGTTTTTGACTGGAAAACAACCTAGCCAGGGTCAGAAATAAAAATGCCCAGATGGCGTGAATTAGTGGTGGTAATAACGTCTACTTCAGAATTTTGAGACACTGTTTAACAACCCTTTGCACATGGTCTATCTATCTATCTATCTATCTAGGGCTGCAGTTCCTAATTGCAGGCGAGGCAGCACTGGATGCATGGAATATTGGCTGACTTTGAGGGGTGGAGCAGAAAACCATTCAGGAGGGGGAATGAACTGGAGCATCCTAAAAGAAGGCATGGCTACCTGGCTGGCTGGAACTCCAAACAGGAGCACTTCACATTGCAAAAACATTTTGTTTTAGCTCCCACTTGTTGTTGTAGTGGAGAGAGAGAGACTTTTCCATTTTTTATGATTTGGCAGATAGTAGTGGTAGAAATGTTCATGTGTACTGCTGCTGCTGCTATTTATTTACATTCTGCTTTTCTGTGCAGTTCAGAGCAGTGACCAATACAGTAAAAAAATAAAACTCTTGTAGCCTGAAATCAATTACGGTCAATACAGTCCACAGCGTATGTTCTACAGTCTACAATAAATCCAACAACAAGATGTGCCCTAGAAGCTTCCCCAGTTAGGAAGGGCTTGACTTTCTTCCTAAATTCAAATAGATCCGGGCATTTGCAGGCTTTGCTGGGGAGCGAATTCCACAAAATACTAGGGGTGTGCATCGGATCGGATCCGATCCACGATCCGAATCCGATCCGACCCAAAATCGGGAAAATCCGATCCGATCCGATCCGGACAACCTCCGATCCGATCCGATCCGATCCGATGAGGTCCGATCCGGATCGGACGCCATTTTGAATGCTTTTTCCCATAGCCAAGTATTGTTTTACAAAAACGCCTATAACTTTTTCATTTTTAAAGATAGAAGGATGAAACTTGGGCACATTGTAGACTGGTTAGGGGTAGTTATCTGTGAGAAATTTCAGAAAGATTGGTGCATGCATTTTGTGGCAATTAATTTTTTAATAAATACCCAGGAATGCCTATAACTTTGTCATTTTTAAAGTTACACACATGAAACTTTGCCACATTGTAGGGGGTACCTTGGGACCTATGTGTGTGAAATTTCAGAAACGTAGGTGCTTGTCTTGTGTGGCAATTAATTTTTAGAAAAATGGGTAGTAGTGGGGTAAATACAGTTACGCCTCCCATTTTTTTATTTTTGAAGATACAAACAGGAAACTTGGGCACATTACAGGTACCACTTGCCTTGATATGTGTGTGAAATTTCAGAAACATTGGAGCTTTCCTTGTGTGGCAATTAATTTTTGAAACAATGAGGAAAGAAACACCTATAACTTTGTCATTTTTAAAGTTACACACATGAAACTTTGCCACATTGTAGGTGGTACCTTGGGACCCATGTGTGTGAAATTTCGGAAACGTAGGTGCTTGCCTTGTGTGGCAATTAATTTTTTAATAAATACCCAGGAATGCCTATAACTTTGTCATTTTTAAAGTTACACACATGAAACTTTGCCACATTGTAGGCGGTACCTTGGGACCTATGTGTGTGAAATTTCGGAAACGTAGGTGCTTGCCTTGTGTGGCAATTAATTTTAGAAAAATGGGTAGTGGTGGGGTAAATACAGTTACGCCTCCCACTTTTTTATTTTTGAAGATACAAACAGGAAACATGGGCACATTACAGGTACCACTTGGCTTGATATGTGTGTAAAATTTCAGACAGCTGGGTCCAGGCATGTGGTGGCAAGGTATTTTTGAAACAATGAGGAAAGAAACGCCTATAACTTTTTTATTTTAAAAGTTAGAAGTCTGAACATTGCTCACTTTGTAGATGGGTTAGGGGTAGATATGTGTCAGAAATTTCAGAATGATAGGTCCAGGCATTTGATGGCTATGGAATTTTTAAATTACATGTTTCAAAAAAATTTCTACAGAGGCCAGGTCTTCCCCTCCCGCTTCCCGCGAAGAAAAGGAAACACTCTCTCGTCTCGATCCCTTTGAAGTTGCTAGTAGTATCCATTACAGGGCTCGTGTTTCCTTTCCTCCTTTCACTTTTCAAGCAGAACGGCTGAGCCTAGCTGAGTTTTGCAGCCATGCGTGCAAGGAAGGATCACTCTGGTCTCGATCCCTTTGATCCTTGGTAGTATCCATTACAGGGCTCGTGTCTGCTTTCACTTTGTACTCAAGCAGACACGAGCCCTGTAATGGATACTACCAAGGATCAAAGGGATCGAGACGAGAGAGTGTTTCCTTTTCTTCGCGGGAAGCGGGAGGGGAAGACCTGGCCTCTGTAGAAATTTTTTTGAAACATGTAATTTAAAAATTCCATAGCCATCAAATGCCTGGACCTATCATTCTGAAATTTCTGACACATATCTACCCCTAACCCATCTACAAAGTGAGCAATGTTCAGACTTCTAACTTTTAAAATAAAAAAGTTATAGGCGTTTCTTTCCTCATTGTTTCAAAAATACCTTGCCACCACATGCCTGGACCCAGCTGTCTGAAATTTTACACACATATCAAGCCAAGTGGTACCTGTAATGTGCCCATGTTTCCTGTTTGTATCTTCAAAAATAAAAAAGTGGGAGGCGTAACTGTATTTACCCCACCACTACCCATTTTTCTAAAATTAATTGCCACACAAGGCAAGCACCTACGTTTCCGAAATTTCACACACATAGGTCCCAAGGTACCGCCTACAATGTGGCAAAGTTTCATGTGTGTAACTTTAAAAATGACAAAGTTATAGGCATTCCTGGGTATTTATTAAAAAATTAATTGCCACACAAGGCAAGCACCTACGTTTCCGAAATTTCACACACATGGGTCCCAAGGTACCACCTACAATGTGGCAAAGTTTCATGTGTGTAACTTTAAAAATGACAAAGTTATAGGTGTTTCTTTCCTCATTGTTTCAAAAATTAATTGCCACACAAGGAAAGCTCCAATGTTTCTGAAATTTCACACACATATCAAGGCAAGTGGTACCTGTAATGTGCCCAAGTTTCCTGTTTGTATCTTCAAAAATAAAAAAATGGGAGGCGTAACTGTATTTACCCCACTACTACCCATTTTTCTAAAAATTAATTGCCACACAAGACAAGCACCTACGTTTCTGAAATTTCACACACATAGGTCCCAAGGTACCCCCTACAATGTGGCAAAGTTTCATGTGTGTAACTTTAAAAATGACAAAGTTATAGGCATTCCTGGGTATTTATTAAAAAATTAATTGCCACAAAATGCATGCACCAATCTTTCTGAAATTTCTCACAGATAACTACCCCTAACCAGTCTACAATGTGCCCAAGTTTCATCCTTCTATCTTTAAAAATGAAAAAGTTATAGGCGTTTTTGTAAAACAATACTTGGCTATGGGAAAAAGCATTCAAAATGGCGTCCGATCCGGATCGGACATCTGGTCCGATCCGATCCGACCAGCCTCCGATCCGATCCGATCCGACCCCCCAGGTCCGATTCCGATCCGCTATCCGATCCGATCCGGGGGGTCAGTGCACATCCCTACAAAATACTTGTAAAATGGCTTTGTGAGTAGATTGACTATGTTTATTGAAACCTGGCTATTTCCGGGTTGGCTGGCTGTGTTGTACCTTACAGAAGGATTTATCTATTTGTGTTCCTTGGTTGCAGCAAAGGACAAGCCATTTCAGGAAAATGTTATCTTGCATTGAGGGGTAGTTGGAGTGTGTTGGATGGTTCATTTCTATTGCCAGATATTCAGTGGTTGACATTCTGCAGAAATGGAACCAAGTAGATATTTACTACTGTAATTGCTGTTGTTGTAAGCTTCAAGCTTTAGATTATTTATATTTTTTGCAATTATTTTGGTTCCAATTTTGTACTATGATAGAAGATGTGTGTGCATGAGGGGATATTAGAGATGGTATCTCCTCACAATGAGTGCTAGCGTCTGTTTACTAAATTATAAGTTACATTGTCCATCTTTCAATATCTCAAAAAAAGGAAGCTAAACTGAAATTTTGATAGCACGCATATTAATTACATTTAATCGACTGGTATAATCAGTTAAGAAGTAGATGATTAATGGACTTAAAATTCTCTAATTGTTTGACAACCGAAATTATTACGCATTATAAAGTTGTGGTAGCAGGACAATGAGGTGATATTCTTCCCTGGTGAAAATCACTCTTATGAGCTAAACAAGCTCTTCCTGGTGTTTTACCTAAATGTTGTTCCTTGTCGCTTAAATCCATTAATTGTTTTTATTGTACTATTCATTTTTCATATTCATTTATTTATTTATATGTTTATTTTTGCTAAAACTATTGTATTTCTGCTAGAGGGAGAGGGAGAGAGAGAGAGAGAGAGAGAGGCCTGATGACTTTACTAGCCTGGCTTTAAATGGGCCCTGAAGGCAATAAATATTAATATTAAAATATTTATTAAAAATATAAAACAATAAAATATAAAAATTATTAAATACAATATTCAAATGTAGCAGCAACACTTTCAAACTTAAAAGAAGAAGAAAAACCCAGCTGGTCTTCCCCCCCCCCCCCCCAAAACCATCAGAACCAAAAAGCTTTCCCCACTTTTCCAAAGGTTGTGGCAAATTGGGGCCTGGTGAGCCATCTAGGTAATGAATTGAGAATGAAAAAGCCCTGTTTCATGTAGGCACCAGCCTCACTCAGCTCCGAAGGCCAGGGCACCCAGACATAAAGCGGGGGGTGGGGGATTTGGGTGAAGACACTCTCTTTTGAGGCCCAGGAGATGATCAGAGAAGGTGTGTGATCCAACTACTTCATCAAAGCTTTGCGTAGTTAGAGTCTCAATTGAAGACCACCCAGCCCTTCTGAGCTTTGGCAAGGAACAGCAGATATACGTATATTGTATGAATGAAGTATCTTGCTTGCTTGTCCCATTCTCAGTGGAAACAATGAATGGTGCCCCTCATGCTTACTCGGTAAATCCCCCATCATTCCGCTGGCATAGGGCTACCCACAGGGGTCATATAGTTGCTGGGAGAAGCACTGAATCAGCGACATTAGAACTGGGGAGTGGTAGAAGAGAGTGCAGTGCAGACAGACCTAAATTTATTTTTTACCTGGATCAAGAGTATAAATTCCTTAAGGGAGCCAAAAACGTTGGCTACCATCTAGCCAGAGCTAAACACTTAGAAGGTGAACTTAGAGAGTTAAACACATGTTTAAATCTTCTCCATTGAAAGATATTGGACTTCTAAATGCTTAACTTTGGCTGGATTGTGTCCTGTATTTGTGTGTGTGTGTGTGTGTGTGTGTGTGTGTGTGTGTGTTTACAGGCCAGATGGAGAAAAGAGAGAACCTAGTGAAAGTGGTAACAATTAATTATTCTCCCATTCTGTTCCCCCCTCTTTTTCCATGCGTTCAGTAGTGTCGTGTCTGAAGACAAGCGTTCATTTGACATTTAAGATGAATAAAAAGAGATTCCTGGTTTAGCTTCAAACTGCTGTTCAAATAATCCCCCCCCCAAAACCTGGTAAAGAGAGAGAAAAGAGAAGAAGAGGAATCATTTTCTGGCATCTGAGTTTCTGCGTGTGTCTCTAGTAACAAAAGATACACACATGCTGTGTGGGAACTTACAAAAGAAACAAATTATTATTTTCTAGAATTAAATGGAATTGCAACCTTGTAAGGAGGGGAAAATGTTATTTTTTAAGTGACAAAAGGTCTGCAGGGCCCGGCCCTACCATTAGGCAGGATGAAGCAGTTCAGATTTGGGAAACTATTAAAGGACATCAAATTGACAATTATTTAGCTTATATTTTCACTGGGGTGGAGAAGTATGCCATTTGGATTTTCTGCCTCAAGCATCAAAATGTGTTGGACCATCTCTGAAGGTCAGATTTATAACATGGTTGTCTCTGGCAGTCATTTCAGCCATTTTGGGGATTTGAAATAGCTGTGCTTGCCTTTACTCAAGAAGTAAGATGGAAGTCAAAGATAAGATGATTCATGTTTAGAAGTGAACTTTGAGTCACCTTAGTTCTTAGAAGCATGACTCCCACTCAAAGGGAAATGTGGTATCACCCCATCTAGCTTGCACACCTGTTTTGACAACGATTTTCATAACGGTGGTTGGAAGTGATGTTTGACCTATACTCACAGAAGTACCAGGTGTAAGTCCAGAGACTGGTCAAGCCTAGGGTGCAACCATAATTTATATCTCTAAGGCACTGTCAAGACCTTTTCACCTTTCAGTTGTAAGTTATTTGAGGGACCTAGAGAATCAAAACCAAAACCTAGCTACGAGATGGCCCGATAATAAAACTAAAAGTGGTTTCTTTCAGGCCGTTTTTGTGGTTTAGCATTTAATATTCTCAGTTAGTAGCTTTAGCCTACAAAAAGGTGAATGTGTCCCATAGTCCATTCTCACTTCTTTGAGCTGACATGAAGGATACATCTGCTTATTAAGAACTAGCAATTAGGCTTCGTCTTAGTTCCGGCAAATTGAGACAAAAGTCTTTCTTAAACCTTTTAATTTAAATTTGAAACCTCCTATCTTATTAATCAAGTCACAATTTCAAAACTTTTACCTGCTGGCTGCTTATATAGTTTTAGTAATTTTGGAGTTAAGTTAATCAAGGCTAAGTTAAGATTTCTCTCACCTCTGCGCATTATAATTAATTCTTCATTTTGATTTTGTTTCATTTAAGATTAATCAGTCTGTATAGTCAGTAATCTTCTGGTTGTAAGATGGTTCTGATTTTCTCTTTCATTCCTCTTGTTGGTCTGATTTTTGACGTGGAGTCTGGGGGATGCTTTTGACGTGGAGTCTGGGGGATGCTCTTCTGATGTTTTCTTTTCTAAGTTAGACCATTAGTCCCTCCTGTGACAGTGTATCCTAGCGAACTCTGGAAACTGTAGTTCTTTGAGTTACAGAAAATCCTCAGCATCCTCGTAAAGCTGATAATTCCCAGGGTTCTTTTGAGGTAACTATGATATGATCCATGCAGATCCGATTGAATCTGTCATCTAAGACCAGGGAGGGTAGGAGTTGTTTTCTTATGTTCTGAAATTTCCATCAAACTACTATAGCCAATAGTAAAACTTGGTACGAAGTGGCAGGCTAGTTATGGGGTGTTTTTTAGCCACTGGATTCAAAGCTGTAGAATTCGACAATGTACTGGCAGTGAAATTCATACATTTGTCCATTTATGGGCATGGTTCTCCACCCTGGATTTATTCTCAAAGTGGCCCTCTAGCTCTAACACATTATTCGCCAGGACTGCAGGCTAACCTTTGACCCTTTCTGCCTCTTGATGAACCATCTCCCTCCCATGTCTCATTGCCATCTCCTGTTGAAGTGATACATTATATCTGAGTCCATCTGGTGGACACCTTGTGCCTTCATGTGTGTATGAGACAAATGCATACTTAACAGCGAAGGACTTCATGGGTGTTGGCCAATGCTTGAAATGGATGGGATGCCCCTCTGCTTAGTCTGGTCTAATGTAAAACAAAACCACCCCACGTTTTTCTTTTCTCCTTTTTCAAGTACTGGTCATGGTTCCTTCACGTGTGCCTGTATGGTGAAAAGCACATTTGACGTCGAATAAGAGGTGAATGGGGCTGGCTCCAGAGGTTGGTAATATTAGGCACCTGCCAAGGCTCACAATCCTGTCGGGGGCCCACTGCAAAACCTGGACCCTGCTATTCGTCCTCCTTCCCCGTTGCTCCTTTTAATCTTTCCTCTTCAAGCGAGCAAGGAGAAGGGTCCGTAGCCCATGTGGCCTTTGTCCCCCTCCCTCTGGGCAGTAGTGCAGATTGGGCGCAGAGGGGTAAGAAAATGAATGGGCAGTAGCAGCAAAGAAAAGTTGGGTCTTCTCAGGCAAGGGTAACCATAGCCATCGATAGCGTCTTGCCCAAGCCTCATTTTCCCCACTGCCAATCCCCCCCTCCCCCGAATCAACACAGTAAATTAAGGGACCATTGGAGGCGTTCCTTACTTTTCCTCAGTGGCAAGGGAAGCCGCTTGCAATTTAGCTTTTTCCCAGTATCCTGAACTGGGAGGAAGTGTTGCCGGCACGGTCGCTTTGCAGTCCACTCTTGCCTTCCCAGGAATGACAAACCACCGGTGTGGGTGGTAGCCATGCCGCCGAGTCTTCTCACATGAGCTGGAGGATCTCCAGAGCAGTGTGGGAAGAAGTCACGCTGCAGCAGTTCCCGTGCTGCTGAGGTAACATACGAACGGGCTGCATCGCGGCCGCCGAAACTCTGGATTGTTGCTTCTCCTGTAAATGTCAATTGTGTACAGATACTAAAACATGTTGGATGCTGCAATTACTTTCACAAACAAGGAAAGCGTTCCCAAAGCCCCGTTGGCACACTGGCCAGCATATTATTCCATTACTAACTTGGCAAAGTTAAGTGCTTAAATGCCTAGCTTTAGAACAATTCCCCCCCCCCCCCCCCTACGCCTTCCCCACAGCAATGGCATCTAACTCACATGGTTTCTTCCCAGCTGGCCTCTCTTCAGCTTTGCTTTTCTGGCTCTGCTGGTAACTGCTGTGGACATGCCTATGGGGCTTAGTCCTTCCTTCCTTCCTTTTTAAAAAGAGGGGGAGGTAATTTAATTTATATCTATATCTCTTTACTTGTGGGTTAACTTTTAAGAAATCAACAGGGTCTAGGACACATTTTGACCAATGCCACCCCACTTCATGTCCCGTATTTGGTCACTTTCATAAAGGCCTGTGCAAAATGTGACCCATCAAAATGAATGCAGTGGTAGGGTGACCTTATGGAAAGGAGGACAGGGCTCCTGGATCTTTAACAGTTGCATAGAAAAGGGAATTTCAGCAGGTGTCATTTGTAGGCATGCAGCACATGGTGAAGTTCCCGCTTCATCACATCAGTTAAAGCTGCAGGAGCCCTGCCCTCTTTTGTATCTGGTCAGGAGTCTAGCTCTACTAGAGTGACTAGATACAAAACAGAGCAGGGCTCCTGCACCGTTAACTATTGTGATGAAGAGGGAATTTCACCAGGTGCTGCATGCATACAGATGACACCTGCTGAAATTCCCCTTTCCATAAAACTGTTAAAGATACTGGAGCCCTGTCTTCCTTTTCAGATGGTGACCCTATGCAGTGGTGTATTGTAGTCTGGCTGGCACTTTATGTACTAATGTTTTTGCAGCCCCAAGTAGGCAACTGGAGGTTTTATCAGGACTGCTGCTGAGCCTCTATGGCTTTGTTTGGTGGGGTACAAATTGTGCCTGCTGCCTCTAAAATTGCCCCCATGATCGGGGACTGTCCCCCACATTTTAAAAATGGACGTCAACCCCATCCTGTGTGCCATAGTAACCATGGTCCCAGATCTGACCAAATTTCCATTAAAGATAAAAAGGTGTTATAAAATACAACCTGCCCTTCAAATGCTGCTGGACTACAGCTCCCATCATGCCTAGCTATTGGCCATGATGGCTGGGAGTTGTAGTCCAGGAACATCTGGAGAGCCATAGTTTCCTAACCCCTGATCTGGATGAAAGGCCTACTTTGACTCAAACTGTGCTTTTAATGTAATGAATTAGCTTAGGATTGTGTCCTTCAGAGCACAATTTTTATACATGTCTGCTGAGAAGGAAGTCCCACTGAGTTCAGTGGGACTTCCTGTCAGATAAGTTGGTATAGGACTGCAGACTCAAGCTACCTGCTTAACTGAGAGTACATTTTACTGAACTCAATAGGGCTTCCTACTGAATAGACATGTATAGGATTGTGCTGTCAGGCGTTTATTTGTAAAATAAGAGATAATAATGAGTCTAACTATGGTGTTGAGAAAAAAACGAATGAGTTAAGGATTGTAAAGCACTTAAGTACTTATGGAATGTTTAATAAGATGATACATACTTATAATTAAATTTGCTTTGCCTTGTACATTCATGAAAAAAGATCTCATGTTATGAGGTGATTTGTCTTCATAATTGGGTACATGTACCAATCCATACTCCTTCCAAGCCTCTATAATGGCAAACAAGGTATCTGCAAAGCAGATAGTGATTCATACCACTGTCAGTTAGATTTTTTTTATAGTTTATTACTCACATATTATTTTATTCTTCTACTCCTTGCCATTCATCCATCTGGTCTAAAATGGTTGAAATCAGTAGTTTTAAAACTTCTTATCTTACCGAATGAAATAATCTTTGGAATGCTCCTCCCACATTTTTTTAAAAAAACCCTCCGTACAATTCAAAAATAAGACTTCCAGGACAAATGTTCTAACTGAGCTCATTCCCCGCTGGGCTTGTTTTCGGTTTGCAGGGAGTTTGCAATATACAGGGCCGTTTGAAATGTAACTCCCTCACTAGAATGGTACATTCCATTCTAGGGATGTCTGTTGGCAGAAAATCCAGGCCTTTTTGGGCTCGCTGGATTTCCGCAGCACCCCTGACTTGGCTTGTATTTGTGATTTGAGCCGTGTTTTCCCCCCCTGAAATCCGAAATGTTTTCTGTTTTTTAAAATTTTATGTAAATAGAAATTTGCGTAAATCACGATGAAAATATTCACAAGTTTGCAAGTGCAATTTGTGCAAAGTTCGATTTGCACAAATCAAAAACAACAGTGGAAAATCCATGAACTGGCCAGACTCAGTGCAGGATGAGTTGGGCAAGGGCGGGGGCCAAGCTGATGAAAGTTCAATGAGATCCACCCCCCCCAGACGGATTCCTCCAAAATCCCTAATCCATTGTACCCTCAGGACTTTATCATGATCTTCACCCCACTCTCCTGTGTTTGTAGGGCAGCTTCATACCGGCCACAAGGGTATGCATTCTTTACACAATGGCTGCTTACACATCATCAAAATAGAGGAAATGCATCACGCAAAATAGAGGAAATGGATTGGCATAAAATGTGCATATGCCAATGTGCCTGCATACCTTGCACTTTTGGAAATAATTACGATAATTGAAATTGAAATGTGATACATCTCACCATATTGGAGAAGACTTGTGTCCAGGTCACCTGTGTGCTGTCTGCTGAACAGGTGCTAGGTATTAATGGGTGACTTCAAGCCCCCTGTCCTCCCTTCTGGACTTGGAAGGACACCTTCAAATAAGGGATGGTCCTCTTGCAGCTATTCAAACAGAGGACTGTCTTCTGTAAAGTAGGACACATGGCCACCCCAATTCCTTCAACCTTTAACAACACAACATCAGACTCTGCCCTGATTTTGCCATTTTTCTAGCTGTCTTCACAAGTTTAATAAAGGTCAACCTGCAGAGATGTTTGAAGTCCTGAATGGACTAAGATGAAAGCAAAACAATTCCTGCCATTTTTTTTAAAAAAAGAATCGCTTTGACTCCGTCTGCACAGGTCCAAAAACGTTTACCTTAATTACCAGCCACATTGGTTAGGAAAGTTCAGCAATCAGAATAAAAGCAAAATCTCGCATGTTGGGGGGGGGATGAGAAAGACACGAGAGCCTAAAACTCTTGTTGTCTCCTGTTGAAAGCATTGGCAGGGCTGCATTCACAGCAGGGCAGGGAAGGAGGTGGCACAGCGTGGGCCCTGCTGTCTGGCCCACACTCTGCTCCATGTTCCTGTTTCCCTTCCTGGCTCTCAGGAGAAACACAGTGTGTTTCTCCCCCTCCCTTCCTTCTGGCACTTTGGCAGGGCACAGAGAGAGCCCAGGTGGCTCTCGCCCATTGATCCAGCCTCAATGGAACAGTGCGACGGCTGGTCACATGACATGAGCCGCTGACGGGTAGCCTCGCCTGATGGCCACTCCCGCTCGTTCTTCTTCAGTCCAGACTTGCCGCCTTCAAACTTGGATTCTTTCTGCAGCAACTCCAAATATGGGACTTGCCAACTTGTGCGGTGGAAATGTAGAACAGTTATAGTCCCAAAAGCTGCAAAGGGGCGAATCTAGCCAGCCAGCAGCTCTGGAGGGTCTCATCTACACCAAGCAGGATATAGTGGTATGAAAGCGGTATATGGTATGTGTCTATGGGCCCTAACAGTTGTCGGTGCACTTCAGTACCACTATAAAGCAGTAGTGTGGCTCCTGCCTCTTATATACCGCTTTCATGCCACTTTCATAGTGCAATATCCTGCTTGGTGTAGATGAGGCCCAGGATGAATCACCTTTGCACTCTTTCACCAGCATTTTGCTCTTTCAATCCAAATGAAGGAACAGGACAAAATGATCTAAATTTGAACTTGTTCAAAGCCAGGCTTATTTCCTAAATGTGTGAGGTGGAGCTCACTCCTCCGGCCCTTCTTCTCTAAGCGTCAACATCTTTTAACCTGTAAGCCCTTATCCCTAATGTGTGGAGCTTGGTTATCATTCTTCATGATCAGGTTGAAGGAGTTTTGTAGATGTTCAGAAGTACTCACCATGGTTCACTAGTGAATTATGAGGTTTCATAGTCCAATAGTGTCTCGGGTGGGAAGAGGGGGCACAGGGGCTCCCTTTTGGGTGGGAATCCGCTGCAGAAAGTGGGGGAAGTGGCGTTGCTTTCGCCTCCCTATCTGGCACTGGTAATTGCTTTTCAGTTGTTTCAGGGAGGCTGAGCAAAAACAGCTGGGGTGGCTCAGAAGATGAGTTGGCCTCTTTGCACTGGTGCTCCCTAGCCTCAAAGGGAATCTCTGAACTCCAGGCCGGATTCTCTACTGCTGAAGCACAAAAGCAGGTGAAAACTATGGCTTCCTTTTCACAAGCCAGTCCGTGTCTCAAGAGTACCACTTCTGGTTGCAGGTGGCTCAGGCATACAAACAAACAAACACAATTTCTCTGCACATAGAAAGCTAGCATGTCAAGGAGAAGAGCTCTAGTCTGAGTTTTTCCATGTCATCCCCACGCCCCAGTATGAAGTGGTACAAACTTGCTCTTGTGCATATAGGTGGATGGTTGATAAAGTCCGAAACACCACCCTAGCGGGGTTTTTAAAGCCGTAAATAAACACACACATCTCACAATTTTTCAGTGTAGGCGCAATGAATGTTACAGTGTTTTCCCCAGTATTCAGGCTAAGCTTTTGGGAATTCCTCTTCCCTTCTGTTTCAAAAGGCATGTTTCTAGTCCCCATGGATTCTAGATAAACTTAAAATAGTATGTAGTCGATGACCGTGACATCTCAAAAGCTAGACGAGGACAGGCAGCATGTTTTTGAAAAACCAGCTGACAGGGAGGGACTGTAGCTTAGCAGTCAAGCACATGCATGTAGAAGACTCCAGGTTGGATACCTGGTGTCTTCACTTGAATTAAAAGGATCAGTAATAGGTGAAGGGAAAGTTCTTTGCTTGAGACTTTAGAGAGCTGTTACTAGTGAGAGCAGACAAGATGGCTTAGATGGATGAAGAGTCTGACCATGAATAAAGCAGCTCCATATGTTCCACTAGCTTGGCAGCAATGGCTGGATAAGTAGGGTGACCAGATAAAATCCAGGTCAGGGCTCATGTAACTTTAACAGTTGTAGAGAAAAGGGAATTTCAGCCAGTGTCATTTGTATGCAATTAGTTCCTGGTGAAATTCCCTCTGCATCACAGCAGTTTAAGTTACAGGGGCCCTGCCTTCTTTTGTATATGGTCACTCTAGTATAGTGCCTGCACCTTTAACTGTTGTGATGCAGAGGGAATTTCACCAGGAACTAATTGCATACAAATGATATTGGCTGAAATTCCCTTTTCTCTACAACTGTTAAAGTTACATGAGCTCTGACCTGGATTTTATCTGGTCAGCCTAGGATAAGGCTATTGCCTTTATGTCCTGCTTGTGGGCTTCCCACCGGAAGCATCTAATTGTCTACCGTAGGAAACAGGATGGAAGTCTACTGACATCCACAAGTTTGTTCTGCCCTCTTGATGTAAAACTAGGGTGACCATATGGAAAGGAGGACAGGGCTCCTGGATCTTTAACAGTTGTATAGAAAGGAGAATTTCAGCAGGTGCAGCACCTGGTGAAATTCCCCCTTCATCACAACAGTTAAAGCTGCAGGAGCCCTGCCCTCTTTTGTAGAGTGATCAGATACAAAAGAGGGCAGGGCTCCTGCAGCTTTAACTGTTGTGATGAAGAGGGGATTTCACTGGGTGCTGCATACATACGAACGACCCCTGCTGAAATTCCCTTTCCTATAGAACTGTTAAAGATACAGGAGCCCTGACCTCCTTTCCATGTGGTCACCCTACCTAAAGCTACATATTGAGGATCCCTGAGTGTTGAAATTGCTGGCGTTGAAAATGCCCTTTTCATAAGTCACAAACTCCGTTCCCGGTGGCAAATTGGGAGGCAGGTTAGGGAAAGTTCCATCCTTGGATGATGGCACGAAGGACCAGCCTCGAGTCTTGGCAATGCAGCGCTCCAGATTGACTGCATTAGTATGATTTGCTAAACAGAGGCCTCCTCGGCTATGCTTGGCATGGGTCTGCTCCAACTCTTGCTTAGCCCTAATCCATTGCTTTATTTTCATATGGTGGGAGAATTTGTGTCGTGGCGTGTGTGGAGCGTAGGCTGGGAGTTTGCCAGGATTGCGTATACCTTGCACTAAGAATAATAATAAAATGAAATTAATATATATATATATATATATATATATATGTGTGTGTGTGTGTGTGTGTGTGCGCGCGCGCGCCAAGGTAATTCGGACAGTGCACCAAGAAAAAAAAATGGAACCATTCTCCCTGTATCAATTATGCAAAGCAAACAAATGTCTATATTTGTGTGCATTTTGCCCACATTTTTTCTGTCATCCCTCCACCCCTTCTAATCATTGCAGGAGGATATCAAGAGCTTTAAAGGGTATCAAAGGCTCAGTCTGTGGCCCTTCTGGCATTGTGGCTCCGTCTCTCTTCTGGCGTCCCAAGTTTTCAGCAGGCATTGTCCATGCACAGTCAGGCCTCTCTTTCCAAAGACTTAAAGACTAGAAACTTTCTGGTGATGAATTATGGGCCGAATCTCACATCCTGTGCTTGAGCAGCATGATGAAATGCAAGCAGTAGCGGATGCAGGTGTAGTGATGGTTAGTTTGAAACTGTTGCGTACAGCTAGAGCAGACAGCGGATTCTTGCATTCATAATTTGGATGCGTTAGTGCATAGCAAGGTGCATGGGAAATATCCTATGGTGACATCGCTGTCTTAGGGGGAGCCTACACCAGCCATTTATTGCAGGATTGTATCACCATCATCACTAATGGGGCACGTTGACCTTCACCTGCTCCCGCGGTGGTCTCGGCTCCACCTCTTAGTTTTCCCGGAATATCCATGACTGCTTTTGTGGCGGTTTTCCTGGCTCTCACACTTCCATTATGAAGAACGTTTGCGGTGTGACTCCCCCTTTGCGAGGTCCTTGCTGGTGTCGTAGGTGTGTGGGAGTGGACTTGTCCGCCACTTTGCCACATGTTTTGGATGGGTATTGGCATGTTTTACCACCGAATGTGTTTAGTTTTTTTTTTAATATAAAGATATCACTGCGCAGAAGTGCGTATTCGATGGCATTCCTATCGCCTCCCCCATGTGTTGCCGCACATCTGAGCTCCTGCGCATGCCTCTCGAGTCATTAAAAAACAAATCTCTGCCCCATAGCTGCATCATCTGCCCAGCACCGCCCACTTCTGCCGGTCCACATGCGCAAGCAGCTTAACGGGGCACATGTGCCCCTGCAACAGCACTCCCGAAATTGCGGGACGCATCAGTGCCGTGCGCCCCGTGAGTGCCGATCGCGGAAGCAGGGAATATTCGGAAGCATCCCTCTTCCGTGCCGAAATGCCTGCAAGTGAAGATTAGCCCTTAGGCTCTAGGACCGAACTGTACTCGGCATGCAAAGTCAGCCAAAGCCTGTGCTGAACATAATGGCCATTGAGGTACAGAGTGATGCTGTCCACATCTCTGGACCCTGGGGATCATACCTGTGAAGAGGGTATGAGAAGGAGCTGAGCAAAGCATTGAAGCCGTAAGGACATGAGAAACCTTGAGGATTCTCTTGCAAACTCTGGAATTTCACTTTTCAAGACTATAATCACACTGTTGAGGGACAGAAACTTGCTTTTAAAAGAAAAAAAAAGGAAGGCTACTGAATTCTGTGACACTTTGGAACCGTGGAGCTACCCTTGAAGATCGCAGCTAGGCAACAGCCTAGCAATCCACACAATAGTGATCATGTCACTCCAATACTGAAAATCTGCATTGGTTCCCAGTCACTTTGCAGGTGCAATTCAAGATGTTGATTTCAAACTTTAAAGCTTTAAACGGCTTAGGGCTTGGCTATCTGAGGGACAATCTATCTTGGTATGAACCTGGATGGTTATTAAAATCAGCCGGAGAGGCCCATTTGTCAGGCAAGCAGGAAAGGACTTTCTCTTGTGTTGTCCCGAAACTTTGAAGCACTCCCCCTCTGGAGTTGTAACTGGTCCCTGCTATCTCTGCATTCAGATCACGTGTCAAGACACGTCTCTTTAACTTGGCTTTTAAAATGATTGTTACGGTTTTTAAGATCGTTTTTAAGATAGTGTTTTTTTAAATTTGATTATGTTTCTTCCCCTGAACGTCTTGAAAATTTGTAAACGTGACTCACCAAAAAAAGAAGACAGTGATTTTGCATATGTTGATTGCTATATGTAGCTGCAAATGTAGAAATAACTATTATAGTTTAAATAGAAATACAGTACAACTCAGCATACTGTGGAAGACTGCGACCAGGGCCTAATCTACACCACGAATCCATATTGCACTATGAGAGTGGTATATAAAAGGCAGGAGCCACACTGCTGCTTTATAGCAGTATTGAAGTGCACTGACAACTGTTGGGGCCCATTGACACATACCATATACCACTTTCATAGTGATATATCCTGCTTGGTGTGGCTCCTGCCTTTTATATACCGCTTTCATAGTCCTATATCCTGCTTGGTGTAGATCTGGCCCAGGTAAAAGAGGACACCTGGCCACCTGTATACCTTTTCTATAACCTTTTCCTGGACCCCATGGGAATACACAGTAAAGGAATGTATATGTGCCTGTAAGAGGGACAGGGTTTTTCTGCCGTTGCAGTATACTCTGGTAGAAGTGACCATTGCACCATACAATGTCCACTTGATGGGGTGTGTGTGTGTGTGCGGATGCCTCCTAGGCAGCAGAGTCACTTTGCATGTGCCCTACAGGGTAGAGGATAAAGCAGTTCAGCAGAGGTGTCCTATGGAAGCTAGACCTTGGATAGCATCCGTCCTGTGAACAAAATATTACCACTTCAGCTTGCCTTTAGCAACAGCTCACGAGCTGTTCGCCTTCCTTAGCTGGACCTTCCTTCTCATCTTGAATGCATTCGAAATCTTGCATTGACGGTTAAGACATCTCAGGAGGCAAAATAGTCCGTCAATAGCTTTCATAATTAATCAAGTACTAATAGACATATTAGAAATTGTGTTTCTTCAAAGTGGGAGGTAAATCACTCATGGATTTTAACCGTCTTCCTGGCCTGACTGAAGGTGTTTCTCCCCCCGCACTCTGCCCTTCTTTCAACCCTCCCTCCCCCAGTCACCAAACAGGAATGGCCAAAAATGGGAGCATGTTTTTCATCTCGGCAAATGAAGAAAAATATTACATTTTATACTTACTCCAGTAAATCAATGAAGCCTTAAAAAAAAAAAGTATGATTATTATTTTTTTGCTACGTAGGAAATCGATCCTAGCCTTTACAACAGTTGAAGGTGTTATGAAGAAAGTCATTTGCCAAATTATGGGACATAACACTTTTATTGATGGCTGTAGGTTAGGAATTTTGGCATTGTGAACACTGTAATACAATCTACTGCCCTGACAAGAAGCTGAATGAAATACAGATTATATGGTGAAACTGTAATGCATCATTTGCTATTAGTGGACTGGTAATAATTACCAGTTTCAAAGCTGCTTTCCCCCCCTCCATGTAATCTTTACTCTCTGTCGTAACAGCCTTTCTCATTGACATTATGATTATACCAGCTGCCCTTCTGATCCAGAATATCTAGTTGATGGGAATGCTAAAATGCAATTACAAAAACTGTATGTTGTATCCTCATTATAAGATACAGTGCTATTTCCACTGACCTAATACATAAGCTAGCAAAGCATGGGAACGCTGCATTGTTAGCAGACCGGAGGCTGATGGCATCGCTCGCTGTAGGTTTTGTAAAAGCTTCCAGTTTGCAACAGCAACGTAAAACAGAACGAGCCACGTCACTTGACTGAGGTTGCCCCTGTGCCGGCTTTGCCCCACTCCCTGCCCAGAGCCCACAAACAGACATGGGGGAATCTGCAAGTCCGATCGAATTTGGCTCCTTCCAGAAGATTTGCGTATTTATCTGCCGAAGTCTCCAATGCCCTGTGCTAAACATCGTGCCGTGGTTCATTAAAATGCTGGCATTGGCTGAAGACTGAAGTGTTAAATATTATTCAATAGGCTTTTTAAAGCAACCAACATGTTAAACACCTGCCAGAAATGGCTGAATCTCTCTTTCTCTTTCCCTCTCTCAATTTTTTTTTAAAAACTCACCCAATTCAGATTGTCAGACTAAATGTATAATAATACAGAAACCTGAAGCTACAGAGGGGGTTGGGGGTGGGGGGGTGGGGGGGGGAACCCTCAGTGTGAGTCGCAATAGACATAAGTGTAAGGCCGCCCGCCTGTCATTTTCCAAAGTCATTTATTCAACACATTGTATAATGAAAATCCCCTTATAAAGCTTTTCTTCTTCTTCTTTGAAGTGAGGAGGAAAACAAGAACAATGAAGATCAGTTGATAGGGACTTCAGCGTTTTCTTTCAGAATCCATCCACTTCATATTTCTCTCCCTCCCTCCCTCTCCACCCGCACGTACATTAGGCATATGTTTGGAAACCTAATTTTGGCATCTACTGTCTAATCTTGTAAAAAGATTTGCCCACAAGTGGGTTATATTGAGTGAGATTATAAACACCGCCGTAAAGTAAATTACAGGTCAGCCTAGAAGTACATTGTGCAGTCAAATACCTTTGTAAGCATTGCTTGTTCAAAGACAGAGAGAGAGAGAGAGAGAGAGAGAGAGAGAGAGAGAGAGAGAGAGAGAATGCATGTTCCCAGCAAACCTAGGCAGTTTCTGCTTTTTGGAAAGAATTAAGTCATTACAGTCTCTTTTTTTAAAACTTTGTTTTATTCAATTATTGTGCATGGTACAATTATGATGCATTGTACAATGAGCTTATAGTCAACAAATACAATAACAGTCAACTATTCGAACAAAAATTATAAAAAGAAACTGTTCCAATTCTTATTATAGTTACACAAACAGTAGAATGTTCTTACAGCACCGCTCATTTAATTAGATCCTTCCAGAATGATGTTTGGGATATCGGTGGCTTATAGGACCCCATCCCTTTGTTGATGAACGCAATGTAGGGAAGCCAGGTTTCCATGAAGTGGTCATACTTGGCCACCCCTCTCAGAACTCTGCTATGGTGGGTTAGCCTCTCTGAAAGTGCAATTTTCCAGATATTGGTGAACCATCCCTGCATTTTGCAACCGGCACCTGTTTTCCAATGTTGCACTATTTCTAGGCGTGCTGCTAGTAACAAAAAATGGATTACCTCACAGTCCGGCAAATTGCCTCTTACATTATCCATTAGAGATAACAATGCCAACAGGGGTTCCGGCACAATGATGCAACTAACAATATCTGAAATCACCCCAAATACTCCAGACCAAAAGTGTTGAATCTGGGGACAGTCCCACCACATATACAGTCTTAAGCTGCCCAGATATTTATTTCTACTTATCTTTGCTGTCATTTCAATTTACAAACTGTTCTTGGTGGAAAAGACCAGTGAAACAGAACAACATGGATATAACTGCTACAGTACCTGATTTATTTATTTTTACCTTCTATTATGCTATTTTATATGGAGTCTGACCATTGGTCCATCTAGTTTAGGACTGTCTACTCCGACTGCAAGCAACACTCCAAAGTGAAAGCCTCTCCCATCCCAGCTGTCTAACAGCCAGACTACACGCTCTGATTGCCATGTTGGTGTAGCTGAGGTTGTTTGTTTGTTTTACTCCAGTGTAACTGCATGCAATCCCGGTTTGGATCAGGACCAACATGCTCAGGGAGAGAAGGGTTAGAACTTCCCTCCCGGAATTCCATCCAAAAAAGGGGGAGCACGTCTGGGTTATTTTGTTTTTACAATACATTAATTTTAATTAATTCAACGGTGTCCAAGTGGTCGAACAGTACCATCTTCAGCCCCTAGTGGCAGACTTCCCTAACCAGTATTTAGCTTTGCAATCCTTACAATTTAAATCCAGGAGAAATTAGCAGACTGAGCAACAGAGTTATACGTCTGACTTCTGCTCCTGCTGTGAGACAGTCCCCACTTCATTAGAATGGAGTAGACAGACCCCTCCCTCAGGAGGCTATAGGGGCTCTGCCTCGGGGTTCCAGTGGGAATGGCTTCATTCAGAGAGGGCAGGCATAATGTGCCCAACTCTTGACAGCTATCAAACTCTTTATCAATCCATGCCAAGCTGGGTTGTTTGCTAGTCCTTCATATGATGGTTACTCTCATTGTGGGTACACTGATATTTATTTCAGTCAACTTCAGGCACGTGTCTTTAATTGCCCATTGAATGTACATCTGGGCTTCTGCGTATTGATGCGATCTTTTTAAGGACGTGGGTCTGCTTGGAATGACTGTGCCAGGGATTCCCAAGGGGGTAAAGGGGATCTGCCAAGGGAGTTGAGGAATCATGTGGGCGAATGTCCAAATTGGCAAACTAGGGCAGGATCTTCACTACTGCTTTACAGTGGTATTGAAGTGCACTGACAACTGTTCGGGCCCATGACACACCTACACCAAGCAGGATATAACACTGAAAGCGGTATGAAAGCGGTATACGGCGTGTGTCAATGGGCCCCAACAGTTGTCAGTGCACTTCAATACAGCTATAAAGCAGTAGTGTAGCTCTTGCCTCCTTATACGTCTTTTATACCACTTTCATAGTGCTGGAAGCGGAAACCCTATATTCCCTGCCTGTTTCTCCCTCACAGCATTTTTTTTTCCTAAAGAGTGATGTGATGTCATCAACACCCCATGGTTCAACAACAGCCATACACAACCCATGAACGTGGATTGTCATGTTGTACGAACCCAGACTCTGTGTCAATGGCTGCTGCCTGTAGGAGCAGGGAGATTCACAACATAATGACACATGTCACGAATTTTAAGGGCTAGACGCTGCAGGAGAGACACAGACACACAATCTTTGTAGAAAAGAAACACTAAATCTTATTGGGTGACGTTGAGCCAGCGATTGCCTTTGGGTCTTAATCCCTAACGGGGTTGTTGTGAGGATAAAGGAGAAAGGATCATATTCACCACTCCTGAGCTCTTTGGAGGAAGACTGGGCTAAAAATGAAATGAATGAATGAATGAATGAATGAGCGCAGCCAGACAGGGGAATCTCTTACTAAACTATTTGGTGCAAGTGCTTGTCTGTGCTACCTTTTAAAATAAATTGTTATATAATATAGCTACATAGCTACATATCAAATTGGCGTTTAGAGTTCTGTGCATTTTCAATAAAACAATATGGTTTCAATGGGCACTGAATTCAACCACACTGAATTTGGATATTCAGCCAGCTTAGTCAAAATGTAGAGTCTGAATAATCAAACTTCATTTTCACCTAACCTTTGCCTGTTAAAAGCCCATATGTAAATAGCATTTTTTTTTTATCCAACACTGGTTACCTAGAGTTTTGGGGTGGACTCATAAGCCAGTTGGAGGGGGCGGTAAAGGTTGTACGGTATCATTTATTTCTGATTTCATTTCTTATACTGCCAACTTAAAACAGTCTATAATCTGGAGTAGGCTGACCATCTGAAAAGGAGGACAGGACTCATGTAACTTTAGCAGTTGTAGAGAAAAGGGAATTTCAGCCAGTGTCATTTGTATGCAATTAGTTCCTCGTGAAATCCCCTCTTCATTACAACAGTTAAAGTTGCAGGCACTATACTAGAGTGACCATATACAAAAGAAGGCAGGGCCCCTGCAACTTTAACTGTTGCGATGAAGAGGGGATTTCACCAGGAACTAATTGCATACAAATAACACTGGCTGAAATTCCCTTTTCTCTACAACTGTTAAAGTTACATGAGCCCTGACCTGGATTTTATCTGGTCAGCCTAATCTGGAGGCTTTCTTAATGGAATTGGTTTATTTTTAGTGTTTACATGTTTGCTAAGGAAGAGTGGCATATAATTGGTTGGCTTAGGTCCCAATCCTACGATTTACAGTATGATCCTTGGCATGCATATTCAGAAATCTATTTATTTCAATAGGACTTGTTTTCAAGTAAGTATGCAACTTTAGGCTGCAATCATGTGTATGCTTACTCAGGAATAAGTTGCATTAAAGGCAGTTCCAAGTAAGCACATATAGGATTAGACTAAATGACTATAACCCTAAACATATTTCTTTGGAAGTGAGCCACATTGGGAATAAATGGATCTTCAATTTACACTGAAATAATCTCATTTACATTAGTGAAAGTACCCTAGAACTGAAGTGATTCAAGGCCTACAGGTTAACTACTTTCAGGATCACAGAGTCTGGTATGATCCTCAAAAAACTGGTTAAAGAGTAGTCTCATAAGATACAGGAGAAATACCCCAAAGCCAGAGGCTTGATACCTATGGCTTTGGGCTATAATCCTAACAGCTCAACCCTATGCATATCCACTAGGAAGTATGCCTCACTGAGTTTGATGCTACTTATTCCCAGATAAATGTGTTTAGGTTTATAGCCACAATGTGGATTGGTGTAAATTGGTCTAGGATTGGGATATTAGTCATATTTGGAATGTATCTGTTGATGTATTATAACGGTTGCATTTAAAGTATTTCTGGAGGTTTCTTTTCTTTTAGCACTATAGAAAATGATAACTTGGAGGGGGGTTGAGATAAACCTTAGCCCATCCCAGTGATTGCCAGTTGTGTAAGACAGAGGTTTATAAAATTAGCATGATATGGAGGAAATGGGTAGAGTTTTTTTCTTCCTCTCTCACAATATTAGATCTCGGGGGTCATCTGGTGAAATAGGCAGGTGATCAGGACAGACTAAAGAAAGCCCTTCTTCCCAAAATGCAAAATGTATTTGCAGGGTTCATTGCCACAAGATGGGGCAGTAGCCAAGGTCTATAGAAGCGGGTTAGCCAAATTCCTAGAGGAGGAGCCAGTCCTAGGGCTGGGGAACCTCTTTCAGGCCCAAGCACCAAATTCCATTTCAGAGAAGCTCTTGGGAGGCAATCTTACAGTGGGTGGGATCAAAAGAATACCAGCATGTTTTAGCTTAAAGCTCTTAAAGCTCTTCAGTTTAAAGCTCTTAGGAGAGGCTTTTTACCTGTTTAGAACAGGGGGGAAACTGTACAAAAGAAACCAGCAAATGATTGGGGAAAAGGAGACCAGATGAATCTTCTGTCTGATCCACCAGGGCTTAACTTACATTCTTCAGGAAGCCTTTTAATGACTAAAGGATTGATGCTACCATTGTGTTGTTTTTGCAGGTAAAGATGAACCCAGCAGCTACACGTGTACAACATGTAAACAGCCATTCAACAGCGCCTGGTTTCTCTTGCAACACGCACAGAACACTCATGGATTAAGGATCTACTTAGAAAGCGAGCACGGAAGTCCCCTGACGCCGCGGGTTGGTATCCCATCAGGACTAGGTGCAGAATGCCCTTCTCAGCCGCCACTCCATGGAATTCACCTTGCAGACAATAATCCTTTCAATCTACTCAGAATACCCGGGTCGGTCGCGAGGGAAGCTTCGGGTCTTGGAGAGGGGCGTTTCCCTCCCACGCCGCCTTTATTTAGTCCTCCTCCAAGGCATCACTTGGACCCGCATCGCATAGAACGCCTGGGTGCCGAAGAAATGGCTCTTGCCACCCATCACCCCAGTGCCTTCGACAGGGTGCTGCGACTCAACCCCATGGCCATGGAGCCCCCAGCGATGGATTTCTCCAGGCGGCTTAGGGAGTTAGCTGGAAACACCTCCAGTCCGCCATTGTCACCGAACCGGCCCAGTCCTATGCAAAGGTTACTGCAACCATTCCAGCCAGGCAGCAAGCCGCCATTTCTGGCAACACCTCCTCTTCCTCCTCTTCAGTCTGCTCCTCCCCCTTCCCAGCCTCCCATCAAATCCAAGTCCTGTGAATTTTGTGGGAAAACCTTCAAGTTTCAGAGTAACTTAGTCGTCCACCGTCGAAGCCACACTGGAGAAAAACCGTACAAGTGCAACCTCTGTGACCATGCATGCACTCAAGCAAGCAAGCTAAAGCGCCACATGAAAACCCACATGCACAAATCCTCTCCTATGACCGTGAAGTCAGATGACGGCCTCTCCACGGCCAGTTCCCCGGAGCCTGGGACCAGCGACCTTGTTGGCAGTGCCAGCACTGCCCTCAAATCCGTTGTGGCCAAGTTTAAGAGTGAGAATGACTCAAATATGATTCCAGAAAATGGGGACGAAGAGGAGGAAGAGGAGGAGGAGGAGGAGGAAGAGGAGGAGGAAGAAGAGGAGGAGGATTTGACTGAAAATGAAAGGCCGGATTATGGGTTTGGCATTAATCTCGAAGCAGCTCGTCACCATGAAAACAACTCCCGGTCTATCGAGGAGAACCGCTCTATGCCGGATGTCATGCAAGGAATGGTCCTGAGTTCCATGCAGCACTTCAGCGAGGCCTTCCATCAAGTCCTGGGCGAGAAACATAAACGAGGGCATTTGTCCGAATCTGAGGTGCATAGAGACACTTGCGACGAAGACTCAGTAGCTGGTGAATCTGATCGCATCGACGACGGCGCGATTAACGGTCGGGGGTGTTCCCCTGGTGAGTCTGCCTCGGGGGGCCTGTCCAAAAAGCTGCTCTTGGGTAGCCCGACCTCCCTAAGCCCTTTCTCCAAACGCATCAAACTTGAGAAGGAGTTTGACCTCCCTGCGACAGCTATGCCTAACACTGAAAATGTTTACTCCCAGTGGCTAGCTGGGTACGCTGCCTCTCGGCAGCTAAAAGATCCATTCCTCAACTTCGGAGACTCCCGACAATCGCCTTTTGCTTCCTCCTCGGAACACTCCTCCGAAAACGGAAGTTTACGCTTCTCGACGCCTCCCGGGGAGATGGATGGAGGGATATCAGGCCGCAGCGGTACAGGAAGTGGAGGAAGCACCCCGCATATTAGTGGTCCGGGCCCTGGAAGGCCTAGTTCAAAAGAGGGCAGACGCAGCGACACTTGTGAGTACTGTGGGAAAGTCTTCAAGAACTGTAGTAACCTCACTGTCCACAGGAGGAGCCACACTGGGGAAAGGCCTTATAAATGTGAGCTGTGTAACTACGCCTGCGCCCAGAGTAGCAAACTCACCAGGCACATGAAAACGCATGGTCAGGTGGGGAAGGACGTTTACAAATGTGAAATTTGTAAGATGCCTTTTAGCGTGTACAGTACCCTGGAAAAACACATGAAAAAATGGCACAGTGACCGAGTCTTGAATAATGACATAAAAACTGAATAGAGGTATATTAACATGTCCCCCTTCCCCTTTCCTTTCCCCAACCTAATCCCACCTCCCCTTGTAGAGGTTTTCTAGTCCCTTGTGAGTAAAATAATGGAAGCTAAGGATGATATTAAGAAAGTGCTTGCCACCAGCACACCTGTTTTTTTCATTTCCCTTTTTCATTTGGTTTTTTTCCCTTTTTGTTTTTTTCTTTCCTGTTTTCACCATTTGAATGCATGATCTGTATTGGGGCAATACTACGCAAACTTTGAGCCTTTCTCTTGTGCAATAATTTACATGTTGTGTATGTTTATTAATTTTTTTAAAAAAATTAGACAGCATGTATGGTATGTTATGGCTGTTTTTTTAAAAAGAAGAAATTGTCCCCTGATTCGTTGCTGAGCAAACAAACAAAAAGATAACAACACACACACACATGTGCGCGTGTAAAACACACACACACACACCCCCCACAAACGCAGACAGCCCCAGAGCTGTTTTCGAGTAATTTTCCAGGAAAAAAAAGAGAGGGAAGAGAAAAACAAAACAACAGAACATTTTTTAACAGAAGCAACCATGCTGCATACATTCTGTAATACATATCATGTACAATTTTGTTTTGAATCATATAGAGTAAAAATGTACTTTAAATTAACCCTCTGTGGACAGATGGATAACACTGCAAAGGAGGAAAAGGATCCGTTGTGTTACCTTGATTTCTGTCTTTAAAAGGATTTAACGTATCAATTGTTTTTGGGGGGTTGGGGTGGGGGAGGAGGAGGAAAAATAGGCCTTTAATTGAAAAATAAGGACATAAACGAAAAGGTAAATTTGTACTATCATTTGGTTTAAAATGGAAATCTGAGTGCCTTGGATCTATTTAAGCCATGTTTGTGGCAACCCTACTTGTTCTAAACTCGTAGCTCAACGTTCGCACTGGGCAATTTAAATGAGTCCTTTAGGACCTAGCCGATAACTCTGTATTGTATTTCTCACAACAGTGGCTACCTAGAAGCAAAAAAATAAATAAAAATAAAAAAATTATCAAAAGAAAACCCAACAAGTCCTAGTTAATTATCATTTGATTCCTGCCCCACCTCCCTGTTTAGACTAAAAAAAACTCCCAAAACTGTCACATAACTCCATTTCTGCTCTAGGAAGAGTTGAAAGCAACCACCACCATCTCAGAGGATTTTCTTTGTCACCTCTATCACTGATATCCTGCCTGCACGTACTGCCACACACCCCACCCCCAGTTTAAAATTAAGGTTATTATTTTGATAAGAAAGAATGTGAAATTGTGAAAGGCCTTGGAAAATGATAAAATACACTAGGAAGAAAATTCATGTTCTGAAGATTCCATGAACTTTTTTTTTAAAAAAAATTAAAATTATTTTTTAGAGATTCTGGCACACAAACAAAAATAAAACCTAAAAAGAAAATAAATGAAAACGATTAAGTCCGAGTCCGGTCGGTTGTCAACTTGACAATCAAATTAGAAATGTACAACCTTGCGTACGGTATATCGATCTATTGATCTCTCTATATAGTGAAAGATGTATAAACAGTCCGGCAATAATATTTTACTGAGTGTAACACGTAGCAAAAACAACAACAACACAAGAACTAAAAGCCAAGTGTAATGATTTATTAGCACAATGTGGTACTGTTTTGCCATTTGAAACTAAGAACAGATTATAAGCTAATATTGATGTGATGATTAACTATGAGCTATTACGATTTGCCTTGAAGTGTGACATTCTAGAAAAAAAAGAGAGAGGAAGAAAGATAATTTAAAAAGAGTAGCAGCGTATGTCTGTGCTCCCTAAAAGTTGCTCTTCATTTTATTTTGTTTTTTATCATATGCTATGTGCTAGTTGTGTTAACATGGAAAAAGGATTCATTGTTTTTACGATTAAGCTAGCATTTGCCCCACTGGATGTTCACATAGCACTTGACTCCGCCTGTCGTGTCTGTATCTTTTTCTTTAATCAGAGGTACACAGGTTGAGTATAAAAAAACTTTTAAGACTGCTCAGATAGGACAATTTAAATGCACTGTACAATTTTCCCAGTTTACAGGTCTATACTTTTAAGGGAAAAATTGCAAGATTAATGAAAATTTTGTTTTTTTAAAAAAATTGAGCATGATCTCATGATGAGCATATAAAAAACTCTGCCAGCTTGCCGTTTTACTTGACTAATGACTGGGACACAACGTTACGGCGCTGTGAATGGGAACAGGTCCTGCAGTTATATTAAAAAATAACGAACGATTGATCTTGCTCCTACAGTGCAAGGATGTGTTTTCTTCTTTTTTTTTTGTACAAAAACTTTTAAAAATATAAACGTTATGATTTTTTTTTAAAAAAAACACACACTTCATTAGGTTTAGGGGAGAAAAATGTATTTTAGGGTTCATTGTCTTGGTGATGTACAAGACCTGTTCTTCATTGAAAACCAGTAGTTGAAAATCCTATGCCTTGGATATACCACCACAACTCTTCAGGTTGTAAAATAAATGCATTGGGAAAAGGTTTAAGAATATATAGTACTTAAATATAGGAAAATGCACACTCCTGTTGGTTCCTATGCTAAGAAGAAGAAAATCAAACAAACAAAAAAAGAAGAAAAACGCATTTATGGTCTCTTTTTTCTGTAATTTCTAGAATGGTATTTGAATTTAATGTTCACCTAGAGTAGGCACTATAGTATTTATAATGAAGCTTGTATTTTTAACTGTTGCTTGTTTCTCTTTAAAAAAAAAAAGGTATCAAAGTACCTTTTTTGGTAGTGGAAAAACACACACCGACACACATAGACACACACACAGACAGACACACAAACAGGCTGCCACAGTATATTTTTTTTAATTTGGCAGGATAATATAGTTCAAAATATTTGTATGTTTCAAAAAAAATCGACAAGGAAAGTGTGACATTGTACAGATAAGAGGCCATATAATGGCTGTTTTTTTGGGGGGTGGGGGCGGGTGAAGAAAAAATCTGTTTGAATGTCGCACTAAATGAGTGTCGCAGATGGTTGTACATATCAGAGTTCTTTTGGGGGGATTCTTTGTTTTCCGCTGCCATATTGTATGCAGCAATGCAAGGTGATGATGTTGGTTTGTTCTATAGTGTGCTCTTTGGTCCTTTTTCTTCTTCTCTTATCCCTTTACATTCCAGCATCTTAAACTTCATATGCAGTAAAAGAAAAAAAATGTGTTAAAAAAAAAACAGAACGAAAGGAGGGGGGGAAAATAAAGTTTTGCAGGTTTTTTTTTTCCATTGCCAAAAAGAAAAAAAAAATTAAAATGGTGCTTTATATATTTAGATCGGAAAGGATTTCATATGCAAAGCATATTAAAAAGAGAGAGCCCCGCTGGAGTCGATACCTTTTTTGTATATGGCAATGCAAAATATTTTGTTATGATCGGCCTTTTCTATTCCTGTAATGAAAGCTGTTTGTCGTAACTTGAAATTTTATCTTTTACTATGGAAGTCACTATTTATTATTGCTTACGCGCTCTGTTCAGAACAGCGGCGTTGGATTTGATCTTTGTTTTTTGTTTTTTTTTTGTTTTTTTTAAATAATTATTTAGATGACCAAAGGTCATTGACAACCTGGCTCTTTATTGTATTTTTTTCCTAGTCTTTGTTAAGTTCTATTGGGAAAACCACTGTCTTGTGTTTTTTTGGGGGGGTCTTTTTTATTTTTTTATTTGGGCAGTTGTCTGCATTACCCTGTTCATTCACCCATTTTGTCCCTTAATTGAAAAAAAACAAAAATAAAAAAAATATTGCTTAAAGTACATACCATAAGCTTTGCGTGTCCTCATTTGACACACTCTGTAAATTTCCCTCAGCAAGAGAAGCAGCTTTTAAGAGAAGGCCGGTGGGTTTTCTTCACGGGGGCATTTTGATGTAGGTATTAGTAGCCTAAAGGGTCTGATAGTTTCCTATGTATATCACAATAAAATGCTCTGCCCCGGGGAAAAAGTGTCTTTGGTCTTATATTGAGGACAAAGATATTTTTTCCCCAACTAAGAGAATCTTTGTTTTCCATCTGGATGTATCTCCCTCCCACAACCCCCAGCCGCCGGCCCCCAGTTCCCTATTTTTTTCTGACGAATGCATCTAGGTAAAGACTAAAAGTTGAAGGAATTGGCGGCACCATCCAAGCCATTCATCTTCGTTTGTGAAAAGGACTCTCACCCACGCCCTCTCCCCTTCCTGTTTTGCACCATTGCTACAATCACAAACAAGCTCAGATGTGAAACAATATGCAACTCCCTCCCTGCATGGCAACCCCCCCCCCCCCCCCGGCTGTTCCTTGCCAACCTTAAAACGAATGAAAGCCCAATGTGATAGGTGAATTGGAAATATCTGATCTCTGCTATGTCACGTGGTGTTGTAGCAAAAAGCAGAAACTGCTCACGGGTGCGCATGCATGCGCATTGAAGCACATATAGGTGTGTGCATTGCGCATCCCCCTGATCAGGCGCAGCTTGGCCCAACCACTTGGGGAACCTCTTTAACACAGTTTGTCCGGCCGGAACAAAAGCCGGGACAGGAGCTGCTGTTCTTTTTTTATATATTCTGTACAATGGATAGGTTTTATCAAAACGTTGTGTATACATTGTCTTTAAATATCTGGACTCTGGTTCTGATTACATATATATAAAATATATATATATATTTTTCCTCCTGAGAGGTCTGTATATGTTGTCAAGATTTACGAATACTGCATGTTGCAGAATCTTTTCGCTTTATTAAAAACACATACCTCTGTGATATTGTCTCTTGCTCTTCCTAGCGTAACAGAATTGCGTATTTCTCACTTAACTTTTTTTTAAAAAAATCGTCAGGATTGTTACCTTGCTGTCAATTCAGTAACATTTTTGTTGCTTTATTTTGACCTTAAGAGACATCAGTTGTTTTAAGTAACTAAGGATGCAATCCCTATACATGTCTAGACAGAACAAAAAGTCCTACAACTCCCAGCATTCCCCAGCCAGCCATACTGCATGGGGAACGCTGGGAGTTGTAGGATTTCCCCCCCTGTCTAAACATGTATAGGATTGCGTCCTAAAGAGATACTCTTATTTACACCCTCCAATGCTTACACTGGGGCTCTTGCATGGGTAGCTTTAACATTGACTATCCATCTGCGCACAACAAACCTTCAAGATCCAAACTGTATCAGTTATATATTTACTGAGCATCCGTCCACTGCCAAGCCGAATAAACAACACTATATTAACGGCATGATTTCTAAAACCGCATCAGCAAATGCTCGTCCACCTCACACTGCCCCAGGTTTTTCCAGTAGAACGAATGTTGCGGTTGTTCTGTCCGCTACTTGTTGCTTCAGGGAGCATAGCAGAGTTCCTTTTAAAGCCAGAGAAAGGGGAATTTAGTTACTGACCAGCCCTGGGAAAACATTGGTTTTGATATATATATATATATATATATATATATATATGACAGTTGCAGGAGTGCTATTAGACATGACATATTGTGCCTCATAGACTTTTGATGTGCCCACAGAACGTGTATTGTGCAGGAGCCCTTCATTGTTGGGAGAGCTCTGAGAACATTCCCGTTTTAGCGGGGAGCTTCACCTGCCATGGAAGAGAAGGACGGAGCCCCTGCTTGTGCAGAGCTCTGGATGAAATTCAGTTATGTTTTTCCACGGATACAACTGGTTCTGTCAGCAGAATCGGAAGCGGTGGTGATTTTCCCTTCACTCCTGCGCACCCTCAAAATCTGCTCCAGAAGCTTGAAGGGGCTTTCGAAGCCAATTTTGGAGGTATGGAGGTTGGCGGTGTGGAGTGGAAAATCCTGTTGTCGCTTGTTGGATTCTGCCCTCTGTATGTACATCAGTGATAATAATATCCAATATTTCTTAGTTCACATGGCATTTCACATACATTATCCTAGTAATTCTTTCATCATGTGGACCAGTACTGTTATTATCACTGGATTGTAGATTGGAGAGCTGAGGTGCTAGAGGTTTTTCTTAAGCCCATTTACCAAATTTGTGGCTGCGTGGGATTTGAACAGAGAACTTCCCTGACCATCGTTTCATCCATCATGCTGAGCTAGCATCAGAGCCCCATGTGTACGTTGCCGCAATTGTACTAGGTCAATCATGAGCTATTTGCATTGCATGAGAACCAGAAATGGTCACCTTTGCTAGCATGTGTCCCAAGAGACTAGAGTGATATTGTGTTGTTACACCATCCTGAAAGATGTGGTGTTGGTTTGTGCCTTGATGCTGCTTCCTCCACACTCTTTCCCTGTATCTCTGGGCCAAGTGCTGTGCAAAATGTTGGCTCATAGAATGAGTACCAAAGATGCATACATATGAAGATGAACATCACCTGGACTGCACTTTTGACACAAACCTGGCCTAATGGAGTTGGACCATGAATCCATCAAGACCAGCTTTCCTCAACCTGGTGTCCTCCAGATGTGGCTGGGAATTACCGGAGTTGCAGTCCAACACATCTGGAAGACACCAGGTTGGGGAAGGCCCGATCTAGACCATTATTGTCGATGGGCAGGCGGTGGCTCTTTAAAGTCCTAGAGAGACACGCTATCGGATACACATTAGGTGAAAATGCCTGGATTGAATCTTAAACCTTATGCATACAAAGCCAATGCTCTGTGAATGCAATTTATACCAGGATTATCTCAGGGCAAGGACAGTGGTTGGCCCATTCTGATCAAACTTTTCCATATGTATAACCCTGAGGGGGCCAACCCTTGAGAGCAAAATGTCCCATCAGACATCTCTCTGGGCATGCCTACGCTGCCCATTGCTATTGGTTTATGCCTGCCTAACTGTCATGCATAGATTGTAGTGTGGTGAGGATTCTGAGAATTCTCTTGAAGAGGTCCCTCACACAGACCTGGAGAGGGAATGGCTGCTAAAAACAATACCATGCTGCAGTCACTTTCTCAAGCCACTACCTTAATCCCCAACTTCATGTCAATCTCACCTTTAGGATGGTGTTTATAAACTTGCCTTCTGAATTCTCTTTCTCTCTGGAAGAAAAGCACTGGATCAAAATTGTGGGACTCGCCTTTCTGCCATTTGTCCTCATGCAACCGGCGACACTGGCTACCTCCTACCTCATGTGGTGACCCAAGATTCTAGTGGGCAGTATCCAATGCGGCCTGTGCACCCACCAATGGTACAACAGGAAGCTAGTGCTTCCTAAACCACCCAGAAACAAGCCAAAACATTCCTTAACAGAACAGTACAGGTTAGTGGAGCTCTCAGACAGGAACTCTGCTGAGCTGTGCCATTCTGGAAATGAGAATTTTTGGCTCATTTCAAGCGTTGCTCTAGAAAGTACGAATTTCCTGTTGTTTCGGTGGGAAGTCCCGCTGGCACAACATAATACGCCGAGGTGGTCGGGCAGCATTGGATACTACCCACTGTCTTCCAGTCTGCTACATCTTAGTTCCCTGTTGTCTACTCTCCTTCCCTTTCCTCTCCCTGGCTTCCATTTAATTTCCTGTCTTCTTCAAATCCCTCGTCTTCCATCTCCATTGTTCTCTTGCACTCTCCAGTCTTAGTTGTGCTACGGTTGTGTTCCAATTTCTACATTCCTTCCTGGGTTTTTTTTTATTTTTATGGAAGAAGACCTTGGCTATCCAAGTTTTTGCTTTCTCCTTCCTGCCCCAAATCTCACAATGGTTGGCTGGGTATCAAAAACTCAACTTGCGCTCATTGGGCCATCTTGGGCATGTTGTTGGATTTTCATCTCTAAAATGTAAATCTCACAGAGTAGCTGTTAAGGTGAATGAGACCAGGATTTGAATGTTGTCAACAAGCGCTGCTCGTTACTTGCCCAATTCTTTCTCTAGTTGGCTGGCAGTTGTTGTTTGCAATATCTTAAAAAGATCCCAGGTGGGAGACTGCCATTGGCTGTACCCACGCACTTTCCTGTGGCAATATCTTTTCCCAGACATGACAAGCAAACATTGCCGGCTTTATTGCACAAGAATCATCGGCAGTGATGTTTGTCTGTACTATCCAAAAGTAGCTGTGTAGCTTTTTTGTGCAATTAGAAACCCCCTATATGGGCTTAATAACAGAAGCGCGGTAATAGCCAACAGTGCCCCAGTGCTGGCACGAATGAAGTTGTGCTAGTGTAAACCAATGCTCGTGCAATGTAACTAGCGCCTGCTAGCGCATCAGGAAATAGTGGCAACTTACCACCAAAACCCGGTGGCGTGGTAGCTAAAACATTCCCTCCATTCTACTGCCGTGTTGCTGGATTTTGATGACAAATCACCATTTTCCACCTTTGCGCTGGCAAGTGCTAGTTATGTTGCGCAAGTGTTGGCTTATGCTAGAGTGACGTCATTGGCGCTAGCGGTGTTGGACACTACACATGGTTTTGTGCTCTTGTCCCTGTTTTATTGTACATCCCCCTCTTTCCTTTCACTCCTTTGCACTGAAGCATGTTCAAAGCTACCATCAACCCGAAAAAATAACATGGACCTACTCATTCCTGCTAATGCCACGTTTCCATCCCATTTCAAACTCTCCAAGCAAGAGCCAGGGTCTAGATGGCAATGCTCACTACGGGCTTTGGTGGCCCCGAATCCCAGGCCGTTTTGTTTGAATGTTGAACAACTCAGCCAGTGAATCAGGGCCAATATGTTCAGACGTTGTCAGTTTCTTTCTGCAGCAAGTACCACTGATATAGATTGAGGGCAAGGATGCTCACGACATGACACTGCAGATTCACCTGGAGTATCGTGCTAAAACAACGCAGGAGAAGTTAACCATGGGAACGCCAATCCCCGTGGCAAGCACATTGTCTAGACTGGTTCTGAGTGATGTATTTGTTGTCCATCAATGCTTTTTGACCCCCGCTAAGTTTTCAGATAAGTGTTTCTCAATGCATCTAACAGGCCACTTTGCACTTACCTGGCCTGCCATTAATCAGGAACAATGAATTCTTCTATCCTCAACTTTCTTTCATCATTGAATGTCTGCAACACTGTCCTTCCCTCGTTGCCTTAGATCTCTCACCTCTCATCCGTGGTTCTTTTCTTTAAAATGGGGTCTAATTTCTCTTTTCTATTTTCTAAGAAAACCACGTTTCTAAGTGCCCAACCGATAACCACTCTTGATTTCCCACCCCACCTTGCTCTTACAACGTGGCAACTCATTGGATAACCCTCTTCACATTTCTGGCTTTAGCTTACCATCTTTCTGAGGACAACACCCACATTTACCTTCCTGCCACAAGCCTGTTGCCTCATCTCAGTCCTCAGCATAATCTTACTAACATTTCTTCCCAGGTATCTTGCCACTGTCCCAAACACAGTTCTTCAGTCTGTCTACAATCTTAAGATCTCCTTCAGTAGCTTCCTTTCCCGCACTATTTCCAGCATATTGTGTATGTCGTGCCATCTTGGTGTCTTCTCCGACACTTCCAAATGTCACCCTTTCTTCTCTCCATCTACTGCTGAATCCATTGGGTTTATCTAAATTCCTACATCTGCCTTCCTCACCATCATGTCTGTCCTCTACCACTGACATAAAAGTTTATGAACAAAGCAAGTAACGGAGTTCCAGCTCTAGCCACATCTGAAAGCAGCACGGGTGTAGAGAATGCTTAAGTCTTAGGTTAACCTCCTTCACCACATAGGGCTCCCTGTTCAGTGTCTCTTTCCATGTTGAGGTCCCATCTACAGGGGACTTTGCAAGGCTTGGGGATGCTGGTGAGTCATCATCACATGATCCTGAAAAGCCCCATGGTCATGGGGCTTGTTCCCTGTGCTGATTGATTATAGTCCACGTTACAGTCCACAATGGCCATACTTCTTGCATTGGACTGTTGTTCAAAACCTCCTTTTGGTTTATGTTGGGGAAATGGGAAGGGAGAAAGGCATAGAGCAGCAGAATGACGGAGTAGGCAGGGACATTCCACCAGAAATGGGGTCATATCCCCCTTTTTGAGGGTAGGTCTGCTAGCATAGATTGCCTCCAGGGTACCAGCGAGGGTGTGGCATATAGACTAGAAGCATTTGTTTGTGTGGAAAACATTCTAGGCAAGGAACTAGGCATAACTCCCCTATTCCTTCAGGATGTCCAATGCCTGGAGAACCACGGAATTGGGCCACTGAACAAAAAATACCCTCTGATCAGTCAACCATTCTACTGCTTTAGCTTTGCAAAGATATTTCTAAATCACAAACATTTTTTTATTAACCTCTTGCTTATACTTCCAATGTTTATTATTTATTTTGTGGCACACTGAAACTGGGAAGGAGGGAGAAGAAGAGGAAAAAAAGGACTAATTACATTGTAATATAAAAATGCTTGCCGGTCTGGTCACTTGGAGCCTATTCTTAACTCGCCACAGGAGACTTAGGTGAGTGGCTGCTTGCAGGCTTCCTTTATCCTTTCTAATAGGCAAGGTTTTCCCCATGTACAGCTAAACTGTCTTTGTCAAACAATTACAGCTGAGGAGAAAAACAAGATTATTCTAAAATAGTTCCTTGGAAATACAGAAGCAACATGGCCCAGCATGTGTAGCCCACTGAAGAATGGGTTGGACGAGCTTTATTGTGACAGGTCTGGGATCAAATTCCAGATGATGATGATGATGATGATTTTGAATGTTTGGAGTGGATGGTGTTGGCGGTATTAAAAATTGCTTACTTGGTTTGGGGACTTTTCAATGGTATTGCTTTGGATTTTCTCCAGGGGTCATGTTCCACCTTTTTACACAATGGAGGGACTGATGACAATGTACATGTTCAATAGGTTGAGACTTGTCAAGGAAACTGTATTTGATCATGAAGGTTTTCCTTTGCAATGCAGGGACAACTCACACACTTACCAGCCATCTTTTTGGTGTGGGGCTAAGGTAGTGTGTGAGATGAGCCATCCGTGCTGAAAACTCCATGCCGAAATCTCACCATATGGTTAGCCCATTTCACTTGATCTCTCTCCCCCCACCTCCATTTTATGAAGGAGACATAACACTGAGTTTCTGCCCTTATAGGCCTCTACACCGGGGGTGGAGAACCTCAGGCCTGGGAACCTAATTTATCCCTCTTGGGATTCTGGTCTGGCCCTGTTGGCTCCCAAGACAGCCTTGCCCCCTTTCCCTTTCCTTTTCCCTGGCCCTATTCCCTTCTCACCCAACCATTGTTTCATGGTTACCTATCTTTTGTGCAGACCCCCCTCCCATTCTAAAAGGTTGAAATACCCCTCCTAAGGCTTAGTTATTGGCAATAACTGGTATTTTTTGTATTTTGGCCTCACCCTCATCCCCCAATGGAATATGGCCCCTGAGAACTTCTCTGAAATTGAATTTGGCCCTTGGACTGAGAGATTTCCCACCCCTGTGAAACATCTTCATCATACTTCACCTTATGAACATGGAGAGGGAGCCATGTGTGTGCTGCACCACTTCATAATCTGAATCTGAGATCTAGCTTGTCATGGCTGAAACCAAGATGGCGGCACCAGATAAACTCCATCTATATTGTACTGTGCTTCTGGGAGTAAAACTCCCAGTATGGATGGGCTGAGCTATTGTTTTTCATCCATTGGCACTAAACGTTCATAGAGAGTTGTATGTCATTCTGTTGTACTGGTTTGTATGAAAGTTATCTGCACCCCAGTCGAGATTTCTGATTCCATTTTTCTGTAAAAACTGTTCATCTAGCTATGAAACAATTGCAGCCATTATTTAAGTTTCCATTACATTGCACATGTATAGAATGTGATATATAAATACGTCGAGCCATATGTGTCTGTCTTCATCTCTATGGATAATCAAGGTATGAATGCACAAAATATGCATTTAAGATGTCTGGAAATGTCATGGTTTCAGAATAAGTGAATGGATGCCTTTTGTTTTGTCCATCCGGGGAGAACATGCAGACAGATCCCTGAGATCTAGGAATTCAATTACACTCAGTCAACGTTCCTCGCTTACAGTTTAAGTTATGATTAACAATAATTTCTACCGCAGACCAGATAACCATTAATCATGATCACCCTATGTGATTACTGGTTTTGTTCTTATTGTATAGTAGAGTTGAAGTTGAGAGAGTATAATTTGTTAAACACCCCACCCCACCCCGCAAATCTGTTGTGCATTGGGGTTAGAATCCAGGTCTGTTCCCCAAGGGGTTTCCCACTTAGCTACCAGTGTAGACTCACCTTGGCCAAGTTCTCCTAGATGAACCTTCTTCCTGTTCCTCCTCCTCCATTACACCACCACCATCACCATCCAGTATCAAGAAGACCTTGGCAGAAGTTTTCCCCATGAGCAAAGGTCTCCTTAAACCTAGAGAAACCAGGGTCCTTCCCTCACCCTCTGTTGCAACTCGCTTTCATTTAGGGTGTCCACTTACGTGCCATCAGAAAAAGCGGAAATGCATTAATGCCCCTCCCCCCAAAAGATGACACAAATCTGCATAAAATTTGGATATGCTCATTTATGTGCGTAGATGCACTTTTAGAAATAATTTACTAGGTCCCCCGCGCTTCCTTCTTAGGATTCTTCATGTTTAACTGGACTTGGAATGGACTGCCCATCAAGTAGAGAATGGTCCTCTGTAAAATAGGATACGTGGCCACCTTACCTGTTTCTCATGTCTTTTGGCTTGCACATATATTCCCTTCACAGAAAATTAGCATGTCAGACAATGTTCTAGCTTAACATACTAGTTTTCTATGTTCAAAGAGCTTCCCCCTTACTTTTTTGGGGTATGGAAGAGCCTTCCATTGTGAGCCTTGCATGAGAACTATTCCATAGTAATGTCATATCAGAAATGGCCTGGAGGAATGTCATCAATTCTGAAAGATGTGGTTCATTGTTCTTCGTTGGACGTTCTGGAGGTTTTGATGTATTTGATCATGGCCACTTCTTTATAGACCATTGACACTAGAGTATGACTTACTGAAAACTTATTATAGGAAAAATGACTGTAATTAAGGACCTGTTCATTCCAGCTTTTCTAAAGGGTACCTATGCAGCACACCTACTCTCCCATGTGTCTTCCCTACAGTTCAACATTTCTTCCAGCCATATCTGTGGACAATATCCTTCATTCCCAACAAATGGCCAACTGTTGCTCTCAAATAAATGCTGCTATTTGTGCAAATGAATTTGGTGGTCTTTGTGGACAAAACCACCACATCATGTCAGTGTCACTGGAGATAAGACCCATGCACAAGAAACAGAAGATGGACTGATTCTCCAAAACTGTCCTCCAAATCACAGCTCTTGCCAACCTCAGCAGAGTATGAAGGGCACAAGGCTATCCGCCCGAGTTCCATGTGAAACGAGCATCTCGTGGGATTGGATGTCAACATTGCTTCTCAACAAAGACCTTGCATTGACTTGATGATGATGTTTATTTTCATGCTTATGTTATGTGTTCAGTTAGCCTCCAAGACCTCGTTCCAGCCAGGGAGCTTCACAAGTTGATGCGGACTTTCATGTGCAATAGCTGATGCAGATGTACATCCGGAAATGCATCCACATGACAGTACTCATGTCCGGCCCATTCAACTGGCTGGATACATCTTGCTGTGTGAATGAGGCAATGTGCATCCCACCTGCAGCCACTAGTAGTTGTATGTGACTAGTTGCATGTTCTGGATTGGGGCTGCTGCATTTCTCTGCCTAGAAAATATGGGAGTTTGTTATCTTGGCTGTCGCAAATTCTCAACTAGAGTGCCCAAATCACCCAGTGTGTTGCATCCTCTTAATTGTAAACAGGAATGCTCTTGACTTTCGGTCCATATTACACCTTTCTTTTTTCCCCTCTGTCCCCATCTTTTCTTTTTGTAGGTTGGCGTAGCGCCCAGGGGACGCCTGATGTGTGGCAAATTCCGGATGGAAGCTCACGGACGCTTAAATTCTGAGAGAATGTGAAAAAATGCAGCGGGGATGCGCACCCCGGATGTGGCCTCCGAGCAGGGTTGGCTGTCACTGGCTTAGTTTTGTGATGCTGTCTGGCTGAACAGCTCCAGGAGTCGCCATGCAATGGGGCAGGTTCCTACAGGCCAACCCCATCCACTGCCTGCCTGAAGGACTCTTTATTTATATATTTTTAACAGATTATTAAAACCACATCATTGGGGGAAAAAAATCTCCATCAAGGGCTTTCCGTTATCAATATGTTTTCTCTCTCTTTTATTTGACAATCTTGTATGCCATTTTGTTTCCGGAATGGCGCTGGGGAAGCCACCCAAAAACACGTTGATAGAATGACTCAGCACATAAATCTGCAGGAGTTGCAATACTAAATTTGGCCTACCTATGTTGATCATTTGTGGTGGGTGCATCGAAAGCCTGATGGGGGCCAAACAATTAAAAAGGCAACTTTTAATGATTCGGTAAGGCCTTTGCTGAAGACCCTGGAGATCCTCCATCCGTCAGAGAAGAGCATTGGGTTGATGGACTGATGGTTTGGCTCGGTACAAGGTAAACCTCCCCAACTTGGTGCCTTCCAGGTATGTTGGACTGTAACCCCCATAATTTCCAGTCAGCGTGGCCAATGGACATGCTGATTGGGAATTATGGGAGTTGCAGTCCAACAGAGTCCCCTTCACTCAATGTAGCCTTTTTTCCATTTAACGGAGAACTGCAGGACAGGAGAAGGCAAAATTAGGTGGCAACTTCCATCAGCCAGTGCCATGCACAGAGGCAGTCACGTGCAAGCTGATGGTGCAAGCACACCAATTGCGCTCATTGGCTTAAAAAACTGCTTCAGATTTTGCACATACTTCGCCAAATGCTAAATCTATTTTAGCCTAAATCCCTTCCTGACAAGAAGTAAGCCTTAGGAGAGGCATTTCAACATTTTAGAATGGGTGCGGTGGGGGTGGGGGAGCTGTACAAAAGCTGGGAAACAACCCATAAATTGGTGGTCAGAATGGGGCAATGGGAAGAGGGCCAGATTTGATACCCAGGCCTGAGGTTGTGCACCCGACCTAAGAGGAAGAAGAAAGATGACACAGTCATCACCATGCCCTAGACCAAGAACACCTGGAAGTCCAGACTGCTTTTGCTGTGGGGAGCCGGCTCCTCCATAACGAATGGCACGTTACTCTCTGGAGTTTCTCTCTAGGGTGTACCAGAAGATACTATTTGTCGATTATCTAAATGAAGTTTATTTGTTGATCGCCTAAAATTGCTAGGCACTGTACCAAGACCTAATAATAATAATAATAATAATAATAATATATTTATTTATTTATAACCCGCCTCTCCCTCCGGATCGAGGCCACAACCTGGGTTTGGAGGTGTGTCAACCAGTTCTGGATGGGGTTACCCCCCCCCCCCCCCCGAAAGACTGTGTTCGCAGCTTGGGGATACTCCTGAATCCGTCGCTCCAAAAGACAGCCCTTCTCATAGATTCTGGTTCAACACCCTGTTCAAAGCAGGAAACCCAGAGTTAGAACATTCCCAACAGATGGCTGGAAGACCTCCAGCGAAAGAGGGTTCGCTTGTCCCTCCCTAGGTAATTGCTTCCAAGACCAAACTGCTCTTACTGTGAAGCTGTTTCTCCAAATGAAGTCTTCCCTCTTGAAACCCAAGTCCCTGAGATCTAGTCCTACCCTCTGGGCCAACAGAGAACAAACCTTGACCCTCTTCTGGGTGCCCATCCAGAGTCTTACGACCTCAAGAATTTGGATCCAGGACTATAAGAACCTGCCTTATTCTCATGGAGTCACAGAATAGTAGAGTTGGAAGGAGCCTATAAGACCACCGAGTCCAACCCCTTGCTCATTGGTGGTGTTGAAGCTTGTTCTGCCAAAGGGCCAAATTCCATTTTGGAGGAACTCTCAGGGGGCAACTTCCAGTGGTGGGAGGGGCAAAAGTAAAAGGGGGTGGGGGTGAAACAGACTTGTATATTTTAGCTTGAAGCTCTTACTGCCTGTAACTAAGGAGATGCATTTCACTATCTCAAAATGGGGGGGAGGGGCAGAACTGCCAGGAAATCACTAAAGATCTGTGTGTATTACCTTCTGGGGATAAGGTGTGTTGCCTTCTGCGGAACACCAGAGGGCAGGATTGGCATCCAGGCAGGCCAGATTGAGATCCCAGAGAGGAATCTTTCCTGGCTAGCTAAAAATGGTGTGTGTAGGGGTTGGGGGGGGGGGGGTTGGGGTTTATACCTGGTATCTTTCATGCACTGCATGCACTGAAAAAGACACCCCTCCCCAATGAGCTCACTCCTCTCTTGCAAGTGCAACTTTGATTTGCATAATTACCTGTGATGCAACCCAGTGTGTGGGATGACGGGGGTGGCTTCTCACCTACCCCACAACTCCTACTGGAAGGCGTGGTAAGAAGCTTCCCCCTTCATGCAGTACGCCAGGTTCAGATGACCCGGGATCCACGCTTCATTGAAGGTAATTATGCAAATCATAGCCACCCCTAGAGCATTTAAGGGGATGATGATGATAACTAACATTTATATACCACCCCATAGCTGAAGTTCTCTGGGCGGTATACAAAAATTAAAAACATTGAACATTTAAAAACCAATATACAAAATTTAAAACCATAAAAGCCTAAAAACAAACTACATATCATTTAAACTGTCCAGGGGTCAGTTAAAAAGCTCAACCTATACTGTTAAATGCCTGGGAGAAGAGAAAAGTCTTAACCTGGTGCCAAAAAGATGACAGTGTAGGCGCCAGGCGAGCCTCGTCGGGGAGATTGTTCCATAGTTGGGGGGGCACCATTGAAAAGGCCCTCTTCCTTGTTGCCATCCTCCGAGCTTCCCTCGGAGTAGGCATTCGGATGGGGGAAGAACTCACGATGAGTCCTTTTGCCCCCGTGCTTTTCTTAAATGCTTGCTTACTAATCGACAACTGTCTTGAGAGCTGCAAAGAGTTTGGATGGGAGCGGTGTACAGAGAGAAGGAGAATCGGGCTCCCAGGATTTCTCTCCTGGGCGAACCAATTCCATCTTTTTGATCCTTTTGGCAGGGAAGGAGCAATCCTTCTTTTAGGAGACAGGAACAGGGAGCTGGGTGAATCCAACCCTCTGCTTTTTCTGCAAGAAAGGTCTCTATTGTCAGATGAGCCCCACTCCTACACTGGCCTCCCCACACCCCGATTGATACCGCAGGATGTCTGCGTGCAAATGCCCCACTTTGCGAATTGGACTTGGTGATGTTACTTGAGTAAGGGAGTCCTCAAAGATCACCAATCCAATGTGATGGAAGACCACATAGACCATGCTGCCTAGGGATGGGAGGGCGCTCCTCTGTTCATCTTGAAAACTGTTGGTGATTTGCGCACCTTCTCTGCAAAGTGCTTGCAAAAGCTCAACAAATGCTTGCAAATCGTGCTGGATCCATGCTGCCTTTGCAACCTGACTGCGGAAATCAATGGACGCACCATGTCTCCATTGATTTCCGTACTGAGTGGTAGGTCCGAAACAGACAGGACGGTCCTTGAACATCTAGAGCACCATCCTATGCCTGGTTAGACAGAAAAAGTCCCACAATTCCCAGCATTCCCCAGTAAGCATAGCTAGCTGGGGAATGCTGGGAGTTGTAGGACTCCCCCCGTTCAACCATGTATAGGATCGCACTCTTAGTAAATGGGTGGATGCTTTTTAAGAAAGTAAGTTGCAGCCATGGGGATGGTGTATGGCATAAAGCCTTTGCTCCTGTGGGCTGCTCACATCTGCTATTCACAGCTGATGATGTTGGGAGCTTTGGGGCTGGAACCATGGCAGGTCAAGGAGTTAAGGTTCCCCTTTCCTCACAACATTCCCAGCCAGCTATGAATTGTATCTAGAGGGCACAAGGTTAGGCTGCCCACACCATGGTTCTATAGTCACCAGGGAGTAAGTCCCATTGAAATCAAAGAATTGGAGAGTTGGAAGGGGCCTATAAGGCCATTGAGTCCAACTCCCTGCTCCATGCAGGAATCCACCTTAAAGCATACCTGACAGATGGTTGTCCAGCTGCCTCTTGAATGTCTCTAATGTGGTTGAGCCCACGACCATCCTATGTCATTGGTTCCATTGTTGTATTGTTCTAACAGTCAGGAAGTTTTTCCTGATGTCCAGCCGGAACCTGGCTTCCTGTAATTTGAGCCTGTTATCCCATGTCCTGTGCTCTGGGAGGATCGAGAAGAGATCCTGGCCCTCCTCTGTGTGACAACCTTTCAAGTCCTTGAAGAGTGCTCTCATGTCTCCCCTCTGTCTTCTCTTCTCCAGGCTAAACATGCCCAGTTCTTTCAGTCTCTCCTCACAGGGCTTTGCTTCCAGGGGCTTACTTCTGATGCATAGGATTGCATTGTCATTGTGTGAACAGCATCACATCTGTCTTGCTCCCAAAACCCCTGTTGCTCCAAGCATGCTGGTGGGGGCAGGGCAAAAAACAACCAACAGTTGGAGTCCCATGAGGGCAAGGGGGCCTTCAGCAATTGGCTGGTGTTTGTCTCCCACCAGTTATTTGGGGACATGTTTAATCATGTCTATTTAGATCAGTGGAGATGGCTGCAGAAAGCTAGTACAATCAAGATTTTTTATAAGCCTCCACTGGACTCAAAACGGGGCACCAGTATTGGAGTGGGTGTGTGTATGCCCCATTCATAGGGGGGCACACCCACACCCTGCTGTATAGCCTAGTAGGGACACTCAAGGGACCTATATTTTTGGTGCTTGCAACCCTCTGAGGCTGGGCATGCACTGGATCCATGTGTATCGTAGGAACATAGGAAGCGTCTAAATCCATTTAGCCCAGTAGTGTTGATTCTGACTGGCAGCAGTTGCTCCCCAGGCTTTCAGGGCAGGATTCTTTCCTGGCTCCCCCATGGAGCCCCTCTGGAAAATCACCATGCAGATGGGATCTTTGGGCTGGGTTTGTGGCTTGGGTTGATCGGTTATGATTGGGATTGAGGGAGCCACCTTATATGAAGCCAACCCAACAGTTCATGTTGACCGGTATTGCCTTTGCTGAGTGGCTGCGTCTCCATGGTCCTGGGCCAACCTTTCTACCGACCACCCTCTAACTGGAAATACAAAGGACTAACCTATGGACTATGTAGCTAAGATGCCTTTAAATAATATTTTTTAAAATAATAATCTACTTTTCCAAATTGAACAACAAACCACCCTTGTATCTACAGCAGACACTTTGCAGCTGCAGATGGCATATGTGTCCGTAAGACGGACTGAAGTCATTACGGCGATTCCGTGTCCTAGCCGTCACATTGGTATTTATTCTTGCCGAAGTCCGCCTGGGATTCCCAACTGTCTTAATTTATTATTTGTGCGCAGCTGAGTGATGCTGATTGTGATGTACTGCATTTCTGTTGCTTACGTATGTACTTTGGGGCGGGGGGAGGGCGGGGGACACGAAGGGGCGGGGTGGGTGGGAGCCGCGACATGCTTTCCTTTGTGTTTGTTTGGGAAAAAAGAAAAAAGAAACGAGAACAAAGCTCTGAGAAGTGTTTGTGTCGGACTGTGATTGCACGACAGTGCCTACGGTGCTTCTCTTGAAAAATGGGAGAGTTGTTAATAAATTTGTTATAGTCCTTCTCTGAGTTTTACGAGTGTTTCAGGAAAAAGAACACTTCAGTAACGACTCGGACACAAGTTGCTTGCCTGTGGCTGTTCATCAAGATACAGGAACTGTGTTACTCACATAGTAGGAGTTGGGAAAGACTTTTAGCCTGAAGGCCGAATTCAGCTTCCCAGGAGCGTTTGGGGGCCATGTTTCAGTGGTGGGTGGAGCCAAAAGGAAAAGGAGGTGGGGTCAAAATACTAAAAATGCCAGCATATAGAATCAAAGAATCATAAAATCAATGTCGTGTCGTGGCTAGAGGGTTGGACTGGGAGTCGGGAGATCCAGATTCTAGTTCCCACTTGGCCGTGAAAGCTCACTGGGTGACTTTGGGCCAGTCACAGACTCCCAGCCCAACCTACCTCACAGAGTTGCTGTTGTGAGGATAAAATGGAGAGGAGGAGGATTATTATGTAAGCCACCTTGGGTTCCCTGGAGGAAAAAAGGTGGGATATAAATGCAATAATAAATAAATCATAAAATCATAGAATAGTAGAGTTGGAAGGGGCCTATAAGGCCATTGAGTCCAACCCCCTGCTCAATCCAGGAATCCACCATAAAGCATACCTGACAGATGGCTGTCCAGCTTCCTCTTGAATACTTCTAGTGTAGGAGAGCCCACGACCTCCCTAGCTAATTGGTTCCATTGTCACACTGCTCTGTCATGACATTTTTCCGGATGTCCAGCTGGAATCTGACTTCCTGTAACCTGAGCCCGTTATTCCGTGTCCTGCATTCTGGGTTGATCGAGAAGAGATCCTGGCCCTCCTCTGTGTGACAACCTTTCAAGTATTTGAAGAGTGCTCTCATGACTCCCCCTCAGTCTTCTCTTCTCCCGGCTAAACATGACCAGTTCTTTCAGTCTCTCCTCATAGGGCTTTGTTTCCAGACCCCTGATCATCCATGTTGCCCTCCTCTGAACCCCCTGCAACTTGTCTGCATCCTACCTGAAGTGTGTAACTTAAAGCTCTTGCTGCCTGTAACTAAGCCTTAAGAGACATTTCAACTTTTTAGAATGGGGGTGGGGGGAAACCATGCATAAGCTGGAAAACCATCAAATGAACTGTGGTCAAGGGAAAGGGCTATGGCCAAGAAAATGGGCCGTGGGCATCTGGGGTGCCTGCAAGGCTAGTTTGGCCCTGAGGGGGGCCAGATTTGGCCATCGGGACTTCGTTCCCCACTTCCGTCATACAGAATCTGCTAGAGTTTTGATAATCTGCACATGCATGTTGAATGCATGTATGGACCAGTGGCGTCAGTCTCCATGACTGTGTACAGCCTCAGTGGTGCTGGACAGCATGATTGGGAGGGTACAGAAGGTAAGAGGGCAGGCTGCGGAGTGAGTAGTCAGTATTTGGCCCGCAGACTGCCGAAATAGCTGCCCACTGGCCGACACACTCTGGACCACAGTATGTTGCAAGCAAAGAGGAAGTGAGCCACCAAATGTTGCTTCCTGAGCAAGAAGCTTGAGATGACTCATACGAATAACCCAAACTCCACGCTGCAGGCAGTTCAACAACCGCTCCCCGATTCTTTGCCTTGAAGGAAACGCCTTCTCAACCCTAAACAAGGACATGAATCCCACCCTGAGATCAGAATTTTCTCTTACAGGAGCGGTGTGGGTGATACCCCCTGGTGGCTCCTTCCCACACTGCTCCAGTAATAGGAATGCAAAACTCATGGGGGGTGGCCTGGAATGTCATGGGAGAAAATGCACCAGCAATGCTCTTGACGCAGACATGGTTTTACCAGGTCACCCTGTCCTGCCCAAATGCTTTTGATGCACATTACTGGAGCAATGTGGGATGGAGCCACAGTTGAGCAGTTGACATAACGTGCCTGGAACTGGAGTTAACCCTGAATGGGGCAAAATCCATGGAAAATTTAATGAGACACACTACCCCAGTGTCCTGCCTCTGAGCAGCATTAAGGTCATAATGTCCCCGTGGAAGTGGGGAAATAAAACCATAGGGCGGGCAGGCGGTGGTGGTGAAGAAATGGCTCAATAAGTAAGCCAAGCCATAAAGCAGAAGTTAATCTTACTGGGAGAGAAAATTACTTCCTTACATATGTACAGTTAAGGGGATGAAGTGTTGCAGGTTACAGTGTAATGCCAGCCTGGAAAATTGAAAGCAGTGATCAGTTTTGAAGTCCAAAAACCATCAAATTAGGGCTTCACAGCTTGACCCATGACAATGACAATGATCAGAAGGGTTTGCTTTCATTTGAGAACTAACGGGGTGGATCTACACTATTGCTTTATAAGGTATTGAAGTACACTGATAACTGTTGGGGCACAATCCACATCCCACATCCCACTTTCGTAGTATTATGTCCCGCTTTTTGTTCCCCATTCGCAATGATTTGACACAAGTTGTAGAATTGGCCATGGTTCACTGAAGGCCAAAGTGGAAAAGAAAGTAAACGTGTAGCCAATATTGCCAACCACATGCCTGGCTCCCTCTCTGCCTGTATCTTCGACTAAAAGGTGACTTTGTGTCAAGACACTGCATTTCCCTGCCGCTGTTCCACATCCTTGGCTGCTGTTGGTAGCAGAAATATGGAATGTTGCGATATGACATCAGTAGGCTGACCCTATGAAAAGGAGGACAGGGCTCATGTAACTTTAACAGTTGTAGAGAAAAGGGAATTTCAGCCAGTGTCATTTGTATGCAATTAGTTCCTGATGAAATTCTCTCTTCATCACAACAGTTAAAGTTGCAGGCACTATACTAGAGTGACCAAAGAAGGCAGGGCCCCTGCAACTTTAACAGTTGTGATGAAGAGGGAATTTCACCAGGAACTAATTGCATACAAATGACACTGGCTGAAATTGCCTTTTCTCTACAACTGTTAAAGTTATATGAGCCCTGTCCTCCTTTTCATATGGTCAGCCTAGACATCAGGTCAGTTCTTACAGCTGGAACTCTAAAGGAGCCCGCCAAGGTGCAGAGCAAAGGACCTTTGGAGGTTTGACTGGTTCTGACCGAAACCTGGAGCGGATTTCCTGCCTCACTGACATCAGAGCCACCGGTCTCCACTGGAGTAAAGACACATTACTTAGGCGGACCATATGAAAAGGAAGACAGGGCTCATGTAACTTTAACAGTTGTAGAGAAAAGGCAATTTCAGCCGGCATCATTTGTGTGCAATTCGTACCTGGTGAAACTTTTTATTACAACAGTTAAAGCGGCAGGGGCCCTGCCCTCTTTTGTATTTGGTCACTCTAGTATAGTGCCTGCAACTTTAATTGTTGTGATGAAGAGGGGATTTCACCAGGTACTAATTGCATACAAATGACATTGGCTGAAATTCCCTTGTCTCTGCAACTGTTAAAGTTACATGAGCCCTGTCCTGCTTTTCATATGGTCAGCCTAACATTACTCTTTCGGACAGCAACCATACCTTTGTTACCGCATCAAGACCTCCATCATCATCGCTTCTCGGCCTTTTGGCTAAGATCAAGTGTAGTATCTGTTCTTATCAGTTTAATATCTGATATGTCCTCTATTTGAGGACTATATATTAAATGGATTTTTGGAACTATTTATTTTAAAGAAAAAGAAAAAAAAAAGACCTCCATCACACCTAAGTTTTCCTCCTGGTTTGCTTCCTCGTTTTTTTTTTTTTTAACCTCTGAGGCAGAAGCGGGGCAAGCTGAGCAGAGTAGAGAAGAGGAAGCTGCCCCTGCTGGACTAGAAGGAATATAAGGAAGAGAGCTCCCAGAGAATGAGCAATCAAAGTGAGCGAACGGAGAGAGCAAACAGGAGTTTGTCAGGCGGAATGTAGTGTAGTGGAAGAGGAGACCAAGGCAAAGAGGAGAGAGGCCTCAAATAAATCCAGGAGGAAGCCTATTCAGAGCAGCCATGAGCTCCTAAGTGCTGATTTAAGGGGTGTGTCCTGAAAGCTGCTGCTGAAAGCTGCTAAAAGCTACTGCTGGGCCTGGAAGGGTGTGGCCTGATTGCCTGATTGCTCTCAGCGACTGAGTGGGCGGGGAGATTCATTCTGTTTCCTGACTCCTAGTTGAGCAGAGCAGAGACGAGGAAGCTGCCCCAGCTGGACTAGAAGGAATATAAGGAAGAGAGCTCCCAGAGAGAGAGCGACCAGAGTGAGTGAACAGGGAGAGCAAACAGGAGTTTGTCAGGGGGAGTTCGGCAGGGGAGGTCCTTAACAAAATTCCAACAAAATCAGAAGGCAGAAACAAAACAGAAATGGAGACTATGGACAGAAAGGAGTCTCTAGTGGTGTTGACCTGCAAAGTGTGTGCAATGTTCGTGTTCCTGCCTTAGATCAACATGGCGTACACCTGCAACAAATGCAAACTGGTTGCACTATTGGAAGAAAAAGAGAGAGTACTTGAGCGGCAAGTGTCCACCACCCTCCAAGGAATAAGAGAAGGCGAAGAGTTCTTAGACAGAATGGTGGAACTGCAACAGCAACAAGAACCGCAAGAGATGGAAGAGCAACAGCAAGGTGAAGAAGAAGTGGAGAATGCTGAGATGAGGAAAGCCAACGAAGAGGGAACTCCTTGGAAGAGGGTGACAGTTAGGAGCAGAAGAACTAGAAGACACTCTGCACCAGTGGAACCATTACAGTTATGCATCCGCTTTCAGCTATTGGAGGATGAGACTGGAGGACAGTCTGCAGAGGAAGAAGTACAGGATACCCCATGCAACAGTGAGCAAGAGGCAGAAGGTCAGTCGACCAAGAAGAAGAGAAGAGTAGTCATTGTGGGTGACTCCCTGCTGAGTGGGATTGAAACCCAAGTATGTCGCGAAGACCCCTGGACTCGCCAGGTGTGCTGTCTCCCTGGAGCACAGATTAGAGATGTGACTGAAGGGTCGCCAAAGCTCACCAAGCCCACTGACACAAATCCTTTTCTTCTCATCCATGTGGGAACAAAAGAAATAGCCAAGCAGAACTATGAAAAAATCGCATCAGACTTTGAAGCTCTGGGAAGGAATCTCAAGAACTTTGGGGCCCAGATAGTTTTCTCATCCATCCTCCCAGTTCTTGGAAGACGAATAGAAAGGGAAAGAAAAATACTATGGGTGAACTACTGGCTATGAAGGTGGTGCCGACATGAGGGATTCAGATTCTGGGACCACGGGCTACGCTACTTGGAAGATGGACTGCTGGCAAGGGATGAGTTGCTCCTCAGAAGGGCTGGGAAGAATGTGTTCAGTCACAGCATGCAGAACCTCATCAGGAGGGCTTTAAACTGAATCCTACGGGGGCGGGAGATGTAAACTTTGAGGCAACAATGGATGAAGGCTTATGCACCATAACAGAGAGAACAGCTCCAACAGTGCCCCAAAACAGTGTTCACAACAATGTAGGAAAGAAGCCAGACTACAAAGCACATGGGCTTCAATGTCTATATACTAATGCCCAAAGTATGGGAAACAAACAGAATGAACTTGAACTTTTAATACATGAAGGCAAATACGACTTCATAGGTACAACTGAAACCTGGTGGGATGGCTCCCATAACTGGAATATAGCAATTAAAGGATATAACTTGTTCAAAAAGAACAGAAGAAACAGAAAGGGAGGCAGAGTCGCACTATATGTTAAAAATATTTATCCCTGCACAGAAATACAAAGGGATGAGCCTGGGAGCCCCATCGAGAGCATCTGGATTAAAATAAATGGGGAAAGGAATAAAAGGAGCATGATAGTCGGAGTCTACTACCGAACACCCAATCAAGGAGAAGATGAGGACAAAACTTTTGAAAAGCAAATTGCCAGTGTTTCAAGGAAATCTGATGTTGTAGTAATGGGGGATTTCAATTACCCGATATCTGTTGGGAGACAAATTCTGCCAAAAGCGGTCCCTCCAAGAAATTCCTGACATGTGTGGCTGATAACTTTCTCCTACAGAAAGTAGAGGAAGGAACTAAAGGAACAGCTATCCTTGACTTGATACTGACCAATAAGGAGGACTTAGTGGATAAAGTGGCAGTTACGGGAACTCTGGGGGAAAGTGATCATGTCGTACTTGAATTCTTGATTTTAAAGCAAGCAAAAGCTGAGTGTAGCCATACGCGTACTCTGGATTTCAGGAAAGCTGATTTTAATAAACTCAGAACTATGAGAAGTAAGGTCCCATGGCAAGTGACCCTAATGAGAAAAGGAGTCCAAGATGGGTGGGAGTTTTTTAAAAAAGGAAATTTTAAAGGCACAATTACAAACAATTCCAACAAAGAAAAAAGATAGAAGACAACAGAAGAAACCAATGTGGCTCCACAAAAAGCTTAGAGATGACCTGAAAATAAAAAAGGATGCATATAGGAAGTGGAAGGAAGGCCAGGCTACAAAAGAAGAGTACAAACAAGTAGCACAGAAGTGCCGGAATGGTATCAGGAAGGCTAAAGCTGAGAAGGAGCTGAGGCTAGCGAGGGATGCTAAAAGCAATAAAAAGGCTTTCTTCAGATACGTGAATAGTAAAAGACAGAGGAAAGAAATGGTGGTTCAACTGCTTCATGAGGATGGCAAATTGGTAACAGATGATAAAGAAAAGGCCAAAGTGCTCAATTCCTACTTTGGCTCAGTCTTCTCTCAAAAGCGAGTCTATGAGCCCTCTGGAAAAAGTGAAGTACAAGCTGAAGGGGCAAGATTGCAGTTTGAGGTTGATAAACAAATTGTCAAGGAACACCTAATCTCTTTGAATGAGTTCAAATCTCCAGGGCCTGACGAACTGCATCCTAGAGTAATAAAGGAGCTGGCAGAAGAACTCTCAGAACCACGGTTTATTATCTTTGCGAAATCATGGAAGACGGGTGAAGTGCTGGATGACTGGAGGAGGGCTAATATTGTCCCTATCTTCAAAAAGGGCAAAAAGGAGGAACCTGGGAACTACAGACTAGTCAGTCTGACATCCATCCCTGGGAAAATTTTGGAGCAGCTTATAAAGAAGTCAATCTGTAAACACCTTGAAAACTATGCAGTGATGACTAGAAACCAGCATGGATTTGTCAAGAACAAATCCTGTCAGACTAATCTGATCTCATTTTTTGAACGGGTAACCTCCCTTGTGGACTGTGGGAATGCTGTGGATATAGTATATCTTGACTTCAGCAAAGCTTTTGACAAAGTGTCCCATGACTTCCTGATTAACAAACTAGTGAAAAGTGGGCTAGATGGAACAACTATTAGGTGGATCCACAGTTGGCTACAGAATCAGATTCAATGAGCGCTTATCAATGGTACCTTTTCACACTGGGGGGAGGTAACTAGTGGGGTACCGCAGGGCTCAGTCCTGGGCCCAGTGCTCTTCAACATTTTTATTAATGATTTGGACGAGGAGGTGCAGGGAACGCTTATCAAATTTGCAGACGACTCAAAATTGGGTGGGATCGCTAATACCCTGGAAGACAGAAACAAACTCCAAAGTGATCTTGATAGACTGGAGCGCTGGGCTGAAAACAACAGAATGAAATTTAATAGGGATAAATGCCAAGTTCTACACCTAGGAAAAGGAACCAAATGCACAGTTACAAGATGAGGGATACTTGACTCAGCAATACTGCAAGCAAGAAGGATCTTGGAATTGTTGTAGATCACAAGCTGAATATGAGCCAACAGTGTGATGTGGCTGTAAAAAAAGCAAATGCTACTTTGGGCTGCATTAATAGAAGTATAGCTTCCAAATTGCGCGAGGTACTGGTTTCTCTCTATTCAGCACTGGTTAGGCCCCATCTTGAGTATTGCGTCCAGTTCTGGGCACCATACTTCAAGAAGGATGTAGGCAAACTGGAGCGTGTTCAGAGGAGGGCAACAAGGATGATCAGGGGTCTGGAAACAAAGCCCTATGAGGAGAGATTGAAAGAACTGGGCATGTTTAGCCTGGAGAAGAGAAAACTGAGGGGAGACATGATAGCACTCTTCAAATACTTGAAAGGTTGTCACACAGAGGAGGGCCAGGATCTCTTCTCGATTAACCCAGAATGCAGGACACGGAATAATGGGCTCAAGTTACAGGAAGCCAGATTCCCTCTGGAAATCAGGAAAAACTTCCTGACTGTTAGAGCGGTATGACAATGGAACCAATTACCTAGGGAAGTCGTAGGCTCTCCCACATTAGAGGCATTCAAGAGGCAGTTGGACAACCATCTGTCAGGTATGCTTTAAGGTAGATTCCTGCATTGAGCAGGGGTTGGACTGGATGGCCTTATAGGCCCCTTCCAACTCTATTATTCTCTGATTCTCTGATTCTCTGATCCCTTTTACCTGAATAGCTACTCCTTCACTCTTCTACTGCAGTCCACTCCACTCCACTCCACTCCACTCCACTCCACCCCTCCTCTTCTTTTTCTCCCTCCAGTCAGGTCCTGTCAGATGAGCACTTCAACCAGACCATCTTTCTCTCAGGTAAAAATAGAACACCATTTAGTCTGGCTCTTTGGGGGCATCGAGGGAGTACAATCCTGTCTCTGTAGAGATTCGGGCATTGTATGATTTTTAAAAAGGCTTTTGAGACTGGGATGCAAGGTTTGGGTTTCATATCGAGGTTTGGAGCCGGCTGCTGGGAGAGATGGCTTTTCCCTGCCAGGACCTGATGCAATCCATTCAAGCCCCCAGTTCCTTTAAAACTGCACGGAAGCTTAGGGCACATTAAATACGCATAAGGAAAATAATCCAGATTTTTAGGGTTCTACGAAAGGCTGGGGAAGAGGTGGGGTGTCAGCAGGACAGGCATTGTGTCAGGTTGCGGATTTGCAATGTGCTGCAAATCCGCACACCAGGCAGGGTGAGAGTGCACTAAATCTCTGGTTTGATGGAGCTCCAAGTTGGCTTGATATCAAGGGTGCAGGACCTCAGCCCTGGGTGATGAATCAGGTCTTCTGGGTGTCCCAATCCACCTCTCTGGGGGTCCCCAGAAGACCATATCCCCTTCCCCTGTTCCCATCCATTTCCCCCAATTTTGGGGTCATTTCCTGGCTTTTGCCTCTTCTCTCCCCTCCCCCCCCTCCACATTTTAAAAGGCTGAAGTGCTTCTCCTAAGGCTTTAGTTCCTGGCAGTAAGACTTTCAAGCTACAATGTGCCTGTATTTTGGCCCCACCCAACCTGCCCTTGACCACGCTCCTTTGGACTTTAGCCCCACCCACCACCGACATACAGCCCCTGAGAGCTTCTTCGAAATGGAATTCGGCCCTCGGGCTGAAAAATATTCTGCACCCCTGTTCTGTATAGTTCACTCGGTTCATCTTCCAAACTCTAGTCTTCTACACCGAAAAACAAACAAATCAGCAAGAAGGCAAAACAGCATTTGTCTGATTGCACCGGTTTGGCAATATGATGCTTCTCTCGGCAAACGGCAATCTTTAACAGAGTCTCTTGGCCGTAAAACAGCAAAGGTTAACACATTTGTGACACCATGTCCCCCCCCCCCCCGACCTTAAGAATTACATTGATTAAGACATCACAAGCCATTGGCTGGGTGATATAATTTTTACAGGGCGCTAATAAAACAGCAAAGGGACTGCTCATGAAACCACACTAATTTCAGGATGCTCGGGAGGAACTGACATCCTCATCAGAATCTCCGAACAGGATCTTGCAAGACAAACACACACCGAAACCGCACCGTGCATTCTCATTCCGGCTACACGTTGTATCCGGCTAGGTAATCCAAATAGCCAACAGCAGTACTTGAAGCCTGTCAGCTAGAATATTTAGTTCTGTTCTTGGAGGTGTCAGAGTAACGATTAACTTCAGGGAAAGGTGAATTGAAATGGGTTCGTTCTTTGGCTTTTAGAGATTATTCTGCTTAATATGCCATTTATGCGGCACTCATGTTTCCAGGCAAATGCACTGTTCATCTTACTTCTTTTGACTCGGTGTGTCTCGCCCTGTTATTGAGGCACTGAAATGTCTTCCGAGCTCTTTATTAGATCTTCAGTATTCACTTATTCTAATAGGGTGGTGGAGGCTGTTGTTGCTGCCATTGCCAGCAAAACCCCTTCATTTGCATTAGTATTTTGGACTGGAGAGCTGCGAGCGATGGGGGGGGGGCACTCAGCGGGCGGGTTTGCATGTGTTTTGGCAGCAGTGGCTTCTTAAAGGGGCAGCTGCTGCATTTTCAGCCATTCACGGTGGCTAGAATTTCACGGGTCTGGAGTACAGAGGCATGAGCCCTTTCCCCCAGGGGCGTGGAAACCTCTTACCTGTGGTGTGATCCCTCATGGCTACACAAGGAGGTGACCCATTGTGCTGTTCATGGGGGGAAAGACCCACACAAGAGGCCAACCCACATAGATGCAGCATTTACCCATTGCCCGCAGACACGAAGGGTCACTCATCCGGGGAGCAGCTCCCACATCAAGGGTCTATATCCATTTTGGGCTGGTGGGCATATTTCGAATTTGGAGAGAGTGTCGTGGGAGCCCTTACAACATGACTGCCATGGGCTAGTTGCCCATTCACACCAGGACTGCCATGCTGGGCGTCACCAGACACAAAATGTCAATTTCCAAGAAGGCAGACAGGTGAAGTGAAAAGGATGGTACCTTGCTCAAGAACTGAAGAGGTGGGCTCTGAGTTCTAAAACACAAAGCCACTTTTTTGAACCCACAGTGTTCTGCTCCAACATCCATTTCACAGAACGCAAATGGGTGCTACACGGAGAAACACACACACATCCTGCAAATTTATGCTGCAATTTTAGAAATCATTACTATAACTCAAATGGAAACACAATACATTCTACCATAGTGGGGAAACCTGTGACCAGATCTGCTGTGCGGGTGCTAAGTATTGATGGGGAACTCCAAGGCCCCCTTCTTAGGGTTAAACAGGATTTGGACTGAACAGTCCTCCAACTAGGAGATGCCTTCAAATACAGAGCTGTTCTCTGACAGTAGGCTGACCATATGAAATGGAGGGCAGGGCTCCCGTATCTTTAACAGTTGTGTAGAAAAGGGAATTTCAGCAGGTGTCATTTGTATGCATGCAGCAACTGGTGAAATTCCTTCTTCGTCACAACAGTTAAAGCTACAGGAGCTATACTAGAATGACCAGATACTAAAGAGGGCAGGGCTCCTGCAGCTTTAACTGTTGTGATGAAGAGGGAATTTCACCAGTTGCTGCATGCATACAAATGACAGCTGCTGAAATTCCCTTTTCAATACAGTTGTTAAAGTTACAGGAGCCCTGTCCAGTTCACATGGTCATCCTATCTGACAGCCCTTCAAATAGAAGATTGTCTTGTGTAAAGTTGGACACTTGGCCATCCTAGGGTCCTCCCTTCTTTTCCAGGTTGTGATGTCATAGCTCCCCCACCCACATAAGCTGTAATGCTGGCAACCAGTGTCTCATGCTCTACCGACTGAGCTAGCCTGGCGCTGGCAACCAGTGAAGGAGAGTAGAGGCAGGGAGCACTTCAATGGAAAGTTGTCACCAGTAATGGCCCAGGCTGTGCAAGATAGCCCTGATTAGGCTCAAACCAGTCTCTCATTCTTTTGATGATGGAAGATGTGACACAGCCTCTCTTTAAAAGCGCAAGTTGAATTGTCCGACATGGTGGTTGACTTCATGACCTGCGCCAATCACCTCAAAGACCTCAGCCTGAGACCCCAGTGAGCAGCAACCAATCAAAATACACCATACTGGGCGGTGGACAAATGGTCTGACCTGGTAAAAGGCATATTCCTACAAGTTCCTATGAGCGGCTGCATGCAAATGTTTCACTTTGTGGAGACACTGAGGCAACTTTAGTAGCCCCAATGGGTAGGAAGGGAATCCCTTAGTGGCAGAGCTGCTGGTTGAAGGCCCCTTTGCTACCATCCTGTGGGACCCTTTCAATCATCTGACCTGAAGCTATAGGGTACTCTTCCCCAACCTGTGCCTTACAGTTGTATTGGACTACAACTCCCAGAATCCCTCAGCCAGCGTGGAGGATTCTGAGAGTTAAAGTCCAACACAACCAGAGGGCAACACTTACGCACATGGAACCGGGTACCCGGAAAGGACCAAAGGAACCACTTTTTGCTTGTCAGGCAGGGAGCCAATAAGTAAGTAGGCCATGGCCTCTGTTCCTCCTCCGTCTCCCCATCACTTTTGTCTGGTTCAGAACAAGAGGCAGGTGAACAAGCAGGTTGCAAGGGTGAGGAGCAAGTCCAGCCCTTGTTAGGCGGACCTTGCTGGGCTGTGGGAGTCTTGGCAGGTGCCCCACCATGCCTACCCTTAACACTGGCTCTGATGTCAGGGACAGGCCTTAGGGCAGGGGCAGAGCCATGGTCCCTGCACCCCCTTTCACACGATACATGCACGAAGGGGGCTATTATATAATAAAGTCACAAGCTGCCCATATAAAAGTCACAAGCTGCCCATATAAAAACCAAGCAACAAATGGAAATCATTGAAGTAACAAACAGAAATCCAACATGTGTGGGAGAAACAAGTTTATTGACCCAAGGTAAGACATTTCAAATGCCCAATTGGAGTCCACCAGGAGAAGAGCCTTCAGTGTGGTGGCCCCCTTCCTATGGAATTCTTTGCCTTTGGAGGTCAGGCAGGCGCCAATATTGAGTTGCTTCTGGCAGGCCCAGAAAACATTCTTATTTCAGGACCCCTTCCTTGAGTGATCAGGAAGCTTGAGGTTTACGAGAACCCAGTTTTATCAAAACTCTGTTTCTTTTTTTAAAATAGTAATTTTTTAACATGGTGTTTTTTATTCTTTTGTCCTATCTGCTGTTCACCACTCTGAAGCCTCTTGGATGTGGAGCAGTATCCAAATATTATAAATAAATAAATCATAACTAATTTCTAGTGTTGGTCATCATAATCACATTTTAAAAAAAACAACAACTCCCCCCTGAAAAAGCGTGAATGGCTCAAAACACATTGGGAGGTTCAGCACTAAGATCTGTACACCTTTTTGCAATACTTGTGGGATTTCTTGTTGCCTCTGCTATGTGGCAGTACCCTTTTGGTGAGTTTAGAATTCAATGAAGAATTCAAACTTGGTGACGGGTGACAGGAACTCATTTACTGAACTTTTCCTCCCCCAGAAAACCTTTGTCAGGAGCCAAATTAGGACCAGAGAGCAAGCAAGCCACAAAATGGTGTCACCAGAGCAAATAGATGTCTCAGAGCCTATCTACACTACTGCTTTAAAATGGTTTATAACAGTTTTAAACAAACGGTTTAAAACTGTTATAAACCGTTTGAAAGCAGTAGTGTAGATAGGCTCTCAGGCAAGTGATCCTGGCTGTACCTTGCCGCAGCCTTCTTCAACCTTCTTCAGATTTTTGGGCTATAACTCCTGTCACTCCTAACCAATGGCCGTACTGGCTGGGGAGAATGGGAGTTGTAGTTCAAAACATCTGGAGGGCACACAGTTGAGGACGACTCCCTCCTATTGTTAGTCTGATGAAACAAGAGCGGGTGGATGGGGGGTGGATGGGGTTGTATACATGCAACCCAGAACCACTTTCCTGTTCATTATCTTATCCTGATTGTGTTGACCACAATCCAGTGAGATGCCAAAAAGAGAGCTCTGTAAGGTAAACATCATTTTCAAGGAGAGGTGTTTTTTGTTTTTTTAAAAAAACGTTTCAAACAAGGGTAATGTGAATATAGGAGTCGAGGAGTGTCATTTTTCCTTGCGGTGTGGGCACCATGAATCCTGCCCTATTTGCTTTGAAGCCTGTCCTTTGACGTGAGGCTCCCTAGGCTGGAGGGTTAGGGGGTTAATGATACCTGACCTGTAGGGATGTTAGACTGAGGTTAGTCTGAGGTTATTTACAGCTAATTGCCTCGGTCATCAGGAAAGAGAGCAGTCTAGTGTTCAAAGAATTGCCTGCTTTGGGATGGAGCCCTGCTGGTTGGACTTCTATGAGGTGGTGCTTTGAAGGCCTCAGGAAACACGAGTGATAAGATTCCTCAGAGAAGGCCCCTTTCTTGGCCTAATCCTCATGCCTAGCCACTCAGTTTCACTTAATACCAGGGTGGGCAACTGGTAGCCCTCCAGATGTTTGGGCCTACAATGGCCTTCATCCCTCAGTATTGGCTATGCTGGCTAGGACTGATGGAAGTCAGTGGAGGCCAGTGGCCCCATTGCCAGTGGGGCAGTGAATCTGCTCTGGGTTTCACTCATGAGTTGCGTCCAGATTTAGTCATACTTAGAATAGACCCATTGAAATCAATGGAGTTTAAGTTGGTCATGGCTAAATTCGATTCCACGGATTTCACAGGCCTGACCTGAGTATGACTAAATCTGTATTTGGCCCCATGTGCAGGTGCGTCCTGAGATTTGAACCATGTCGAACAACGACTACCGTCAATATCCCATTGGCTGTGAACAAATCCTGAGCATTTCTAAAGCATCTGTCCGGATGGAGTGCTCTGCATCTGTTTTGGCAGTCATCTTCAGAACAACCCTTTGAGGTAGGCCACCTCCGATTCCCAAATCACACTCCCATTCCCAGAAAGTGACGAATCCTTTGAGTTCATGGCCAAGGTGGGATTTAAAGGCATCCAATTCTCATGGTCCCATATCATGCCCGCCAGACCGTTATGGCTTCTGTTTCATTTGACAAAGGTAAAATCTCCACCATCAGAAGGAGGGATGTTTGAGATTGATGACTATCTCTTGTTCACCCCAGCAGCTGACATGCGTCTGTTGCAATTGTGGGCTTTCAGTTGATGCCTCTCACAGCAATCCTGAACAATGCTCAGGATGGGAGGGCGAGGGAGGGGCGGAAGAACGGTCCACGACAAATGATTTGCAGATTGAAAATAATAATAAAAAAATGTTCTTGGGAAGGTGATGGTCTCGATGCCAAAATTTTGTGGAACATTCATTAGTAGGCTGACCATATGAAAAGGAGGACAGGGCTCCTGTAACTTTAACAGTTGTAGAGAAAAGGGAATTTCAGCCAGTGTTATTTGTATGCAATTAGTTCCTGGTGAAATTCCCTCTTCATCACAACAGTTAAAGTTGCAGAGGCCCTTGCTTCTTTTGTATATGGTCACTCTAGTATAGTGCCTGCAACTTTAACTGTTGTGATGAAGAGGGAATATCACCAGGAACTAATTGCATACAAATGATACTGGCTGAAATTCCCTTTTCTCTACAACTGTTAAAGTTACAGGAGCCCTGTCCTCCTTTTCATATGGTCAGCCTATTCATTAGCCCCATGTACCATGGATTTGGAGTATTCAGCCTGAGTCATTGAAGACTTGTTTCACCCCCCCCCCCCAACATCACCAGCAGCAACAAAAAGGATGAGTACCCTATATAGATCCCATTGGATGCATGCCAATTTCCTTGTCTCTGCGAGGCCACATTCCTTGGTTCCATTATTACTAATATTATTTGCCAAGGTAACTCTACGTATACTCAGCAAAGAGGGGCGGTTGGGTGCGCGAGGGGAGGGGGTAAATAAGCTTCTTGTCTGCCTTTCTGTCATGGGTTACTCATTCTCGAGTATACCACCCCTGCTGGTGTGGAGACAATGTACATCCCAGAAGTACCCTTCAGGTTGATGTGGCCTTGAGCATTTTCGAACGGGAAAGCAACGCACACGCTTTCCAAAGTGGTGCCGAAAGAATAGTTGCAAAGGCAGAAAAACACTCACTCTTAAGCGGACAATTGGAGAATCAAATCAAACCAATCTGAAGCTGATATTGCATGCAACTGGTGAGACACAGATCATGGGACCCCTCCCCTTTATTCCCTTTTGTGTATTAAACATCGTTTTAATATTCTAGTGACAATGTTTTATAATGAATCTAAATGTAAGAGGCCAAGCACACAGGAGATGATTGCTCACTGCAAAGAGGTGAGGGAGGTGGTTTGGGGCATCGATGCCTTCACAACACCAGTGCGCCAAATATCAGGTATGACACCGGAGTCCATTATCGGAGCTGGGCTCGCTATGGAACAGCCAAACGCCCCGTACACTTTGGAAAAGTGAAAAACCTTAACTCGTCACGGTGGTAATGTTAATACAGAAGGAAAGTGCTTTCAAAAGATTACATTTCGTTCACAGACATATATTGAACTCAGGAGGGGCAATCTAAGCCCCCGAGAGATAGCAACTAAAGAGCTGAGCTATAAACTAGAATGATAACATCCTTATTATAAGATGCAAATGAAGGGGGTGGGCGGGCGTGATTCACTTCAAAAAAGCATTAGGAGTGTTTAATTTTTCTTGTGGGAATAACACTCAAGTTGGCCTGGGTAGGGCTTTTTTTTTTTCCAAAGTGTTTGTGCATATATGGCATGTACTGGGAGAGGGGTTTGGGTTGTCTGCAGATGGCTATTTGCATCCGTGGGTCAATCTTGCACAAAATGGGGCTCTTGCCCACCTCCAAAAGGATATGATGTAGCACCCAAGCTGCTCCTTTCTACAGGTGACTTATGCTCTGCCTGTGTTCAGCTAGCAATTTGGCCCTGGTGCAGATCAGCTAGGCTGATTGCTCCGCATGAAAACAATGGACATTCTGTGTCAAGGAGCTTCAAATTCCGCAATGGGAAGAAGGTGAATTCTGCAACCTGGACGAATCATGAAAATTGAACAGATTTGCATGATGCCTTTAATTTGACAGAATGTGTTATGCATTTACTATTTTGCACAATTTATCTTGGTGTTGTTAGACCCAAATCACACATTGCTTTAGGGACGCAACTAGCAGTTATGCCTCCCCCCCCTTTCTTATTCTAGAGCCGGGGGTGGGGAGTGAATGATATGCCTGTCCCAGTCCTCAGCAGGATGGATGATGTCAGGGTTTGTGACTATGCTGCAGATGTCATCTGGTTAGGGTGACCATATTTGGGACACCAAATAAGAGGACACCCAGTGTGTGTGTGTGTGTGTGTGTGTATGTGGGTGGGTGGGCAGCAGCTTTCTGGGGCCTCTGGAAAGCGCGTCATTCTCCCCGCCACCTTAAAGATTGGAACGGAGGAGGGGAAAGTGTCTCATTCTCTCCCTCCCTCCAATTGGGGTAGGGTGACCAGATAAAATCCAGGTCAAGGCTCATGTAACTTTAACAGTTGTAGAGAAAAGGGAATTTCAGCCAGAGTCATTTGTATGCAATTAGTTCCCGGTGAAATTCCCTCTTCATCACAACAGTTAAAGTTGCAGGCACTGTACTAGAGTGACCATATACAAAAGAAGGCAGGGCCCCTGCAACTTTAACTGTTGTGATGAAGAGGGAATTTCACCAGGAACTAATTGCATACAAATGACCCTGGCTGAAATTCCCTTTTCTCTACAACTGTTAAAGTTACATGAGCCCTGACCTGGATTTTATCTGGTCACCCTAAATTGGGGCCTTTTCTATAATGTCTGGGAATGACACGCTTTCCCCTTTAAGGCCCTGATTGGAGCAGTGGGGGGGGGGAGGAATGATGCGCCTCCAGAAAGTGTGTCCTTCCCCGCGCCACGCTAATGGCGGCCTTAAAGGGGAAAGCGTGTCATTCCAGGACATTATAGAACATTACAGAAAATCCCCCCTGGCACCCAGGATAGAACAAATACCAGGACAAATGTTGGGAAATCCTGACAGTTGGTTGCCCTAGATCCGGTCCCTAGCTGCAGTGTTGTTTGGTGTTTCAGCTGGGGCCTGGTTTTGCGCTTGCATGCAATCAAGCCGCCCTGATGAAACGCCTTTCCCCATTGGAGAGGGCATGGGGGGTGGGCTAAGCACTTGGCACACTGCCGCCTCTTCTAATTGGGAGGACGAACGGCACACGAAGGAAGAGGAATCCCCTTGTCAATCTGTGTTCCAAGGTAAGAAGGGAGTTTCTCCCCCACACTTCCTCCGCAGCCCCTTGGTATCCTCCCAGGTGTATGGTTTGGGTAGGGTGGGGGCTTTGGGAGGAGCATGAGTGGGGCCATGGAGGGGGCCAAAGCCCTTTCCCTCCACTGCAGTTCCGATTCGGATCAGCCTTTCACCAGCACCATGGTGGCTGGGAATTATGGGCCTTGCAGTTCAACACATCTGGAAGGTGCCAGATTGGGGAAGGCTTTTTCATGCCATCTGGGAACCTTCGCAGGATTCATTTGTTCCTCTTCAATGCATTCTCCTGCAACCGACATGGATCAAAGTTGGTTGCAGTATCAACCAACGTTAGTTGCACTTTGAGACTTGTCAACAGAGAGGGCTCCTATGGACAAAAGTGAAAATGGTTGCCGACTGAGCTTGTTGTATGGGGGAAGATTCCGTTTCTGCCTCAAGGAAGTTCCCTCCCTCCCTTGTACAGAGTAAGGTAGAAGGGCTTGCAATTGGATAATATGGAGGGGCAGGACAGCTGCCCCATTGCCCAATGTATGTCAGTAGCGGATGGGGGGTGAAATTGGTGTTTCATCCTAAAGCAGCCTTCCCCAAGCTGGTGCTTCCAGATGTCTTGGACTACAACTCCTATTATCCCCAAATATTTGCCATGCTGGCTGGGGTTGATGGGAACTGTAGTCCAAAACATCTGGGGGAGGGTTTACCAGGTTGGGGAAGACTGTCCTAGAACAAGGGTGGGCAGAAGGTAGAGCTGCAGTTGTTTGAGACTATTTCCCAGCATTCCTGATCATTGCCCATGCTTAGGCTGACCCTATGAAAAGGAGGTCAGGGCTCATGTAACTTTAACAGTTGCAGAGGAAAGGGAATTTCAGCCAGTGTCATTTGTATGCAATTAGTTCCTGGTGAAATTCTTTCTTCTTCACAACAGTTAAAGTTGCAGGCACCATACTACAGTGACCATATACAAAAGAAGGCAGGGCTCCTGCAACTTTAACTGTTGTGATGAAGAGGGAATTTCACCAGGAACTAATTGCATACAAATTACACCGGCTGAAATTCCCTTTTCTCTACAACTGTTAAAGTTACATGAGCCCTGTCCTCCTTTTCATATGGTCAGCCTACCCATGCTGGAAGGAGCTTTTGGGAGTTGAAGTCCAAAACACCTGGTGATCTACCTTCTGCCCACTTCTGTCCCAGAGGATCTTTCAGGTAAGAAAGAGCCCTTAAATTCTATCAGCCCAAGCAGGCATCTGAATTGCTGATCCAGGGGTGGACAAGGCCTGACCCTCCAGGTGTTTCGGCCTACAACACCATCATCCATTACTGCTGGCTATTCTGGCTATGGCTAGTGTAGGGTGACCATATGGAAAGGAGGACAGGGCTCTTGCATCTTTAACAGTTGCATAGAAAAGGGAATTTCAGCAGGTGTCAGTTGTATGCATGCAGCACCTGGTGAAATTCCCTCTTCATCACAACAGTGAAAGCTGCAGGAACTATACTAGAGTGACCAGATACAGATGAGGGCAGAGCTGCTGCAGCTTTCATTGTTGTGATGAAGAGGGAATTTCACTAGGTGCTGCATGCATACAAGTGACACCTGCTGAAATTCCCTTTTCTTTGCAACTGTTAAAGATTCAGGAGCCCTGTCCTCCTTTCCATGTGGTCAGCCTATGCTAATGGGAGCAGCAGGCCAAATCATCCAAAAGGCCACAAGTTGCCAACCACTAGGGTGACCATATGAAAAGGAGGACAGAGCTCCTGTATCTTTAACAATCCTATATGTTGCTTGCACCTGGTGAAATTCCCTCTTCATCACAGCAGTTAAAACTGCAGGAGCCCTCTCCTCTTTGGATCTAGTCATTCGAGTTAAAACGGGCAGGGCTCCTGCAGCTTTAACTCTTGTGACGAAGAGGGAATTTCACCAGGTGCTGCATGCATACAAATGACACCTGCTGAAATTCCTTTTTCTGTGCAACTGTTAAAGACGCAGGAGCCCTGTCCTCCTTTTCATATGGTCATCCTACCAACCACTGACTTAGTGAAATGGGCTGGCCACAGGTGCTGCAAACATCACCAGTTGTTTCTGGAAGGATTCCAGAAAGTGACGACTGCGATGGTTCTATTGAAACTTTTATCAGGGAGCATCGGAGTTTATCAGAGGCATTCCACAGTGCAGAAAGCAGATACATTACAGCGGAAGGCCGGCAGAGAGGAGGTTATTACAGCTGACCAAAGCGGAGCCCTTCAACTTTTTTTTTTTTTTAAATTAAAGAAGGAACGATTATAGGGCAACATAATCCCATCCTGTGCCTTTGACCTTGCTGTTTGCCAACCACTGAAGGCCAAAGTCTGAAGGAGGAGGAATGTAAGGTGTAGGGTGCCGAGATAAAAGGGAGAGGGGAGGGAGGGAGCGAGAGGGAGAGAGATGAAGTGTTTGGTCTACTCTTCAGCCAGCTTTAGAGTTGAAAGGTCAAGAGTTGTTCTAAAAAAGCAAAGGGAGAAGAACACCTTTGCAGCTCCTGGGTTCATGTACTTAGGGACAAAAGGCGGCATTCAGATGGCTGCTGGTCTCAGAGACTGACCAACTCAAATTTCCTCTCCAAACTCTCTTTTTAAAGGAGAGAGAGAGAAAGAGAGAGAGAGAAAGAGGGAGGGGGGGTAGATGCTGGGGGGCAGTGGGAGGGAAGGAGAAACTACCAACCTTTTGCTTGAAAGACAAAATAAATCCCCTCTTCATTACAACAGTTAAAGCTGCAGGAGCTATATTAGAGTGACCAGATACTAAAGAAGGCAGGGCTTCTGCAACTTTAACTGCAGTGATGAAGAGGGAATTTCACTAGGTGCTGCATGCGTACGAATGGCACCTGCTGAAATCCCCTTTTCTACGCAACTGGTAAAGGTACAGGAGCCCTGTCCTCCTTTTCATATGGTCACCATATGATCTCTCTCTCTCTCTCTCTCTCTCTCCTGCCAGTAGACACAAAATGGACTGAACAAACTCCTTCTTTGAAACTGTATGCTGTACCTGCATATTATATACCTATGGTGACCAGATAAAATCCAGGTCGGGGCTCATGTAACTTTAACAGTTGTAGAGAAAAGGGAATTTCAGCCAGTGTCATTTGTATGCAATTAGTTCCTGGTGATATTTCCTCTTCATCACAACAGTTAAAGGTGCAGGGGCCCTGCCTTCTTTTGTATATGGTCATTCTAGTGTAGTGCCTGCACCTTTAACTGTTGTGATGAAGAGGGAATTTCACCAGGGACTAATTGCATACAAATGATAGTGGCTGAAATTCCCTTTTCTCTACAACTGTTAAAGTTACATGAGCCCTGACCTGGATTTTGTCTGGTCACTCTATACATACCCGACTATTGTGTGTAAATGACTTTGTCTGTCCTTCAGTGAAGAAGGGTGTGGTCTCCTCTTTAGCCTTGTGTGCATATGGGACTCTAAAATGCTCATCCGTTTTTGCCTTTTGTTTTTCTCTGCTAACTGACTTACTAGCAGGACTCATCAATATATGAAACCGATTCTGGCCTGCTGGCACTAGCTGCCTGTATGTTTCCAAACCTGAGTCAAGGTGCTAGTTTTGTCCTATAAAGCCTTACAAGGCTCGAGATCGCTAGTGAGGCAGGTGGCTACCAGGAGAAGGGCCTTCTCTGTTATGGCACCCCGGCTGTGGAATGAGCTCCCTAGAGAGGTTCATCTGGCACCAACATTATACTCTTTTAGATGCCAGGTGAAGATCTTTTTATTTTCTCAGTATTTGAACAGCTTATCAGCTTAATATTTAACTTTGCTGTTTTAAATCTGTGTTTTAAAACTGTATAGATCTCTGCATCGCTGCTCGGTTTTACCTTGGTTGTACTTTTATACTGTATTTTATATTACGTTTTTACGCTGTTGTTTGTTTTATATTTTAAATGGTTTTCATGGTTTAAATTTTTGTAAACTGCCCAGAGAGCTGCGGCTATTGGGCGGTATAGAAATGTAATACATAAATGCATAAATAATAAATAATACCTGACGGAGTGCCTCTCCTGGCGTGAATCTACCCATACACAATGCTCACTGTCTAAGGCCTTCCTCCATGTGCCTCCTTTGAGGGAGACTTGGAAGGTGGCAACAAGGGAAAGGGGCCTTCTTAGTGGCAGCCCCCCCAATTCTGAAATGAACTCTCCAGCGAGGTCCACCTGGCACCAACATTGTCATCTTTTCAGGGTATGTTGTTTCCACTAGTATATATGCTTGTGTGTGCAGTTTTCGCTAATATGCACACTTTTGTACACACTTTTCAATTGAAAAACTGAGTTGCAAAATTCAGAGAAGTGCGAATTTCTACGGATAACTGAGTTTGGACTCACGTTTTGGTTTGAAAGTGCACCATTAGTTAAATTTCCATAAAAAATCCCCCCCTGGCACAGCTGAAAAATTCGAGGTGAGGGATCCATTGTTGCTTCACAGACACACACTTTAGGTCAGCTACGTGGGAGTCCAGCTTCCATCAAAGCCGTGGCACTGGAGAAGGAGGGTGTTAATCCTCCCTCTCTCCTGCACCATTTTGCCAATCTAAACTCAGCCTTACCCCACCCTGCTGCAAAGCTATTATTTGTCCCACAAAGAGGGGAAAATATAGAAGGTTGCAGGTGTCTGTCTTTTTGACTGGTGGTTTGTCTAATAACACCTTCGGGAGAGGGATTTAGGTTGAGGAAGCATCACATGGAAAAAATGTTAAACACCCACTGTTCTGATGAGAAGAAGAACCTCCGACTTTCAAGTATGCTACCTCTTGTTCGTGGCCCACCATTAACGTACATACATTTGTGGTGTAGATACGTGCCCTCAAGTGACCCTGAAGATTGCAGTGGACTAAAAGAATGGAGGTGGTCTCTAAAGCCATTCTACTTGCATTGAATGAGATGGTTTATTGCTGAACAGCTAGCATGCTTGCTTATGTGTAGGCTGAGCATTTCCATTGAAATCAAGGGGATATACATTCAGTGTATAAGTTCCCACTGTCGGGAGGATGTAACCCAGAATACAAATGCTGCACCAAGTGTTGGTTCTGTGAGGAGCAAGGAAAGGACACCCAAATAGCAGCTGTACCAGGAAAATGCTCTCCTGATAAGAACAGGCACAGGTGTTCAAAGGCTGGGCTCAAGGCATAGAACTGTAGAGCTTTGTGCAGATATCCATGGGTAGATATCGCGTTGAGGGTTGCGCGCTTTCGCTCAGGCCTGGCCACCGCCATCATCTGAGTCAACTGGAGGATCTCCGAGAGGTATCACCTGCTCCTCTCCATTGCCAGATCAGAGGTTGAAAGTACATGGTGAAAACTGCCTTGGCGGCACAACAGACCTTGTGAGCAGGCCGTGATATAAGGTGGAGGTGGTGGCTGTGAAATTTCTTCTCAAGGGAGCCTTTCAGGAAAACTTCTTAAGATGGTCTTTCCAACGTGCTGAACAAAAGGAGACAAGCAGCCTGTCCGCTGGCTGTCTCACCAAGAGCTTCTAGAAAAGCATCAAGCAGAAAAGGAACACATGCATGTCCCATGCTGGCTCTGACCAAAAGACCGTCTTAACGCTAAGCATGCAAGTTGGGCCTGCGTTCGTTTCAATTTGTGTACAATGGCTCTCCATTTTAGGTGATTTAAATAAATAATAAATAGTAATGATAACAGCAACAACATACTCCTGCATTCTCTTCCTTAACAGAGGCCCAGCCAGATGCTCCTGGAAATGCACAAACATAGTATGATGAAGGGGACCACACCACCTCCAGCTAGCAATACTGTCTGGAAATGTGGGGGAATGCCTGCCATGCGTGAAGATCATTATCTGAGGCTCTACTTGGCGTGCCTCCACCAGAAGTGAGACAGGGAGTGACTTGGAAGAGGGAGGGCTTTCTCAGTGGTGGCACCCTATTCAAAACACACCAGTTAGGCTACAAAGTGGGACATGTCATTAGGAATCTCTCTCTCGCCAGTGCTTAAAGAGCTCCACTGGCTTCCAGTTTCAGAAGTGCTGTACTCACCTGTAAAGCGCTATGTGACTTGGGACTTGGCTAACTTGAGAGGACATCTTCTCTCACATCAACCTGTCAGTATATTCAGATCTTCTTCAGAGGCAGTCCTTTGGGTGCCTCCACACCAGAACAGGTGATGAAAGGGGAGACAGACAGCCTTCTCTGTTGGGGTCACCATATTTATGGCTTTATCTCCCCACTGAGACTCACATGGCACCTAATTTGATCTCTTTCAATTGTTGATGTTTATTGCTGCCAGCTTTTTTAATGTTCTTATCTCGTTATATTTGTTGTTGTTTTGCATCATTGTGTAAGCTGCCTCGAGGATATTTATTATACTGAAGGGCAGCATAGAAATTTAACATTATTATTATTATTATTATTATTATTATTAATTTCTGTACCACCCAATAGCTGAAGCTCTCCGGGTAGTTTACAACTATTCAGAAAAGAATAAAATACAACATAAAACATATTAACATAAAAATACAAATTATTATTATTAATAATTAATTAATTAAACACTCACACATGCCCAGTTGTACCCTGAGATTTGAACAAGGTGAAAAGCAACAACTAAGTTTCCCATTATTCCAGTCCTTGAGAAATGTTACCTCCAACCTCTGAGGTTTCATTGTTTTATTTCCAAAAGAAGTACAATTGCTTCTTTTGAGCGCATTATCAGCTGTTCAACTGGCACCACTTATTTGCCACAGACTCTTGACAGAAATGACAGCATTTTCTTTCCTTCTTCTTTCAAAAAAAAAAAAAAAGGGAAAGAAAGGAAAGGAACTAAATCTAATATATCTTTTTATCTCGGTTGGGAAGAACCATAAATATAAGATGTAACAGGGTTAGCGGACCAGCTAGGCCGCTATTTGAAGCCGAAGGTTAATTAGGCCAGCAGTATTTATGATGGAGGATTTACAGGGCTCCCTGGTAGTTAATTCTTAGCGGAGAGATGTTCTGACTCAGGCATCAGTGAAGTAGCTTTTCTCCTGTCTGGCACTTGGGCCTAAATGTCTGGTAGCTTGTACCATACTCCTTCCAACAGAGCCCAGCTCAAGTTCTCCCAAAATCTGTAGGGGACAAGCAGTGCCCTTGGGCTACATCAGCAGTATCATTCAGGGGTAGGGATGTTGCGGGCATCTGTTTGGGGTTCAAGCCTTGGCCATTTCTCACCAGCTCAGCCCCCAGGACTGGAGTTTGCGGACCTCCGTGGATTCCAGTCCTGCGCTTGCTGAGTCAGGCAAGTGCAGGGTCCCTGCGGGTCCACTGAGGTGCAAAACGGTGGCTCGGCCTTTTCCATGCAGAGCCATTTTTTTTTTTGCAAATGGCAGCTGTAAAGAGGCCCTTTTATGCAAAATTACAGGCGTACGAACAGGATCAGGCGGGTGCTGAGGGTCTGGTGAGAGGCATGTGAAGCAGGCAGGGGGTGAGTTCAGCCCTCCCTATTCAGGGAATGCAGAAGGGGAATATAACAAGCATATTAAGCTACTCACGATTGGGGATCAATAGCTATATATTATATCCGGTATCAGACGACGATCCCGGACGTACCTGCTTCCAGGATCGTCCCGGGGCGTCCAAAATGGAAGTGCGATGTCCCGGGATGTTGCACTTGTCGCGGGCGCTATTTCTTTAAAGGAGCAGGGAGCGCGACAAAGAAGGTAAGAAACCCCCCGCACCCCATCCCGCCATCTTGGGAATGGCGGACTTGCTTGCCCCCCACCCCCATAGGCACAGAGCTGCCTCATGCGGCTCTGTGCCAGTTTCTGGTGCTGCACTTACTCACAAGTAAGCAGGCACCAGGTGGGATGGGCGCCCACACCTCCCACAGTCTTGGGGCAGTCTCGGGACCTCTGGAAGAATTAGGTTTTCCCAGTATTTCTTCATCCCTGGGAAAACCTGTCCCTGTCCTCCCTGCCCCCGGGGGTCCCTGTGCGTCATTTGGATGCACAGGGAGCACCCAGGGATGGTCCCGGGAAAAAACGCCGGTGTAGAAACGGCCACAGTATGCCTCTGAATCAGGGCCAGACTTACCATTAGGTAGAGTGTAATGGTTGGCAGATGCTGGGAGATGGTAGCAAGGTGCTGGAGGAGAGACCTGTGTGCCATGGGGCCTGCTCTGCATCTCCTAAAAACATAAGAGCCATGCTGAATCAGACCAAGGGTCCAGCTTTCTGTTCACACAGTGGCCAAGCAGCTGCCCATGGGATACCCATTAATAGAACATGAGTGCAAAAGGGTAGCCTGCTGTCCTCAAGTGCTGTAGAGGATGCTGTCCCATCATCAAAGATGAAGAAAGAACCAATTATCAATCCAGTTGGCTTATTAAAAGAAATAGGAGGAGGCACCAACTTGACCTGTGCATCAAGTAGTAAAACGTCCTGGGCTGCCCCTGCTCTGAATCCAAGTTGCTGGGAAATATGATTGGGAAGGTGTTGTTGTATTCATGTCCTACTTGTGGGCTTCCCAAAGGCATCTGGCTGGCCACTGTGGGAACAGGCTAGATATATCTTTAGTCAGATCCAGTATGGCTCTTCCTATGTTCTTATGAGCCAGACCACTGGTCTACCTAATCCAGTTCTGCCTATTTTTTGGGGGGGAGTAGTGGCTCTTCCCTGGCACCCATCTTTTCTGTTGCCTGCTCCCTGATCCTTTTGAGTGTGTGTGTGTGTTTGTGTGTGTGTGTGTGTGAGAGAGAGAGAGAGAGAGAGAGAGAGAGAGAGAGAAAGAGAGAAGGAGAAAGGCATCATATCGTCTTTAAGGTTACCAACCAACCAGAAAAAAAGATAAGGAAGAGCTGTGCTGGATCAGACCGGGGTCCTTTGAGCCCATTTATCTTTTTCAGAACAACAGCAAGCAAGGCATCTCTGAGAAGCCCACAATTGGGGCATGAAGGCAGCAACCCCCTTCCCATCGTTTCCCCCTCTGGTATTCACAGAGGTACTGCCATTGAACTGGGAGGTTCCATTGGCTGATCACGTGCATGGATAGGCTCTTCCAAGACCTGATGAACAGTGCAGCTTGGGACAGGGCCGGTGGGTACGATCATGCTCCCTCCTTCCATGCATGCTTGGATACACATTTGGTGGCTGCTGCACGAATGTAGGATATGGCTCATCACTCGTCTTTGCCCTTGAATTCAAGAATAAAAGTGGGTTATTGTTTTTTTAGGAAGCAAACAGTTTGCTGCCAGAGGTGACAAACAAGATGGTGCCCCTTCCCATTCGATGTTGAAAAGCGGACTGGACTGGCGATTGAATCTGGCAGTCGGAACACCAGAAGAGCCATGTTGGATCAGACCGAGAGTCCATCTAGTCCAGCACTCTGTTCGCACAGTGGCGAACCAGCTGTTGACCTGGGACCAACAAAGCGGGACATGGTGGAACAGCACCCTCCCACCCATATTCCCCAGCAACTGGTGCATACAGGCTTACTGCCTCCAGATACTGGAGGTAGCACATAACCATCAGGGCTAGTTGCCATTGATAGCCTTCTATCAAGGGCTATCAATGGTAATGGAACAGCATCTTCCACCATCCCTGAAAGGAGCAGGCTACCTTAGGGGGCACAGGGTAGTTTGTGCAGCACACAGCTTCCTCCTCCAAAACCTTGCTGCCACCTCCCTGCATCTGCCACCTGAGATCACCACCTCGGCCTGCCCAATAATAGGGCCGGCCCCATATGATACACATCTTTACGAACACAGCTGCCACGTTCACATTTTTTTAGTGCTTAGGTGTACACTTAAAATACCTTAGTGTGCATGAAAGGCTCAGTGTGTAGAGAGACCCTGAGAATCTCTCTCTCTCTCTCTCTCTCTCATTTTTTTAAAAAAATAATAATTTGTGGCATGACTCTGACTGAAACAGGAAGGCCTTTGTGGTTCGCTTAATTTTCTCAGCTGTGAGTTGTGGGGGGAAGGAAGTCAGTCTTCCTTGCCGTTCGTCATTACAGCAAAGAAAAGCCAACAGCACATCTTTTGGCCTTCCCTTCTCGAGGTTCATATTTTCCCCTCACTGTGTGCTACCACAAACAAACTCGGCTGTTGCTTCGAATCGAGAAAGCCAAACGGTGTCAGAAACGGGGCGCTGTTCGATCATCGCCTGAGGAGATGAAATGTGAGTTTGCGTTCATTGGAGTCATCAGCTGAGGGGGCGGGGGCCTTCGAACAGCTCATAATGGTGTTTAGAAAGAGAGAGTCTGTGTTATGTCTAGGGGGCCTGCGTGTTTTGTGTTACGCTGACCCCGGCGTTGTAGCGTTCCCCCCCTCCCCTCCCCAATTCAAAACTGGTATGCAAACTTTCAGCACTGGCTCGCAGACTGGAGTTTGTATCCCTGCCAAAACTACATTTCAGATTTGAAAAGCAGGGCAGAGGTCAGTGTTCACAGGTTTGAGATCATGTTTAATATCACATGACACCTTTGTCAAACAGTGCTGTGTTTTAAAAAAAGAAAGAGAGAGAGAGAGAGAGAGAGAGAGAGAGAGAGGGAGGGAGGGAGGGAGGGAGGGGGAAAGAGAGGGAGAGCGGGGGAGAGAGGCTGTCTGGATTTCAGTAGTTGGGGAACCTGATGCCCCTCACTGCCAGACTTTCTCCTCCCGGTCCACGTTTAACCCCTTGAAAGGTCCGCGCTTGGCTCTAACACACTTTGCAATAGAGGCTGTGCTTCAAAGACACATACAAGATGCTGAATCGCAGACATACCTTGACTGCAAAGGGCCCGTTCGTTTAAATGCATCTGTTTGTTTTAAGAGCCAAAGAGGTGTGCAGCGTGTTTGTACGTGGGGTGGTGAACCATCTCCCTCTCTCATATAGCTTACCTCCTCCTGCCCCCCCCCCCCCCCGGCCCGGCAGTCTGTTATCAGAGCTCCTTTTCTCTTCAAGCCGTTCTCCGATACTGGAACTGAGCCCAGCGTGAAGAAAAGTACTCAGGAAGGGCGGATGGGTGGACAGAGAGTTCAGCTGCCATCAGCCCTGCACACCTTTTATTCTTAACGTTGGTAGGGTGACCATATGGAAAGGTGGACAGGGCTTCTGTACCTTTAACATTTGCAGAGAAAAGGGAATTCCAGAAGGTGTCATGGGTATGCATGCAGCACCTGGTGAAACCCCCTCTTCATCACAACTGTTAAAGCTTCAGGAGCCCTATCCTCTTTTGTAGAGTGACCAGATACACAAGAGGGCAGGGCTCCTGCAGCTTTCATAGTTGTGATGAAGAAGGCATTTCACCAGGTGCCACATGCATACACATGACACCTGCTGAAAATCCCTTTTCTACACAAAGGTACAGGAGCCCTGTCCTTTTCATATGGTCACCCTAAACATCGGGCCCCAATCCTCTGCCCTATACATGATTGGGGATAGACCTGAGTTTATAAAAAGAGGTGCAATGCTACAGTGTGGTAACGTGGGGTTTGAATCTCATTTGGTATGAACTGGAACAGTGTGTTGGAATCAGCGGGTGACACCCTTTGGCAACAGAATCAGAATATTAAACACCTCTGTGCTAATGGGTATGGCTTGTTTTTTTGGGAGGCATTTTAAAAAAAATGGTTTTGTTATCCCTTCAGTCTTTCACAATTTCACCTTGAAAATGTCCCATACACCCCAGTTTTGTGAAATGTGAATTTATTTGGCACTTATACCCCACTTTACAAAGCAAAAGACCTTCACAAGGCAGCTTGCAATATTCAACTGGTATAAATACAATTGAAAACAGGTAATAAATAAATAAATAAATAATAATAAATTGATCTCATTTTTATACCGCCCAATAGCTGAAGATCTCTGGGTGGGTCACAACAATTCACAAGATAAAATCCATCATAAGAATTTAAATAAACAAAAATTAAAAAAAGGTAAACAGCTAAAAACAATTTTGACAAAATACTAAACCTTTTCAAATGGCTGGAATAAATGCTTCACCACATGCCATGTAAAAGACAATACAATGAACAAACAGACAAACGAACAAAGCAAAGAATAACATCCAGCTAAAATAGGAGTATAATAAAATAAGAAATAAGATCATCTTTGGAGAATGTCTAAAAACATTGGGGGGGGATAGGGGTGGAGTTGGCAAATCTCGCGGGGGGGTTTAAGGACAGGGAGAAAATGTTGAAATGTGAATGTTAGGATTTAGGATTAAAAATTTAAAATGACACCAAATGTTTTGATTGATGAAATATTTTGGCCCATCAGAAGAAGAAGTTCTGAAGTCTACCGTTCCACAGTTCAGCAGGTTACTCTGAGTCTATCGTCCAATTTGAAACTTTTGAACTTGACACAAGATTGCGAGATAGCTCCATCATTCCCTTTATTGAAGCCAAACAATTAATCTTGCTATCGCTCCACTGATTAGATTAGTATAGAAAAATTGTGAGATATGAGAATTAACTGGGTCACAGAGATGAGTGAACCGGCCTCTTCTCCTCCTCCTCCTCCTCCTCTCTCTCTCTCTCTCTCTCTCTCTCTCTCTCTCTCTCTCTCTCTGTTTCGGCTGATGTTTGTTCCAACATGTTCTCACGGAGATGAAAGATAGTGTTTCCTTCTTAATAACCAGCTGAGATAATTAACAATGCCAAAAGGGGAGAGTTTGAAGTGGCATGACGGTCTCTGTAGCAACCTTACCCAACCTGGTACCCACCAGGTGCAACTGCCAAATCACCAGCCACCATGGCCATCGGCGTGGGGGAATGGGACACCCCACACATGATGGCACCTTAACCTCCAAACTCAGCATTTACCCCTAGTGTTTCAAGCAGTAGCATCTTACCTTGGCAGTGATGTCAGGAATAAATCACCTGGCTTCCGTACAGTTTACACTGCTACTTGAAAAGGGAGTTCAAAACTCCACCCGTGCTGTCCCTCTAGGCTGAAAAGTAAAGCATTCAGGTAGGAACCTCAGGCCCATAGGCTAAATCCAATCTGGTTCCTCTCCGGCCCTCTGGTTTGCCCAGATTTATTTATTCATTTATTACATTTATATCACAACTTTCTTCCATCATGGAACTCAAGATGGTTACATGTGGTTCTCAGGTGGTTTCCCCTCCAAGCACTGACTGGGCCCAGACCCACTTAGCTTCAGCAAGGTGGCTTTGTCATGTGTCTTCAGACCATGCCCTGGGACCAGGTGGTCATGGCCCCTTCTACTGGCCCCAACCCAACTAACCTTCAATCATTTGGAGGGCCTCCTGTCTTTTGTGTCTCCCCCCCGCGCCCCCCCCCCCCCCCGAGGTTGAAATTAGGGTGACCAGATAAAATCCAGGTCAGGGCTCATGTAACTTTAACAGTTGTAGAGAAAAGGGAATTTCAGCCAGTGTCATTTGTATGCAATTAGTTCCTGGTGAAATGCCCTCTTCATCACAACTGTTAAAGTTGCAGGGGCCCTGCCTTCTTTTGTATAGGGTCACTCTAGTATAGTGCCTGCAACTTTAACTGTTGTGATGAAGAGGGATACAGGAACTAATTGATACAAATGACACTGGCTGAAATTCCCTTTTCTCTACAACTGTTAAAGTTCCATGAGCCCTAACCTGGATTTTATCTGGTCAGCCTAGTTGAAATGCCTCTCCTAAGGTTTAGTTACTGGCAGTAAGTGCTTTAAGGTAAAATATGCTGGATTTTGGCCCCACCCTTTTTGTCTTTGGCCATACCCCATTTGCCTCAAGCCCTGCCCACCACTAGGATATGGCCCTTTGAGAATGTCTCCAGAACTGAATTCAGCCCTTGGACTGAATGAGAGATGGCACCTCTTTATAAGGGTCGAACTAGACATGACATTAATTTCATCAATGAAATGCAATGAATGTACAAATTAAAAATAATGTAAAGGTAGCTTTAGGGAAGCCTGGATAGCCTCAAGACTGGGAGAGGGGAGAAGAAGTTCAACTCATCCCCTCCCTGCCTACACTCCCGATAAACATCATCTGCTATTTGTGCCTCTATTGACGCAATGGAAGTTTCCCTTGAAATGACAATCATAGTGTTGGCAAAGGGATTTTGTCAGGATCATACGCAACTCCCCCGGTCTCAAGACTGTTGAGAAACCCCCAACCTCCTACTTACAAAATAAGAAACGTGTATCTTAACTACATTCACACAAAGAACATCATGTCTCCTTTGCAATTGGCAAAAGTGGACTATAAACTCCACCATTTTGAAAGGGGCACTCTTCCCCAACCATGGCTGCCCAGAAGCACAGAAGTGGCTAGACTTAGGGACTATAGAACTCACCGGATGCTTGCTTTGCACGGCCGGCCTTGTCCTGGGGAGCTGGCCCGGCCAAGTGCTCAGCCTCTTGAAAGTGAACAATTCCCCCGGCATGCCATTGCACACTTTCTGGAGGCTCTCTTAAAACCTCGGATTAAGAGGACCTTAATGTTAATAGGGCCTTTAAGGCCCCCCATCGGTGCGGAGAGGGGGGGAAGAAATGTAATTGCCCCAAGGCTGGGGAAATTGTGTATTTTCTCCCTCCACTTTGACATTAGAGTGGAGGGAGAAAATATGCAATTTCCTCAGCCTTGGGGAAATTGCGTATTTTTCCACACTGCGGTAATGGCGGCCACCATTTACGCAGTGGAGAAAAGGACAAAGGGCACAAGTCCTGGAGACCTGACCTGTGCTGTAACGTTGGGGCAAAAATCCGCTAGGTGTATCTGCTTCAGCCCGTGGCAGATTTATGCCCCGACGCTAGCTATACTGTACTGCCAAACTGTTCATGGTCTTTCTTTTCAACAGCCAAAGGCTAATAATTTAATTATAATATAGCTCTGAAAGGCAGCAGCTTTTACACAGTTACATTACCATCCTGGAATGTGTATGTGTTATATACTGCATGTGACACATAAATACACCAAACAGTCACTCAGATTGTTGTGAATTTGGGTAGCTTGATAGCTGCACATGAGTGACCTGGGTTGTGAAATAGGACTGTGAATGTTTCTTAATGCCTGTGGATGGTTTTTCTAAATAGTCCTGCAAATGGAGTTCTCTACAAGTGTGTGTGTGTGTGTGTGTGTGTGTGTGTGTGACCACTTGTTTGAAACTAGGAATATATGAGAAATTTATTTGTGCTCATAAAATTTGTGAACACCCCCTGTTCAAGGCCCCCAATGGGATCACTAGCATGAATCCACCGAAAATGTTGACAAGTTGCCCGACATGTGCATGTAGTTGCTTTGTGCAATGTCCTTGTTCCTTCACCGAGTGCAGCAGCCCCACTTTAGTCTATGGAAGAAATTTGCACAAATTTCACATTCAATCACTGCTCAGTTTGTGCAGTTTTCCCATTCGCACAGAGCGAGCATGAGATGAGCAGCAAGATAACGCTCAGAGAATCTGAGCAATCTTGAATATGGCTCGTTCGTCCATCCTGATGAAACAACCAAGTTTGGAGTTTGAATTGATAAACGGAATGGGCAACCTGTGGCCTTCCAGATTTTTTGGCCTACAACTCCCAGCACTCTGAGTCAGCAAGCCAATGGAGAGGGATCATGGGAATTGTAGGCCAAAACATCTAGAGGGCCACAAGCTGTCCACTTCTGATCTACAAGATTCCTCCTGGTCTACATAGGTGGTAGAAATGAAGTTATAAAGTCCTGCGGTATTAGAGCAGATTGTACCATTGCAGAGAGGGGGAATCACAGTTTTTGAATGCTTCTTGTGTAAAATAAATGTCCTGCAAGTTAAAAAGAACCAAACATGTACATTTGGGAGAAAAATGCTACGAGTCCCAGCGGGCTCCGTGCTGTGCTGATCTTCCACTTGCTGGGAAGTTTTTTTGTTACTCAGAGGAGCATTCCAAAACATGATTCTCCCCTTTGCCATCCGAAGTGGAACTGTCTGCTCTACCACGTCATCACTCCACCACCTGATGTGCGTCCACACCAGGGGTGAGGCATCGTGCAGCTATACCACCGTATCCCCATTAAGGGATTTTTTCCCCCTTGATAAAAACAGATGATAGGAGTACTGGGAAAAAATGGAAGGGTTGCAGATAGAAGACAACGTTGTTTGGAACCCCTATCAAATTCTGTGAAGGAGACAATGGCTGAATTCGGATGACACAATAATCAACTGGGAGGCAGGAAACAATTGTCAGTTGTATTGACTATCGTGTCGTCCGAATGCTACCATAGTCAACTCAGCGCTGATCCTAACCCACACCACAGTTGATTATTTATGACCATGTTGTGTGAGGAGTACCCCCTAGATGACCCCCACCATTGACTATCGTGTTGTCCGAATTCAGCCAATACTGGGCTAGTTGGGCCAACAGTCTCAACAACAAAGAGCCGTGAGGCACCTTAAGATCTAACATATTGATTATGGCTAGGCCTGGCCCAAGGCATTTTGCTGCCTGAAGCAGAGTAGTAGATGACACCTTCCCTTGCAAGTCAAGGTACAGAGTGAGCCGTGGAGACTGCTGGCTCTGATGTCAGTCATGTGGTGAATCCGCTCTGGGTTTCAGTCAGAACCAGTCAGAACTCTAAAGGAGGTATTCAAAATGCCTTGGATAACTTCTTTAGAGTTCTGACTAGTTCTGACTAAAACCCAGAGTGGATTCACCACATGATTGACATTGGAACCAGCAGCCTCCACTTATATTGTAACCAAGGGCAGCCAAATTGTTTTGGCACCTGAGGCAGAAAACCCCCACAAGCGTCCTGCCATTTCCCTGGCAGTAAAAATACAACAACAACAACATTTAATAGCTAACAATGAGTTGCCTTTTTTTGACACCCCAATTATGCCATAAGCTTTCATGGACTAGAGTCCACTTCATGTGGTGTTTTGTCCACGAAATCATATGCTGCATTAAATGATACCACAAGAGTTTTTTGTGGTTTTCTCTGCTACAGACTCACATGGCTACTCCTCCAGAACCGGACTCGATCTGAGGCAGCTTCGCGGGCCCAACCTGCCGGCCTGCAGAGTAACTGATGTGGAAGCAACCCCCAGCGGTGAGCCGTCTTCCAAAGCTGCGGTGTAATGTCATCTGCGGAATAATCTCCACCGTGCCGACACGATTACTGAAGTGAATTTTGAGTGGCACCTCATTCTGTCATTTACGTTTTTAGTAGTGCTGGGAAGGAGCGCTTCCCGCCCCTCTGTCTGGCTCACTTTTGAAGAGGCCCTGAGTGCTTTAGAATGAGTCCACTGTCCTCTCTACTCCGTGGTCACTCGGCTCGAGTCCTCCATGCTAGGGTGACCAGATAAAATCCAGGTCAGGGCTCATGTAACTTTAACAGTTGTAGAGAAAAGGGAATTTCAGCCAGTGTCATTTGTAGGCAATTAGTTCCTAGTGATATTCCCTCTTCATCACAACAGTTAAAGTTGCAAGGGCCCTGCCTTCTTTTGTATATGGTCACTCTAGTATAGTGCCTACAACTAACAGTTGTGATGAAGAGGGAATTTCACCAGGAAATAATTGCATACAAATAACACTGGCTGAAATTTCCTTTTCTCTACAACTGTTAAAGTTACATGAGCCCTGACCTGGATTTTATCTGGTCACCCTACTTTAGGCTGACCACATGGAAAGAAGGACAGGGCTCCTGCATCTTTAACAGTTGCAAAGAAAAGGGAATTCCAGCAGATGTCATTTGTATGCATGCAGCGCTTGGTGAAATTCCCTCTTCATCCAACAGTTAAAGTTGCAGGATCCCTGCCCTCTTGACCAGATACAAAAGAGGGCAGGGCTCCTGCAGCTTTAACCATTGTGATGAAGAGGGAATTCCACCAGGCGCTGCATGCATACAAATAACACCTGCTGCAATTCCCTAGTCCATGCAACTGTTAATTATACAGGAGCCCTGTCCTCCTTTCTGAATGGTCATCCTAAAATTCCTTTGAACTCACATTTTCCACCGATGGCCTATTGCACAGAAAAATGAAACTGAGGCATGGCAAGTTCAGGCGCAGTGGTGTCTCTTGTGTTTCTCAGGCCCATAGAGTGAAAATGGCGGCGTTGCTGGCATGTGCCGAAGCCCCCGGCAACGTTGTTGCTGGGCCTGCTTGATCCTTTTAAATGGCAACTGGCAGGATAGAACCTGGGACCTTCTTCCTGCAAAGCAGGTGGAGGACACCAATCCCTGTCATTCCTTCTTTCTTCCCGTAGGATGGAACATTAACCCAGGAAAGGAAGTTCTAAAAGTGGAAGCTGTAATAATTAAAAAAACATCAGAAAGAGAATGATTAAGCTGGCCGACTTCTGCCTTGCATATTTTAGCAGTACTGGGCTAATTCTTTAAAGACTGTGAGCTCCAAGGCTTAGGGGAAGAGATGATAAATAATAAATAGTAATTAAATTAAAGATGTACATACTGCACTGCTCCAGATTTCCTGGAAGTTTGGAAATGGACTGGTGTATAATCATAATAATTAATATCTCTTTGGATGAGCACAGTCCACTGGGCGCCACATCACATAGAACCTTGAAGTTAGCTTGCGCACCGAGACTTCTGGAGAAGCTGTCAGGCTTTAACATCGCTTAGATTTTTAAAATGTAAGAGAGAGAGAGAGAGAGAGAGAGAGAGAGAGAGAGAGAGAGAGAGAGAGAGAATGAGGAACACACCGCTGGCTGTAGCTTCTCTTCATTCCAGGAAAGGACTAGAAGTTCTCTGCCACCCATATTATTGGGGGGGGGGGGTTGGTCATTCTAACATTCATAAAATCGAAAATGTTTCACCAATCTCCTTGAAATTTACACGTGCCAGAAAGAAATGTTGGTTTTACAAGAACTGAAAATTTCAAGAAGATAGGTTAAAGACTGAAGAAGATAAAGCAGTTAAAAGAAAAAAGAAAAGCAAACCCTCTCTCACTCAAAAGAGTTTATTTTTATAGTTTCAAACTGGGAACCATGTATCTGAGGGCTGAATCCAGAAGGGCAGTAGCAAAGAATCTCTTTCAGGACGCTTGAGAAGAGGGAGTCTTGCACAATCCCCAGATTGATTAATTGATTGATTGATTACATTTATATTCTGCCTTTCCTCCAAGGAGCCCAATGCGGTGTACACAATATTCCTCCTCTCCATTTTATCCTCACAACAGCCCTGAGAGGTAGGTTAAGCTGGCCCCACGTCACTCAGTGAGTTTCATGGTTGAATGGGGATTAGGACCCGGGTCTCCCGAATCCTAACATCAGAACATGAGAGGAACCATGCTAAATCAGACCGAGGGTCCATCTAGTCCAGCACTCTGTTCACACAGTGGCCAACCAGCTGTCGACCACGGACCCGCAAACACGACACGGTGCAACAGCACCCTTCTACCCATGTTCCCCAGCAACTGGTCTTACTGCCTCCAAAACTGGAGGTGGTACATAGCCATCAGGACTAGTAGCCATTGATAGTCTTCTCCTCCTGGAGTCAGAGATCCTCATCACACCTACTGTTTTTTCCCTGGTTTGCTACTGCGGGTTCCCCCTCCGTTTCCTATGCGAGTCTAACGTTCTGAATCACACGTGGTTGGTACGGCTGCAATACCTCAGCTTGGCCTGTTCCAAATTTGCGTTTCCAGACTTCACCTGTTCAGAGATAAATCGAAAGAGAAACGAGAAACGGCGCGCTCAGGGTGAGAGAACAGCTTGACGGGGATGACGTCATGCGAGCCCAGCGCTGAAAAAGTGGATCAAAGTCACGGCTGGTGTGCATCAAACCACACATGTGATGAACCTCCTAGTCTGATGCTCTTACCACTGCCCCCCACCACTAACAGGTGAAAATAGGGACACACTTGAAACACCTTGACTCGCATAAAAAGTTTCCTGCTTGAGAGAACTGCATCCCAGCATTACCCTGTCCCTGAAGGCTTCACTCTGCCTGCATTGTGATGTCATTTACTCTGCAATTGCCAGTCTTCCACAAACTAAAAAAAAAAAAAAAGCCAAGGAAGCTTTCCCCCCTCTTGGTCAAAAATACCAGTAGTGCCACTAGGGCCAACTACAGGGCACGACTCCAGGACCCCACCATCTGGTGGACTCCCAAATAACAGTGTTGTGCCAGCAGCAGGTCACAGTGCAATTTTGCTGCAGAGCAAAGCTTCAGACAACCATGTCTACTATCTTAATGTTCCAGAGTGTGAGTGCCTCTCGCCTGAGGTGATCCAATCCAGTGGTAAGGCCCCTTTCTGAGGCCATCTTGCACAGGTCAACTCAAATCTGGCACTACTACTAAAAGATATACTAGAAAAGCTCAAAAAGAACCCATAAATATTCTATAGTAAGGCCTGGTGCACACGGAATGACAACCCACGGTATGGATTGAGTATGGGTTGTTATTGAGTCATGGGTTGTTGTTGAATTGTGGATTGTCATTACATTGAAGTCCTGCAGTATGGTTTAACAGTATGGACAATCCAGACTTCACAATCCAACAATAATTTCTCTTTCTGGGTTATTTGTGGTTAACAATGCATAGTTAAGCCAAAGTGCAGGGTTTGCATTTAATTATGGTGACCATATGGAAAGGACAGGGCTCCTGTATCTTTATCTTTGACGAAGCCTGCCTGGCGTCAACACTGTTATCTTTTCGGCGCCAGGTCAAGACTTTCCTCTTCTCTCAGGCATTTGGCAATATCTGAGGAGCCTGGGTTTGTTTTTTGTTTTTGTAGTTTTTTGAAGTGTTGAAGTGGTTTTTAAATGTATGTGTGTATTGTGTGTATGTTGTATGTTTTTGCTGTTTTAATTTTTGTATATTGTTTTTAATCGTTTTAATCCTATGTAAACCGCCCAGAGAGCTTCGGCTATGGGGGCGTATACAAATGTAATAAATAAATAAATAAATAAATAAACAAACAAACAAACAGTTGCAGGTGTCATTTGTATGCATGAAGCATCTGGTGAAATTCCCTTTTCTAGACAACTGTTAAAGATACAGGAACCCTGTCCTCCTTTTCATATCGTGACCCTACATTTAATGACAACCCACAATTGAATGACAACCCACAATTGAATGACAATTCCTGCTTAAACCATACTCAACCCGTACTACAGATCGGCATTACGTGTGAACCCGGTTTAAGTTATCAACAGCTGCAAATGAAAGAACAGTGGGTACAATGTGTAATATGATAGGTTGCCCTCTGCATGGTGCTTTATATTATTTTATTTTATTTATTTATTACAGTTATATCCCACACTTTTTCTGTCGTGGAACTCAAGGGTAGCTGCATGTGGTTTCCAGGTGGTCGTCCTTCCAAGCATTGACCAGACCCAGACCTACTGAGCTTCAGCAAGGTGGCTGCCTCATGTGCCTTCAGACCATAACCTGTTCATGTTGAAGGAAAATGGAAGTCCATAAAACCTTAAATACAAGTGTACATTGTCTACTAATCACATGATATTCAGCCTGTTAATCATATTGCTAGTGTTCAACCATAGGATAAGCTCAGAAGTCGTACCATAAAGCCTCATAGTGCAACTACAGCAAATGTTTTGTCAAGAAGCCAAAACTAGCACAAGATGGCACAACTATGGAAGGTCACAGAAAGAGGCGCTTAGGAAGATACATGAACTAGACCTTTCCTGACTTGATAGTTCCACAAAGTGGAAAAACAGGTGGTGTTGTGGCCTAAGAGTATCCTGGGAGCAGTGACAGTTACTGAAACTTTGAGACAAACAAATGATGTAGACAGGAGGTATGAGTAGACAGGAGTAGGCTGGAATATCATAGATGCAGACACCATTATCGTTTGGCCAGGTGTCCTACTTTACAGAAGGCAATCCTCTATTTGAAGGTATCTTCTCTTTGATGGGCTGTCCAGTCAAAGTCAGGTTTAAAGTCAAAGAATCATAAGGAGGGAAAGTAAAGCTGGGGCCTTGAAGTTACCCATCATCCACAGGTTACCTAGTCAGTCTTCCACACTATGGTGAGATGTCTTGTATTTCTATTTAAAACAGAGCAATTATTTCCAAATTTGCACCTATGCATATAAATTTGCAAATGCTATGCAAAAGAATGTTCTCTTTTATTGGTGAACTATTTTCTGTTTCTTTTTGATGATGCATAAGTGGCCACCAGATTTCAGGGCACGCTATTACGAAGTCTGATATACTGAATGAGGTATTTAAGGGAATGGAAGATATTAAGGGTTGTGTGGACTCCCAGCAAGGTGGGGCAGGGAGTATGGTCATCTCTGCTGGCGGAAAGCTGTAATGGGTAATGTGTGACTTATTTCTTCCTCCTGTTCTAAATGTTGCTGCGAAGTGCCATGGTATTCATTCTTTTGCCTTAAGGCCTTTCAAATAGAATGTGTGTGTCTTACTTTCAAAAAGACTGCACCATTCGATTCAAGAAGGTGGCCAGAAAACCACAAACCAGCCCTGCAGGGTGAGATGTTTAGGGACTCGCCTAAAGCAGGAACTGGGCAAAGTGTCATCACCTGTGAATCAAACCACAACCAAAGCTAAGCTCCTACAATGTGCATGCATTTAGAGGCATGTGAGCGAGAGACCAGATGCCTTCGCTGCCACAACCACATCCACCCCACCCCATAAACACACACACACACACACACACACACACACACACTCAGTGGCTGAACATCTCTGCTGGACACCGTGGGAAAGAGCTCAACCCTGGAGGATGCCAGCTCTATCAAGTCACCCTAACATTTTAACATGGCACCCCCAAAAGGAAACAAACAAACAGGACAGTGATTTACCAGGAAGAGGAACATGCATCCTGCTCATTTGAAAGCTCACAGTGTAGTTCCATAGACATGTGGGTTTAATTCACCCCAAATTCACCCCTCCGAACTCGGAGGCTGAGATGGGAATCCTGTGCAGAGCGGGAGGAGAATGAAGGCGATCTTTGTGTCCCTGCTCCTCCTGCTCCGCATTTTTGCTAGACGGGCTTTTTTGCCCATTTAGCTACAGCTCTACGGAGTAGGAGGAAACGAGCTGGGGAGGCTGGGGGATTTTTCAAAAGCTGGCCTTCCCAGTCCCTTCCCTGCACATAGAACTGCCCCCTTTCACCAGAGAGCATCTGGTGGTGGTGGGAATAGGATATTTCGGATTCCTCGATCTGAGGTTGGAGACAGTACTCCGATTGCAGATCTGGAAGTCCACACTCCCCTCCCCTTCATGGCCGGCGGAGAGAGACTGCAATCACTTTTGTGCATATGTAGCTTTTGTTACTTTTTAAACTGAAAATGATGGTGTTGTGTAGTAGAAGTGGTAGTCACAATTCATCACACCTTTTGGTGCCCTTCTGTCCCATTGAAAAGAATGGGGTTCACATGTGTGTAAATCAGGGGTGCGGAACATCAGGCCTCCGAGCCTTTGGGGGTTCCAGTTTGGCTTTTTGGGGTCCTCCCGAATGGCTATGCCTCCTTTCTCCTGGCCTCTCCCCCTTTCCTCTGACCACCAATCGTTTCATAGTTACTTGGCTTTTGCGCAGTTCTTTCTCCCACGTGAACAGGCCGAACTGCCTCTCCCAAGGCTTCGTGACTGGCCACAAGAGCTGTAAACCAAAATATGCTGCTGTTTTAAGCCCTGCCCAGTTTTGCCTTTGGCCACGCCCATCACTGGAATGAGGCCCTCTGAAGCTACTCTAAACTGGAACACAGTCGCCAGGCCAGAAGGGGTTCTACTCCCCTGGTATAAAAAAAAAATAGGCTGGATTGCAATGAAAACCTTATGCCTAGTCTATATCCACAATTCCCGAGTTTAATAGGAAGCAGCACTCTGATCTTCATTTTCTTTTTAATTATTGTTATTTTAACGAAGTTTATACTCAGCAGTCCAGGGTTTCACGGTTCAGCTCATATCCCGTTCTCATGTCACCGGTATGGCAAACCTCCAATTGCTATCTCTCAATCAAGGGTAATAAATAGACTATCTGTACCCACAGACTGTAATTAACTAAGTAATCTAGTGCAGGCCCGACACCCCGTCCCCAGGGCAAAAGGATTATACCTGCGTCGTAGAATTGTTTTTTTTTTTGTTTTGTTTTGTTTTTTAATTCCTCTTGTCTGCTGTCCTGGAGTTTCCAGAGAGAAGGCGTCTACACAATGGAGTCTTTCACAAGGGCGAAATAGGCCAAGGAGTTGGGCTGAATGTGGGTGCTCGCTAGGATTGGCTTGGGAATTTGTGCATTATGAACATAAGAAGAGCCTCGCTGGATCTGACCAAGGCTCCACCTAGTCCGGGATTCTGTTCGCACAGTGGCTCATGGGAAACCCACAAGCAAGACTTGAGTGCAACGCCACCCTCCCACCCATATTCCCCAGCAACTGGTCTATAGTCTTACTGCCTCTGAAACTGGAGGTAGCACAGAGCTATCAAGACTAGTCACCACTGATAACCTTCTCCTCCAGGAATTTGTCAAACCTCCTTTTAAAGTCAACCGAATTAGTGGCTATCACTACATCCTTGACTCCTCCACTGACTAATCATGGGCCATTCAGATGTCCAAGTGAAGACAGGTTGGTGGGCATTCATGCATCATTCTAGGTGAGGGGTTTTGGGGAGGTGTGGAAGGCAAGGGAAGAGACTGCCCGCAGCTGCATCCCCCATATGAAAACATTTCCCCCTAATTTGTGGGCATAAACATAAAAGACATTGTTTTGCTGGTCTCATTTCTCCAATCGGTGTGAAATCCCAGGAGGTTCCGCATCTACCCAGGTTTGTTTTGTTTTCGAAGGAGGTCAATTGGGGATTAGGGCAATTTGTAATATTTGAGCTTATTTACAAATATCTAGATTGTGGATGGGTGGAGGCACAGCTTAAAAACAGGGAGGGGGTGGCAAACCTCTTTAGCTTGAGGGCCAAAGGGAGGGCGCATTTCAGTGAGAGAAAGGAGGTGGGGCCAGAGGAAGGGGCATGGCTATCTAGGGAAACCAGATTTGGCCCACAGGCCTGAAGTTCAACATCACTGATTTAGGGCGCAATCCTAGGCATGTTTAGACAGAAAAAAAATCCTACAACTCCCAGCATTCCCCAGCCAGCCATGCATGGCTGGCTGGAGAATGCTGGGAGTTGTAAGACTTCCTCCCTGTCTAAACATGCATAGGATTGCGCCCTTAAACACTAAAATGCAAGGCCAAAGTTCACTGTGCTGCATCGGATCTCTAAAGAGAGGCAGTAGAATCAGAACTCAGTTCGTTGTGTCTCTTCCTCTGCCCCTAGCTGTTTCTTAATCCCTGACTCAAACTGCAGTTTATTGCTCCTCCTTGCCTCAAGTAGCTTCACCTCTCCCTCTTGCTAGATGGGGAATCGGTATGAGTTATCTCCACCTAACTTTCTTGGGCCATCTGCCTGAGGTTTCCCTAACATTTGCAGCAGGGCTGTGCAAGGAGCCTGCAACCTGCTTCGGAGGTTGATCCGGAGCTTCTGAATCGACTGCGACCCCGCCTAGGCCCGATTCGGACCTGGTGTGAACCACTTCAGGCTCTGGACCCAAAGCAGGATTTGGACGTCCGAATTTCCCCCCTGAGCTGCCCCCCTGCCACCCAGTAGCCAACCAGCTGTTGACTAGGAACCCAGAAGCAGGACATGGGTGCAACCATGTTCCCCAGCAACTGGCGTATATTGCCGCCCCGGATAATGTAGGAAGCACAGAGCCATCAGAGCTGTAGTCATTGATAGCCTCCAGGAACTTATCCAACTCCCTTTTAAAGCCACCCAAATTGGTGGGCATCACTGCATCTTGGGGTAGCGAATTCCACAGCTTAACTATGTGCTATGTGAAGAAGTCCTTCCTTTTATCTGCCCTGAACCACCCACCAATCAGCTTCATGGGCTGACCCTGGATTCAGGTATTATGGAGAGAGAAAGAAATGCCTCCCTATCCACATAATTTTGTACACCTCTATCATGTCTCCCCTTAGCTTCCTTTTATCCAAGCTAAACAATCCCAGCTGTTGTAACCTTGATAATTTTTGCTGCCTTTTTCTGCCCTTTTCCCAGCTCTACACTTGTAGCCGGGGGTTCCCAACGTGGTGCCCATAGGCTGTGGTTAGCCTGCGGATACCTCCCATGGCCCCCCACCAATCTCCTTGCCCCTCCTGATTTTTAAAGTCAAGTGGCTTTTCTTTTAACTTTACCAGTTGGCTTTCTGGGAAATGTGTTTTCCATTTTGCGAGAGCGCCCACAACATTGTCGCAAAATTCCGAATGTGCCAGTAGGCTCCAAAAGGTTGGGGAGCCCTGTTCTTAGGGAAGAGAAATGTATTTAAAAAGAAGTCAACTGGAAAGACCTTTAGGCAAGGAAGCCAGTTCAAAGTGAATAAACCCAGCCAACTTCCTCCCTCTGCGGAATTGCAGGCTTGAAAAATGATGGCTTTTTCAATCCATCTCCCCACCCGTCTCCCTTTTCCCACTGTATATAAACTAATGAGGCACCTGGCTTATCATCCTTTCTTCATCTACGTGTCTCCTTTACAGCTCATATATCATGTCATCACCCTCGGGGTTAAAGCAAGGCAAGCTAACCCAGCGACAGGCCCCCGGTGCAAATGCAGCTCCTGTCTTTTGGCCACCATGGTTTCAGGTTCGGCTCATGAGGTTGCAAAGTTCAGTGCCCCGGCTGCAATCTGGTTTGGATGGTGGAGTCGGGGAGAGGGGAGCGTTAAGAATTTTGATTTTGGTCGTAGGGTGACCATATGGAACGGAGGATAGGGCTTGTGTATCTTTAATAGTTGCATAGAGAAGGGAATTTCAGCAGGTGTCATTTGTAGGCATGAAGCACCTCGTGAAATTCCCTCTTCGTCACAACAGTTCAAGTAGCAGGAGCCCTGCCCTCTTTTGGATCTGGTCAATTCCATTCCAGTAGCGGGTGGGTCCAAAGGCCAAAATGGCAGGGGCAAAAATATCAGCATATTTTCCTGCCTGTTTGAAGCCGTAGGGAAGGCATTTCATACTTTTAGCACGGGGAAAACACAGCACAAACGTGGGGGAACCACCCAGCCATTTCTGGTGGGAGGAAAATGGGTGCGCCGAGGGAGATGTGTCCGTCTAGGAAATCCCAAAGAGCCTGTCTAAGATCCCAGGCAGGCTGGATTTGGCCCCTGGTCTAAAATTTCCTTTAGTAAGAGCTCTTTCGTAGCATAAGGTCTTCTGCTCGCCTCCATTCAGAATGTCTAGCCTTGCCACAAGATAAAACTATGTTTTGTTTTGTTTTTAAAAAGGATTGGGCAAAAAAATATATGTTAAAAGCAGGTTTCTAGATCTCATGGAGGATGGAGTTACCAATAACGATTAGCTGTGATAGCTAAATGGAGTGCCTGTGTTCAGCAGATCTATGAGTCGCCAGATGCAGTGCTGGATTTAGGAACATACCAAGTAAGTCCTGGCTGAGGGGCTCATATTATGAAGGGCCTCTAAATATGTTGGAGATAACGGAGATGTAAGATAACAAAGATGAAATCACTTTGGCTTAAATATGTTGGAAAGTCTGATTACAGTAGTGTTGCCTTATACAGTATACAGAAAGTGCGGCAACACAGCATTTAGTATTGGAGGCAATAAACGCAAACTAGAGCCAGTTGAGAAGTTCAAATCAACTTACTGTATTAGTGCTTTTATAGCAGTCTTCGGAGACGGCTATCTAACGCTGTTTAACTACAAGTGCTCCCTAATTCCTATTATAATATAATACATTTTCTTCTTTTAGTATGTTGGGGGCTCAGACCCCCACCTCTGCCTTTGGACTCAGACTTTTAGACAGGTTACATGTTCTCCGCGCCTCCCATGGCAGCCATTTCGTGGTGGTGCCCACGACACCTTCTTGAATTGACCAATATGTCCATGGCCCCCAAAATTTGCCTACCACTGTTTTCAACTTTAGCAGTTAGAGAACATCACATTTTTAAACACTCCCTTCCATTAAAAAAGTTTTTTTTTAAAAAAAAAATCTCCCTGTAAACTACATACCAAGCATAATGCCGGTTCTGTCCTTGATTTGTTTATTTCCATCTTGCAGGAAGTTTTTGTTTTGTTTTTTTTCTTTTAACGGGGGGGGGGGGAAGTTAAAATACTGTACCAGTTGGAAGCGGTACAGCCCTCTCTCGAAGCTCAGGGCTCTACCATCTGATTCTGCTGCCTGTGCAAGATGAGTGCCTCTAGGTTGCTTCCTCTCCCCTCCCCCCCCATGCTTTTTGTCTATCATTTTTGCCTTTGCAGATTAAGACATGCACGGACCTTTATCACAAATTTAAAACAAACAGAAACCTTTTTATGAAGAGAGAGGGAGAGAGAGAGAGAGAGAGAGAGAGGGAACAGTGCCTGCTCAAACTCTGGAGCTTCACAGTTTCCCATCACAATTATATATTAGCACTGGGATAGACCTCAGGGCCAAACTGTTCTGGCAGGCATTCAACACTTTAGTGCCTGTAATCCTGCAAAGAAAAGGGGGAAAAAGGACATTCAGGTGTCTGACCTGTTATTCCGGACTCCACTAAATCAAACTCCAGCCTCAGGTAAAAATGTCTGTTTGTCTGAAAGGGGAGGGGGTATTGTGTGTGTGTATGTTGGTTTTCCTCTTCCTCCTTCCCTCCATGTCTCTGGCACATTCCAACGGTTTTGTAGCCCCAGCATTAAAAACAACAACAACACGCAGTTGCAAAAGCAAAAACCCAGCTACTGTGCAAAAATGGAAAAGTAGATTAGAAAGCAGTGAGGGTGCCCTCGCTTAGAGCTTTCCTCTTGAAACGATAATGCTATTGGGGAGTAAGATCAAGTGTCAAGGGATGTGACCAGGGTTATAGCCACGGCCACTTGCTTCTTCTGCCAAGCTTGAATGGGCCGTTTTACTTACTTTTAAATTTAGGATTACATTGATATCTTGCCTTTTTTTTCAACTTGCAAGGATCCCAAGGCAACTTACATTGTCCTCCTCCTTCTCCTCTCCATTTTTTATCCCCACAACAACCCTGTGAGGTAGACTAGGCTGAGAGTCTATGACTGGCCCAAAGTCATCCAGTCATAGACTGACCAGATAAAATCCAGGTCAGGGCTCATGTAACTTTAACAGTTGTAGAGAAAAAGGAATTTCAGCCAGTGTCATTTGTATGCAATTAGTTCCTGGTGAAATCCCGTCTTCATCACAACAGTTAAAGGTGCAGGCACTATACTAGAGTGACCATATACAAAAGAAGGCAGGGCCCCTGCAACTTTAACAGTTGTGATGAAGAGGGAATTTCACCAGGAACTAACTGCATACAAATAACACTGGCTGAAATTCCTTTTGCTGTACAACTGTTAAAGTTACATGAGCCCTGACCTGGATTTTATCTGGTCACCCTACCCAATCAGCTTCCATGGCCGAGTGGGGACTAAAACTCATGTCTCCCAACTCCCAGTCCAACACTCCAACTATTACACCACAATGGCTCTCATCTAAATCAGGATTATCCTAAACCAGGACACTGGTCTATAAGTATAACCCGGTATTGATAAGCCGAGGGTCTCCCAGCCAGGGCCTGCCTACCTGCCCCCCTGCCAAAGTTGTAGCAGGAGGCTGAGAACAGCCTGCCATTGTAATTATTACCCACAGAGCCCAGACAGAGCCTGCCTGCAGGGCATTGTGGGTAATTTAAAATGGCAGTTTCCCAACTGCTTCCACCCAGTAAATCCAGGGCTGTGTGTTGTTACCTCTGGAATTGGGCCTACTTTCAGGGGTGACTCTCCAAAATTGGCAGTCTCCCCACCCCCATTCCTAGGGTGACCATATGGAAAGGAGGACAGGGCTCCTGTATCTTTAACAGTTGTACAGAAAAGGGAATTTCAGTAGGTGTCATTTGTATGCATGCAGCGCCTAGTGAAATTCCCTCTTCATCACAACAGTTAAAGCTGCAGGAGCTGTACTGGAGTGACCAGATACAAAAGAGGGCAGGGCTCCTGCAGCTTCCTTTCCACATGGCCACCCTACCCATTCCGGCTTCACTCAGCACTGCCATTTTCACTTTGACAATGGTCGCCTCCAGGAAGGTCAGAGCAGTGAAGAGGCTGGTAGTTTGATGTCAGTGGGGCGGTGGATCCGCTCCGGATTTCAGTCAGAACCCGTTGGCATTAGTTGGGCCCCCAAGGGGAGGGCATTCCACAACCGGGGTGCCACAAAAGAGAAAGCTCAGCACTTATACGGCCAGTAATGAAGCTTTAGGAGAGCCAATTCAGCCTTTAGGAATGAGAAAAAAAAACATGCAAAAGCTAGGAAAACACTAATCGATGGTCAGGGGGAAAGGGCGGGGTCCCCTGGGAAATCCCAGAGGGTGAGACCGCGATGCCAGGCAGGCTGGATTTGGCCTGCGGTTCAACACCCTTGCACTACAGAAATGAATTTTAGACTGTGATTTAACGCAATGTACCTAGAAGTAAGTCTTTTCCAAATCCATTGGCCTGACCTCTGAGTCAATACTCTCCTGATCTACAAGGCGCTGAAATGTAGAATTGGGTGGTGAAGAAACGAGTATGCACAATGCAGTCCTGAACATGATTATTATTGTTTCAACGAATGATATGTAGGATCTGGGAACCGTCCTGTCCTCTCCATCTGAGATTGCTCTCCGTTTAGGAGCTAGCAAAGGAGCCAGCTGAACCTTGCCTTCTCTTGGGAACGCAGGAGTTTTGTGGCCTCGTGGGTGATCAGAGCGGCAGACGCCACGTGTATAACGGAATCGCTCGCTCGGCTGAAGCATTTTGCTGGACAAATGCGGCCTTCAGAGGCATCAGCGTCTGCTGGTAAAGGGGACAGCTGGCCCCAAGGGAAACGACAGAATCAAGGGATGAGCAGTGAAGGGTGACCTGCCTTGACTTCAGACAGCCAGTCGGTTGCAATGCCCCTGGCATTCAAAGGCCAGCTTTGTCTACAGTAGCAGAGCCCTGCGATTGCGCTGCCTTTTCTTTCCAATGGGGGTGGGGGTGGAGGAAGATGTGCGGGACAACGCATAATAATCATGGCGAATAAGTGTCCACAGCATTCTGGTGTGTCGGATACCTTGCATCTCCCTCTTGTCCCCAATTTCCGTTTTCTTGCCTATAACCACTGGGCAAGATGGGCAGTTACGAGTTCTTATGTTTTACAGGATGCGTGTGTATGTGTGTGTCTTAACCAAATCGGCCAGGCAAACTGCCCCTTCCCGAAGTCGAAACATCAAATTGAACATTTTTACATCAGGCAAGGTGCAAACGGCATGGCTTATTAACCACTTTGAACAACCCAGTAACAAGGTCTCAAGGTGGCTTGTTCGAGAAAAACAAACCACATTGCATGGATAACAAGGGACCCTGTGGAAAATGTCCTGGGTTCAGATAACATGCTAACCTGCGATTCAACAATCAACTGACTGTTCAACAGCAATCCACACACCCACAGAGTGTCAGTTAGGGTGTTGTGCGAACAACGAAGGCACTTTACAAAAAGTTCACATCATAAAAATCATAGTCAAATAAGAGAGCTTTGGCTATTGAGCTGTACATAAATGTAATAAATTAAAAAAATACATAAATGAAAAAATAAAAAAGCAATTTAAAACATTAAAAAAACATTGCTTATTAAAAAATTAAATTAAACACACAAAAAGGATGTAAGACTATGACCCCCATCTGCATTTCAGTGTCCTGGCTTCCTTTAAGGAGTCTTGAAAATTTGGGTCAGGCACATGGGACGTTAATTGGACCACAGTTCCCATGGTTCTGTGGGGAAGGAAGATTGGAATGGTTGAACTTTGCCCTCTAGAGCTTCCTCCTCTTTGTGAAAGCAACCTCATCCTTTAGCCACCTTTTCCCTTGTCCCTTGAAACAATGTTTTACTTCGCCCAAGTTCTAATACTTCCCGAGAACTACGGCTTTGTTACCAACGGCAAAAATGATTTCCGATATGCATATTTCATAAGAATATTTCTTTGGTTTCCAGCCCAGTCGTGAAAGCCTTTCCTCCCCCCACCTCTCTCCAAAATGAGTATTTTTTACGGCCTCGCATCAAAACTCGGAATAAGATTCTCATAACTAGGGCCTGCGGGATGGCTTCTGTGCAAATGAAAAATGAATGAATTATTTTATGTGTCGATATTGCGCCAACCATTGATCGATGCAGAAAGCAGCAAATGCGATCCCTCACGCGGGCCGCGCGTTACCCGAGCCAGGTTGGGCTCGCTCGGCCCGGCCAGCGCACGGCTTTATTTCCCTAACATTCAGATCGTCCTCCCCAGCCCCACTCTGACTTCAATCGCCGCGCCTCGAGAACGGCTCTCTGACAGCCAGCCATTAATTACGATCATCCGAGTCTAATTCATTCATCCCTTTCTCTTCTCATGCAGAGGGACAGCGAGGACTGAGGCCACTCAGGGAACGTAGGCACGATTCCATCTCCTTTATGCAGAGTGCGCTGCCTGCTACTTTGTTGGGTCGCACTGGCTTTAATTGAATTGGCTTGCCAATAAAGCCGTTGTCATTCAGTAAGTGGAGTGTTGTACTACTCCCACCACAGCTGCTGCATACAACCAGACATTTCCTGACGGCGAGCCAACCGTCCACTCTCCGGAGTTGCCCATTTCCTCCTCTCCCTCAATTGATCCATAAATGTGCTACAGAATAATGCAGCACATTGCTGTTCCTTGGGAGTGGAGGGTTGGGCGGGGCGGGGGGGGGGGCTGTTATCCTGTGTAGGATGGCCAAGGCTGTTGTCAATTCCCACTTCAGACAAATCCCAGATGAGACACTCGAAGACACGTTCTGAATTTAAGCCTTTCCAGAACGAATCTCCCTTGGTCCTCCTCATGCCCGCTGATATCCCTGAAAAGCCTACACCTGGAATGGGAAACCTGTGGCTTGGGGATTAATTTCATGTGTCCTTCATTATAATTTCTTATGGGACAGGAAAGAGAGAGAGAGAGAGAGAGGGAGGGGGGGCTTTCTACACCTAAGGGTGTAGAGGGAGGACTTGGGTGCGATCCCAGAATTACTTGCTTCCGGGATCATCGCCCAGGTTCTACACAGGAAGCGCGACGTCCCGGAAGCGACGTCCCGCCATTTGCTTTTAAAGGATGGAGCCGGGAGCGCACTTGCGCTCCAACACAACAGTAAGTCAAAAAAAAAAAAAAAAAAAAAAGCACCCACCCTGCTCCCCCCGATGCCTCTAGATTCGCCCCCGGCCTGGCTCCTTCCCTCTTGCAGACCCCCGTTACTCACGGGGAAGAGGGAAGAAACTGGGACAGGTACCCACACCACCAGAGGTCCTCAGGATCGTCCCGGGACTGCTGGAAGAGTTGGGTTTTATCCCTGGGAAAACCCAATTCCCTGGGAAAACCCGTCCCCGTCCCCACCTGCCCCCAGGAGTCCCTGTGCATCATTTGGATGCACGGAGAGCATCCAGAGACAACCCTGAGAAAAAAAACTGGTGTAGAAACAGCCAGAGAGAGAGAGAGAGAGAGAGAGAGAGAGAGAGAGAGACCATGATGAAATTCTGTAAGGCTGAAAACTCCACTCTCTCTAGTTCTTTCTGCTTTGGGCTCTGGCTCCACCCACCATGGCTGTTTCAGGCCAGCCTTAGTAATGGACAAGCTACGCAGTTGTCTGGGGGTACCAGGCTGAAGGCAGGGTGCCAAGTTGAGCTGAGGGGCTGGTTTTTTTTTTTAATGTACTGTCTGCAGTGAGCTACGGTGGCAATAAGCCAGCATCTGTAACCCTTCTTACAAAACTGATCTTCCTTCAGTTAACTTTAGAGTATGTTTCTTTTTCAATTTCCACTTTGATGCAGTAGGTAAACATCAGTGGCACACAGCTTTTCTATGAGGCATCGCTACCGAGCATTTAGTGCTTCAAATACTGTAAACGGCATTTATACTGTATATAAATAATAATAAAATAAAACTGTAATCTGTAAGAGGTCAGCTGGATACCTTTTTGAACCTGGATACATGAACCTACCTGAACACTACGTTCAACATCTAAGGCCCTCCTCCGAGTGCCTACTCCGAAGGAAGCTTGGAGGTCGGCAACAAGAGAGAGGGCCTTCTCTGTGGTGGCCCCCCAATTGTGGAACGATCTCCCTGACGAAGCCTGCCTGGCGCCAACATTGTTATCTTTTTGGCGCCAGGTCAAGACTTTCCTCTTCTCTCAGGCATTTGGCAATATCTGAGGAGCCTGAGTTTGTTTGTTTGTTTGTTTGTTTTTGTAGCTTTTTGGAGTGTTGTAGTGGTTTTCAATGTACAGATTGTGTGTATGTTGTATGTTTTTGCTGTGTTAATTTTTGTATATTGTTTTTAATTGTTTTAATCCTATGTAAACCGCCCAGAGAGCTTCGGCTATGGGGCGGTATACAAATGTAATAAAATAAATAAATAAATAAAATTATAACTTTTCTTTATTATTTTTAAAGATAAAAAACAATGAATGTTCTAAAGTAAAGAATGCTTACCAAAAGCTTGGAACGGCTTTAAAAACAAACAAACAAAAAGTATCAGTATAGCCTGTGATAGTTCTGCTGTGTTGCATAGTGCATAGCTACTGGTCAGAAAGTGGTTTTTTGAACTTTGGCTTGTGCAAACTGTGGCCAGATCTACACCAATCAGGATATAGTGGTATGAAAGCGGTATGTAAGAGGTATATAAAAGGCAGGAGCCACACCAAGCAGGATATAGTGGTATGAAAATGGTATGAAAGCGGTATATGGTATGTGACTTATGAGCCCCATCAGTTGTCAGTGCACTTCAATACCGCTATAAAGCCATAGTGTGGCTCCTGCCTTTTACATACTGCTTTCATACTGCTTTTGTAGGGCTATATCCTGCTTGGTGTAGCACCATCAACGTATCTGGCCTGTATCACAAGTGGCCGAGAGATCGAGGTTTTGAGCACTGTAATTCTTGATGGACATCACCCCCTGCACCAGGCCTCATAAACCTTCTGGGTGGCCCCATAACACTGGGAGAGGGGGGGGCACCAAAGCCACTCCTTGCCCAGGATACGATTTATCTTAGGGCTGGCCCAGGGCCCTTTGTAGGAAAAAGTTTCCTTGCCCTCACGTAAGGTGGACACTTGGTCATTGCCAACACAAAGAAGAGGCGATGCATCCCCCCCCAAAGAGGACAGAAGAAGAGAGCATGGGGTTGCATGCTATTTGCATATCTCAATTTATATGTAGAGCTGCAAATTTAGACATAATTACCATAGTTTAAATAGAAATACATATCCTAATGGGAATGAGCATGTCCAAGTGACCTGTGTGCCATCTCAGTTCGCTGCTGATGGACAACGTCAGGGCCCCTGCCTGATCTCCCATAAGAGGAACATAAGAAGAGCCCTGCTGCACCAGACCAAGGGTCCATCTAGTCCAGCATTCTGTTCAAAGAGTTGCCAACCAGATGTCGACCAGCAACACATAAGCAGGACACAGGTGCAACAGCACCCACCCATCCATGTTCCCCAGCAACTGGTGTATCTAGGCTTACTGCCTTGAATACTGGAGGTAGCACCTAGCCATCAGGGCTAGTAGCCATTGATAGCCTTCTCTTCCAGGAATTTATCCAACTTTCTTTTAAAGCCATCCAGATTGGTGGTCATCGTTACATTTTGTGGTAGTGAATTCCATAGTTTAACTATGCACTGTGTGAAGAAGTCCTTCCTTTTATCTGTCCTAAATTTCCCATCAGCTTCGTGGGATGACCACATTGCGTCCTACTATTATGAGAGAGGGAGAAACATGTCTCCCTGCCCACATTCTCCACACCATCTCCCCTCTTTATCTTTAAACCAGACTTGGGGCAGATCTACACCAATCAGGATATGACACTTTGAAAAGGTTTTGAAAAATTCATATGGAGTGTGTCCTGGGCCCCATCAGTTATCACTACTGATATAAACCATTTTAAAGCAGTAGTGTAGATACTGCTTAAGATTAGTCAGCCCTTCAAACAGAGAATGGTCTGGTTCGCATGTTCACAGCAGGGAAAATAAACCACAGTGGCTTATTTCCTTCCCAGACGCACATGCCGGTTGTGTGCATGGATTTTTGTTTAGCATAATTACCCCCGGTAGTGTGGCTTATCATGTCGTGCGAACCCAGCCAGGGTTGTAGGGTTCTGGGTGGCTTCTTACCCAATGCAACAAGCCACCATGGCTAGATTCAAATCCCATGATTAGCCATGCTGCCAAGAGTGATCTTGCCAATCCCCCTGGTATGTGACCTGGTATGTCACACACAGGATGGTTAACAAGCCACCATGGCTTAGTAGCCACCCCGTGACTGTGCAAATCAGGTCCATGACGCCAAATAGAGGACTGTCTACTCAGAGCGTTCAAGCAGAGGACTATGCTCTGTAAAGCAGGACACATGTCTCTCTTATGGTGCCGCCTCTCTCTTGTGAAAAAGGGGCCATTCTGGGAGTTCCTTGCCAGTTATGGTATGTGTTATTTTCCTTCAAAGATGGCCTATCCCATTTTGTGCCGTAGTTGGCATTCAAAATGACTTCAACCAGGCATGGTTCAGATGTAACTCCATGATGGATGAGTGGCCAGCTTGAGTCATCCACCCTCCCTGTCTTCTCTCATGTCCTCAGCCTTGAGAGGCTTCCTAATAAGCTAAACTGCAATTTCCTTGATGTCCAAACCCGTATGCCACCCTTGTGGTTTGCAAAGTGGCATCAAACTGTGGGTTGTGATCAGTGCCGGCTCCAGGTTCTGGAGGGCCCTTGGGCAAGACACCCTCCGTGGGGCCCCCTCCCCCAATGAGTCTACCTTCTCAATACCATTCTCACCATCTGCTCTTACTTCACCACCATTGCCTGGGCCCAAGTGACAGGCAGGTGAGCAAGCCGGTTGCAATGATGAAGTGAAGGGGCAACTCCAGGGGGCTTTCGTGGGCCCCTGCAGAGTGTGGGCTCTTGCCATCCTGGTTTGTAGGCATTGCAAGTTCTAAGCTGGGTCACTGTCTACATAAAAAGGTCACTATAATATAGTGTTCCTCCCTGCAAGGTCTGAGGGCCACTGCTGACTCCCAATCACCTAGGGTGACCAGATAAAATCCAGGTCAGGGCTCATGTAACTTTAACAGTTGTAGAGAAAAGGGAATTTCAGCCAGTGTCATTTGTATGCAGTTAGTTCCTGGTGAAATTCCCTCTTCATCACAACTGTTAAAGTTGCAGGGGCCCTACCTTCTTTTGTATCTAGTCACTCTAGTATAGTGCCTGCACCTTCAACTATTGTGATGAAGAGGGAATTTCACCAGGAACTAATTGCATACAAACGATGCTGGCTGAAATTCTCTTTTCTCTACAATTGTTAAAGTTACATGAGCCCTGACCTGGATTTTATCTGGTCACCGTACAATCACCTGAAGTGTGGTTCTCTCTCTTTCTCTCTCTCTCTCTCTTTTTGCAGTAGCCGCTCACTCCCAGCAGGGTCTCTCTACCTTTGCCTTGTGGTGGGCCAGCTGCTGTGACCTGGGCCAGATCGACACCAAGCAGGATGTGACACTTTGAAAATGGTTTGAAAACAGTAGTGTGTTCTGGGCCCCAACAGCCATCACTACCGTTATAAACACTTTCAAAGCAGCAGTGTAGATCCTGCCCTGGACAACCTGCCAGAAAGAAGGTAGATCAGGATCTAGTGGCAGATCTCTGGGTGATTTTCAGTGGGTCACCAATGGTTTACGACGCCCGATCCTTTAATGAGAGCAAGTAAAATTGCAAAATGACAACAATAACATGCTCCCCTCTGCCACAGCTGGCTTTTTACTAATTGCTTATCTGTCAGCCTCCGAGTTTGTTAGCTATAAAATAGGAGTAGTTTTGACCAGGGGCTAATCTACACCTACAGACCTTTTGCAATGGAGGGGAGGTGTTTGCAAGGTTTCCTGCCTCTGGGATCATCACTCTTGAGGCACATGTGGGCGGAGTTCTGTTGCAGGAGGACATATGCCCATGATGGTGCTTCCGCATGTGGATCGGCAGAAATGGTTGGGGCTATGTAGATGATGTTGCTACAGGGCTGTTTTTTATGAGTCGTGAGGGATGCGCGCGAACGCAAAATCACAGCTACACATGGGGTGGATAGGAAGTCCATCGAATATATGATGCTGCACAAAGATATGCTTGTGTTGAAAGTAATGCAAACTCTCAGCGCCAAAACTAGGCTGACCAGATAAAATCCAGGTCAGGGCTCCTGTAACTTTAACAGTTGTAGAGAAAAGGGAATTTCAGCCAGTGTTATTTGTATGCAATTAGTTCCTGGTGAAATTCCCTCTTCATCACAACTGTTAAAGTTGCAGGCACTATACTAGAGTGACCAGATACAAAAGAAGGCAGGGCCCCTACAACTTTAACTGTTTTTTTTAATAATTTTTATTAATTTCAACAATATAAAACATAATAATAAAACATGACTACATAAAATACAAACAATGCCTAATCCTCTACAACCCCCCCCCCCCGTGCTACCCTACCCATGAGACCTTCTCTTGATCAATCTTCATCTTTCCAGAATTTTAATGACTCTTCTGAAGGATTTTGTCCCTTCCCCGATCTTAATACATATTCCAAAAAAGGACTCCATATTTCTCCAAAATCACTCTTGCTGGACATTCCCCTCTTTATTTTCATTTTACAAGTCAGCATATCATTCAACGCCATATCCCATATTTCTTTATACCATTCTTCTATTGTATAGCTTCCTTGTCCTTTCCAATATTTAGCAATCATTAATCTTGCGGGTGCCAGGAGGTTGTTTACCAATTCTCTCTTAGTTCCCTTCTCATTCGCTCTGTCCCATATTGCTAGTAGAGCTATCTTTGGGTTTAATTCCAATTTACTTCCAATTATTTCACTTATTTCTTTAAACACCATTTCCCAAAATTTTTGTACATGTTCGCAGCTCCACCACATATGAAAATAGGTTCCATCCTCCTGACATCCCCTCCAACAGTTCTTGGACACTTTTTTATCAATCTGGTGAAATCTAGACGGTGTTAGATACCATCTCCATACAGTCTTGTAAAAGTTCTCCTTAATTCTTATTGATAGCAACTTTAATATTCTTTCATTCCATATCCTCTCCCAATTATACTCTTTAATTTTATCTCCTACATCTTCTTCCCAAATCTCTTTTATAACTTTAAGTGAGTCCTGATATTCATCCTCTATCAATATTCTATAAATCTCACTAATCCGCCCTTTCTTAATTCTAATTTCTTCTTTTTTCCCTTCTAGTTCAATTATATCTTCAAATCTTGTATTATTTCTACATTTCTTATTTCTTAGTGCCTGCAACTTTAACTGTTGTGATGAAGAGGGAATTTCACCAGGAGCTAATTGCATACAAATGACACTGGCTGAAATCCCCTTTTCTCTACAACTGTTAAAGTTACAGGAGCCCTGACCTGGATTTTATCTGGTCACCCGCGCCGATACACGTCAGGAACATCTGGCAAAAATGGCGGCCGGGTCCACTCCCACACATCTCCGAAACTGCTGGATACATCCCTGACAGCTGGTTGAGTGTCCGCTGAGCCGGGCACTCACGCCAAACAGCAACAGCTTCGCGAAGGGGAGGTACACCAGCCGCGGACTTCGGGATTGTAGAGAGAGGGCCGAAAAAAACATGACAAAAGCAGTCAGCAATATTCCTGAATAACTGAGGGGTGGAGCCACAATTGCCGCGGGAGCAGGTGAATGTCATGTGTGTGTAGGCACCCCGCAGGTCTGCTGGACAGTTTCAGAATGTGGTGTTAGAATCCTGGTCTCTGGTAACTCTCATGTAGACCCGCATATATCCCATTGCATGGTTCACGCGGTGCAGTAGATAATAGACTCTGAGCCTCCATTTTGTGCCTGGCTTTGGTTTTTAGTAGCACCTTAGCGTGCCACTAAAAAACACAAAACATCATGGAAGTCTGAAGTCTGTCCAGCCTTTTATTACAGGCAAGATGCATCCAGCTGCCCACTCACAGATTTTAACTTCTGGAGACCTGTGGAGAGGCGGGTTACAAATAAATATTATTATTATTATTATTATTATTATTATTATTATTATATTTTGAATCCTGAAGTATGCTCACTCTAGCCCATCACACACAAAGAACATTTGAACAAGGCAACCCGGACAGGTAAAGACAGGGAAAAGAAACAGAGGCTGTGATTTACAAGGGACCCTAAGAAAGTAGAGACTTTTTCCTAGTGAATAAGGACTGCTGGAGCGTGTAGATTTGGTTCCCACCAGTTAATCAACTAAATCTGGAGTGGATTATTCTCCCCACCAAAGTCAGCAGCCCTAAAATTAGCAGACTGAAAACTCCATCCCACTGCCGTTCTACTAGAAGGACGAGGCAACGCTGGTTCCACCCCCCCCCCCCCTTGGCAGTGATGCATTGGAAAGGCCCGCAATGGAATTTGTTGGAGTGGAGGGCTTGGATGTCCAGCCAGCCGGTGTGTTTTTTCAATTAAGGGACCGACTCTGACCTCTCTGCTACTCTAATAGAATATCATTGTTTCTCATTGCAAAAATAAATACCAACGATGACAGTTAATACATTTCGTTAGCCTGGGAGCTTAAAGATCTCATTAAGAAGTCAAGCGGCGTTGAAGACGACGAGGCGACATTAGAGGCGCGCATTTGTTATCCGGCCCGCAAAGCCGGTTGGATGGCAAGATCCTAACTTTTCCTCAGCGGTTTCCGTTAAAATGTGAGTTGGGGAAGGGCTCGCTTGATTTATGAGGGCTGTAAAGTGATATCAAGGCTGGAGCGAAAAGATCTGAGGAAGTGCCGTGGCTTCCTGCATTTTAATGCAGGGCAAGGAAGAAAGCTGAGTCCAATGGGGCTGGTCTGGTGGGATATGCTATGAGGATAGTAGTGTTTGGACAGGGGGCCAACATGACTTGGGCCCCCTACCAAGATGAAGGCAGACGTCCACCCATATATTCTGACCTGCCAGGCCAGATGTTTTGGAATACATTGCCCATAAGGCTCAGCTAGCAGGGCCAATGGCCAGGGATTATGGAACTTGTAGTCCAAAACATCTGGAGGGCACAGGGATGCCTATGCCTGGATGCCTATGCTCCTGTTCTTCCAGTCCCTGTGGCAGCCAAACCAGTACGTTGATTGAGCTGCTGTTAGACAGACGTGCAGGACCGGCGTCAAGGGTCGGCATGGTTGGGCCCCTGCTGAGGGCCCACATGCCAGCAGGGGCCCCACTGCCAGGGGGCTCATGGACTTGCCCCTCCTCTTTACCATTGCAACCTGCTCGTTCACCTGCCTAAGAACATGAGAAGAGCCATGCTGGATCAGACCAAGGGTAGGATGACCATATGGAAAGGAGGAAAGGGCTCCTGTATCTTTAACAGTTGTATAGAAAAGGGAATTTCAGCAGGTGTCATTTGCATGCATGCAGCACCCGTTGAAATTCCCTCTTCATCACAACAGTGAAAGCTGCAGGAGCCCTGCCCTCTTGACCAGATACAAAAGGGCAATGACACCTGCTGAAATTCTCTTTTCTGTACAACTGTTAAAGATACAGGAGCTCTGTCCACCTTTCCATATGGTCAACCTAACTCAGAGCCCATGTGGTCCAGCATTCTGTTCACACATGCCTACTCTTTGATGCCAGCCCTGATTACTTGCTATGTATGAGCAGACTGGGGACGGGGTGGGTGAGACATTCTCTGTCTCGTGTAATCAATTTGGAATCCACCTGGAAGAGACATGCTAAATCGAGATGGTTATCGCTTACAAGGAGCCGATCCATAAAACTCTGCAGCAACCACAAAGGCTGATACAGAGCGCAGGCTGGCTTAGCCGCACCTTGCTCATTCTGTTTGATGTGTCAATGTTTCTGCCAGTTGGTCTTCTTCAAGTCTCTGCTAGCCACAGGGAGGTTTGGATCCCAAACACCCAATCTAGGAGTAATTATCTGTGTAGGTGGTAGAAATGCCCCGAGGCTCCTGGGATACTCAGCAAGTTTGCATTTTCACATCCTTGTTGTTCAGGTTGCAATGAACTATTTTTTTAAAAAAAACCAACGGTGGAAAAACAAAACAAAACAAACCTTGAGAGGTGAAAGAGAAATGGCCGTGTAATGCTGATGTGGACTTTTGAAATCGCATGGGAGATGTCCCAGGAGCAGCACAGCCTGGCTGTGTGACAGCGCATGTACCTGGGGCTCGCCCTTAAAGAAGCAGCCCCATCTTTTGAATCAGACAGATTCGGACTGTGTAGAACTGAATTAAAACTCAATCAACCCATCCATTGAATGTCTTCATTGAGAATTCTGCACTTTTGTGAATTATGGAGATTCGAACTTCCCGCCTGCCTGCTTTGAGAAATGCTGCTACAGTGTTTTGGACATAGGAAGCTGCCTTATACCGAGTCAGATCATGAGTCCATCTATGCTGGGGATCGAACCTGGGAACTTCTGCATGCAAGGCAGTTGCTCTACGACTGAGCTATGGCCTCACCTCCGCCCTTCACTCCATCTCAATACAGAAATGAAAGTGGAAGCCCAGGGTTGGGGAGGAAGACATTTGTCTTCGCAGTATGAGGCCGCAATCCTGGGAATAAGCTCTAATGAACACAGAGGGATTTGCTTTTGAGTAAACATGCACTGGGGTCCCCAACCTTTTTGGGTCAGCGGGCACATTTGGAAAGTTGAAGGGGTGCCATGGGCACTGACACAAAATGGCTGGCATGGGATGGAGTTTGCCCATGCATGGTGGGCAGGGCTGGTTTCAAAGCACTAGGCAAACTGGGGAGGCCAAAAGAAAAACAACCTGAAGGTGAGTACTTCACGTTGCAGCATGCCAGAGTCCAATTTTTCAGAGTAATTAAAATTATCTTAAGGAGGGGGCAGGGTACCTGGCGGGCACTAAGGGAGGAAGTGCCAGAGACACCTTGTGGGAGACCCCAAGGCCTGATTGTCTTTCTTCCTTCCTTCCTTCCTTCCTTCCTTCCTTCCTTCCTTCCTTCCTTCTTAGAATTATGGAATAAATTCAGCCTAAGCTGTAACCCCCTCCCCCCCCCCCCAAAAAAAAACTTAGTGGAGAGAAAGGAGACAGACATAGCCATCATGGACGGAGAATCTTTCTCACACAATATCAAAGAGTTCAGGGGCTCAATCCACCAGGAACCTATCGGGTCCCAATCCCCGCTGCTGTGTGCTCAATAGGGAGACGCCGCTCTTTATTTTGACTTGCGTTTCCCCTCCACAGCTGATGGGATGTCGCTTTTGCTGCTTGGGTATTTCTATGTCCAAGAACAAAAAGTGCAAGTGGGAAGCTGCTCCTTTTTAACAGTTAAGTTTCTGCCTGTAATTAGACAGCCGGTTTTGGGCTGTGACTGAAGGCCAGGCCCTGGGAAGGGAGTGGTGTGAAAAACTGCAGCAGAGCTGGGAGGCACTTTGACGCTGAGACGCCTTCTGAGTCACACAATCCTTTGCTCGAGGGGTTAACAAATGCACGGCTCCGCTACTGCGGTTCTCTTGCGTCTAACCTGCATGCCGGGTGCAGAGAGAAGGCGGTGTCCACTCCCCTGACCACTTTGCTTGCTGGAATGAGGAAATGGGCATGCCACAAACTGCCGTCTCGTCGCTACTCAAAAATGACAGTCCTTCGAGGCAAGTGACCTCTTCCTTCTATCTACAGATCCGGTCCAATGCCTTTTGCTTTCTACATTTTTCAGCGTCAATCGGAATCATAACTAGCTGGACATGATAGTGCAGGGTGACCACATGGAAAAGAGGACAGGGCTCCTGTACCTTTAACAGTTGTATAGAAAAGGGAATTTCAGCAGGTGTCATTTGAATGTATGCAGAAACTATCATAGAATCATAGAATAGTAGAGTTGGAAGGGGCCTATAAGGCCATCGAGTCCAGCCCCCTGCTCAATGCAGGAATCCACCTTAAAGCATCCCTGACAGATGGCTGTCTGGCTGTCTCTTGAAGGTCTCTCGTATGGGAGAGCCCACAACCTCCCTACGTAATGGGTTCCATTGTCATACTGCTCTAACAGGACGTTTTTCCTGATGTAGGGTGACCAGATAAAATCCAGGTCAGGGCTCATGTAACTTTAACAGTTGTAGAGAAAAGGGAATTTCAGCCAGTGTCAATTGTATGCAATTATTTCCTGGTGATGTTCCCTCTGCATCATAACAGTTAAAGGTGCAGGCACTATACTAGAGTGACCATATACAAAAGAAGGCAGGGCCCCTGCAACTTTAACTGTTGTGATGAAGAGGGAATATCACTAGGAACGAATTGCATACAAATGACACTGGCTGAAATTCCCTTTTCTCTACAATTGTTAAAGTTACATGAGCCCTGACCTGGATTTTATCTGGTCACTCTATCCTGATGTCCAGTCAGAATCTGGCTTCCTGTAACTTGAGCCCAGTGTTCCGCGTCCTGCACTCTGGGATGATCGAGAAGAGATCCTGGCCCTCCTCTGTGTGACAACCTTTCAAGTATTTGAAGAGTGCTATCATGTCTCCCCTCAATCATCTCTTCTCCAGGCTAAACATGCCCAGTTCTTTCAGGCTTTGTTTCCAGACCCCTGATCATCCTCACTGCCCTCCTCTGAACACGCTCCAGCTTGTCTGCATCTTTCTTGAAGTGTGGTGCCTAGAACTGGACACAATATTCGAGATGAGTCTTAACCAGTGCCGAATAGAGGGGGAACCAGTACCTTGCACGATTTGGAAGCTATACTTCTATTAATGCAACCCAAAATAGCATTTTAATTTTTTTGCAGCCACATCGTACTGTTTGCTCATATTCAGCTTGTGATCTATAAAACTCCAAGATCCTTCTCGCTTGAAGTATTGCTGATCCAAGTATTCCCCATCTTGCAACTGTTCCCTGCCCTCTTTTGTATCTGGTCATGCTAGGCAGGGCTCGTGCAGCTTTAACTGTTGTGATGAAGAGGGCATTTCATCAGGTGCTGCATGCATACAAATGACACTGGCTGAAATTTCTTTTTCTATGCAACTGTTAAAGATACAGGAGCCCTGTCCTCCTTTCCTTATGGTCACCCTATGATCGTGGGTATTTGGGTGTTGCTTTATCACCCATCTAATTCCATGGATAGTTCCCAGTTTGCTCTATGCCACCATTCCTGGGACAAAATCCCACGCCCAGGCAAAGGCGAATTCTGCAGCCTGTACAACTAATGCAAACTAAACCAGGTTGCAGAGTATCACTCGAGTTGCATCATATCTCTGAACAAATTGCACGACAATAACAGATTAGTTTGCATGATGGCATAATTTACATAGTGTTTCAGAATATATTACTAATTTGTATTTTGGCTTTGCTAGTCATGGGGAGGAGCAAAGAAGCAGGCAGCGGCAGTGAAGCCCTACCCCCAAAGTGTTGGAAATATTCAACCGCTACCCCTGTCCTTTGGCTTATTTTTTGCAGTCATGAGAGTTTGAAACTGGCGCTTAACAAGGATCACCTTGGGAAGGGATTGGCAGGTGGCAAATCTGCCAAACCCTCACACATTTAGGATTCAGAGAAGTGTTATGGTTGTCCACTTCTGAAGACACACATGGTCTTCTGAATTTGCTTTTATTCTCATCAGCTTCTCTTGACATTTCCTGTGCAATGATATTGACTAATAAAGTAAGCTTTGCAAGAGCTGAGCTTGCTAGATCAAAGCTGGATCACTTTGTAAGGCAGCTCTTCCTCTGTGAGCAAATTAAAGTAACCCTTGAGACATGTGAGATGCTAGTTCAAAGAAGCGCTAGATAGCGGGGTTCAACAGTTTTGCACACAGACCACACAAGCTCTCAGCTCCCCAACGAGATCAACTGTGCTGAACCAGACCAGCAACATAGCTCAGGTGCTAGATCTTGCAAACAGACTTTGCAAACCCATGCTCTTTTGATCAGCAAGCTAACAGGACATGGTAGAATCAGCTAAGAATAAAGACTGGAATTTACTGTTCATTCTTAAACTATAGCAATATGGAGCACTGTAAACCTTTGGCTTTGAGCAAACATTATTAGATTGTAGGAATATAATCTGAATGGATTAAAATTTATACCCTCTGTTTCTTGGTTTTGCGCCAACAATGGGCCAAGCAAAGAAAGACGTATGATGGGGCCATCAGGGGTCAGAAGGACCCTGCATCTCTCTCCTGGGATTTTCCAGAAGTTGGCAGGTAGGCTGCTGATGGGCCAATTTCACATAATAACCAATGGATTACCCAATCAGGGAGAAACTTGATAGCCCAAAGCTGCCGAAGGCAAAGAAAGAGAATGATGTAATCTTAATTTCTGCTGCCTGTCAAGCAATCTTAGTTTAAAGAGAAAATCCTCCTGAAGCACATTAAGAAACAAGCGAACATCTTTAAATTCAAATTGGAACAGAGGCTGTAAATTAAAACAGGACTGGTTCACCTGGGGGCCCGTTCAGAGGATTAAACCATCCCAAAGTGTAGCGATTCAGCAGTGACCACAGATGCAGACCTAACTCTCCTGCCGCCAGTGGGGCGAAGCAAAAGGCCCAACTGAAATTGGAGTTCTCACACGTCTTATGCAACAACATTAGTTCAGGAAACTTCATATAGGGAGGAGAATAAATCAGAGACTGATGGGAAAGGGTAGGGCTCTGCATCTGATCTTGGGTAGGGTGACCAGCTAAAACCCAGGTCAGGGCTCATGTAACTTTAACAGTTGTAGAGAAAAGGGAATTTCAGCCAGTGTCATTTCTATGCAATTAATTCCTGGTGAAATTCCCTCTTCATCACAACAGTTAAAGTTGCAGGGGCCCTGCCTTCTTTTGTATCTGGTCACTCTAGTATAGCGCCTTCAGCTTTAACAGTTGTGATGAAGAGGGAATTTCACCAGGAACTAATTGCATACAAATGACACTGGCTGAAATTCCCTTTTCTCTACTGCTGTTAAAGTTACATGAGCCCTGACCTGGATTTTATTTGGTCACTCTAATTTTCAGCAGGTGTCATTTGTACGCATGCGGTACTTGCTGAAATCCCATCTTCATCACAACAGTTAAAGCTGAAGGAGCTATGCTAGAGTGTCCAGATACAAAAGAGGGCAGGGCTCCTGCAGCTTTAACTGTTGTGATGAGGTGGGGATTTCACCTGGTGCTGCATGCCTACAAATGACACCTGCTGAAATTCTCTTTTCTATGCAACTGTTAAAGATACAGGAGCCCTGTCCTCCTTTCCATATGGCCACCCTAGAGCACTTTAAATCTCTGATTTGGCCTATAAAACAAAGTCCAATGGGTTGTGCACCCAACGATGATAAAGCCCCAGACTCAGAGGCTTATGATCAACCTATGCAGTACGGGAGGAACGGTGGAAGTGATTTTCCCCTCCCTACACTCCCGCCCTCCATTGTTTGCTAATGGGCTTTTGAGCCTGCCTAGGGTAGGCATTTTGGAGCGGGAGAGTAAGAGGCTGGCAGAGGCTCAGGCTAGCTTTTTCCTGGCTCTACCTGGGGATGCTCAGGATAGCTCATATCCTGGCCTCTGTAGTCTAGGGTGACCAGATAAAATCCAGGTCAGGGCTCATGTAACTTTAACAGTTGTAGAGAAAAGGGAATTTCAGCCAGTGTCATTTGCATGCAATTAGTTCCTGGTGAAATTCCCTCTTCATCACAGCAGTTAAAGTTGCAGGGGCCCTGCCTTCTTTTGTATATGGTCACTCTAGTATAGTGCCTGCACCTTTAACTGTTGTGATGAAGAGGGAATATCACCAGGAACTAATTGCATACAAAGGACACTGGCTGAAATTCCCTTTTCTCTACAACTGTTAAAGTTACATGAGCCCTGACCTGGATTTTATCTGGTCAGCCTACTATAGTCTCCTCCCCCTCCCACTGTCTGGAATGGCCACTTCCTCCCCATCTCTGAGGTTGCTTTCTCTAGAGGGAAGGAGAGGGGAGATGGATCTCTGCCCTCATCTGAACGGCGTCGGGGCGGCAGTACAGCACTGGCGGTGGCACACCCGCGTTTGTTCTCCTTTCCTGCTGCTGCCACCGTGCCCACCCAACAACGCATGAGCGGAGGCTTTAGGGGCATCTCGGAGCACCCGCCCCCTCCTCCAAGGTAAGTTTTAGTTTCTTATTTTATTTTTTTACACGGGGGGAGGTCAGCGGAGGTGGTGCAGCGAGCTTATGGCTCGATGGTCCCTTCCCTGCCCAGCCCATGGTGACCAATCAGTGGTTGTCATAGTCTGTGGCAGGCCTCCCAGAAGCTCCGGAGCAAGAGCAACAGATGGCAGATGCCGCCGTTGCCTCGCTCCAAGCTGAAAAAGTCGGGGTAAATGCCCGACTTTTTTAGAGTGGAGCTTTGGGGCTTTGCTCCTAGATGGCTTCGGAGTGGCGGCAGCGTCATGTAAATCACCTGCCGCCACTCTGAAGCCACCGCGGGGAAAAGCGCCTGTCTAGAGGCAGCCTCTGATTCCCCCCTCCAACATCGGTGTGCTGCCTCCGACCTCAGATCGTGGAATCTGAAGTATCCAATGGCCCCTCAGACACTGTCCAGGGGCCATAGGATTGCTCTCTCAAAGGAAGTGAGGCAGGTGGCTACCAGGAGGAGGGCCTTCTCTGCTGTGGCACCCTGGCTCTGGAATGAGCTCCCTAGAGAGGTTCGCCTGGCACCTACGTTATACTCTTTTAGACCTTTTTATTTTCTCAGTATTTTAACAGTTCTTTAGTTTGATTTTTAACCTTGTATTTTAAATCTGTATTAATGTCTGCATGGCTGCTTGGTTTTATCCCGGTTGTGCTTTTACACTGTAGTTCGTATTATGTTTTTATACTGTTGTTTATTTTATATTTTGAATGGTTTTTACGGATTTAATTTTTACAAACCGCCCAGAGAGCTTTGGCTATTGGGCGGCATAGAAATGCAGTAAATAAATAAATAAATAAATAAATAAATAAAATGTATTCAAAGCATTTTTTACCCTCTCTTCAGTCCTCCCTCAAAAAAGGGGAAAAAAGACTCCTGGAGCAGCTTACAAAGATCAGTAATGGAGTACCGTCGAGGGTACAATCTAAAAGATGTGACACAAAAGGAATAGGGATTGGGAGGAAGGAGGAAAAATCAAAACCAATTCTTACAAAGTTGTTATAAAGGTTGGCTGGAGTAGAAACAGTTCGAAGAGACGAGGGTCCTAAATTTGCTGATCAATCAGCAGATCTGATGGTGTGGCCCCCGCTCCCCTGCTGCATGCCGCCTGATGGAATGGTTACAGTGGGATGACAGTTGAGGGGAGGGAAACACGATGGAGGTGGCTTCTCTGCAGAGATTTAGATTTAGATTTTAATCTTTGAGATAAAAAATCTGGGTCTGGTCTAGCATGGCTTTCGATGTGCAGGAAATGCCGGCCATAATCCGGAGGAGTCCAGGTTCAGGGAGGCTGAAATAGGAGGGTGTCTTCAAATAGTGGACCATCCATGACATTTGTCAATGGAGGACTGTGTTCTGACAAGTAGGACACATTGTGGTTACCTTAACTGAGGCCTAACGGAAGCCTAACTGAGGCCTGTTCACTGAGATACATCAGGAAGAAGTAAATGGAAGATATACCGGAGAACATCCCTAGGCTGGAACATCCCCAAAGGCCCATCTAGTCCAGCATTCTGTTCACACAGTCGCCAACCAGCTGCCCATGGGAAACCCAGAAGCAGGCCATGAGTGCAACAGCACCATCCCACCCATGTTTCCAAGCAACCGGTGTACATAGGCTTACTGGCTTTGATATTGCAGGTAGCAGATAGCCATTAGGACCGGTAGCCATGGGTAGTCTTTGCCAGGAATTTGTCTAACTCTTTTAAAGCCATCCAATTTGGTAGCCATCACTACATCTTAACCATGTGCTATGTGAAGATGTCCTTCCTTTTATCTGTCCTGAAACTCCCACCATTCAGCTTCATGGGATGACTCCAGGTTCTACTATTATGAGGGAGAAAAATGTCTCCCTCTCCACATTATCCACACTGTGCATATTTTCTTTTACTCCTCTATCATGTTCCCACCTTGTTCACCTTCTTTCCTCATCTAAACAGTCCCAGATATTGTAACCTTTCCGCATAGGGGAGTTGCTCCAGCCCCTTGATCATTTTCGTTGTCCTTTTCTGCATTTCCTCCCCCAACTCTACGATGTCCTTTTCTTAGGTGCTGTGACCAGAACTATTCACAGTATTCCACTCGATGGCCTTTTAGGCCCCCTCCAACTCTACTATTCTATGATTCTATGATTCTATGATTCTGTGATTCTGTGATTCTATTTTTGATTCCTTTCCTAATTTTACTTAATATGGAATTTGCCTTTTTCACAGCAGCTGCACACTGGATCAATGTTTTCTTCGTGCTGTCCACCACAACCCCAAGATCTCTATGCAGAGGATTGAATGTGCAAATATTAATAATAAACAAACAAACAAATGCTAACAATAATGAAGGCTTGCATATTTATTTATTTATTTATTTCATTTTCTATACCACCCAATAGCTGCAGCTCTCTGGGCAGATACAGCTCTACATTTGAAGTTAAGGAATTGTAAGGCGATCATGTGTCAACATTTCCCCCCCTCATTAATTCCAGTTCTAATTTCCCCTTTCCTGTTATCATTATATTACCTGGTGACTTTTTGATTCCACTTCGCCAATGGGCTGGTAGCATGTGGTGTGTGTGTGTGTGTGTGTGTGCGTGTGAATGTCTTGTCGATGGGTTGCCGGACAGTGGAAAGAAACCCACCGTGAATTGCCTGTCATCGTGAAGAGCAGGGGGCGAAAGGGGAAGTTATTTACATATATTATTGGAGAGCAGTAAATATTATTTCATGATATCACATCACGATTAAGTTAATGAAACTTGATATTAAGAGGCAGGAAGATTTGCTCTTACTCAAAGACAATTAAAGACAGTGCTTGAGGGTAAAGAAGAGAGTCTACTTAGCAATGTTCGTTTCTCTAACATAGAGGGTTGGCGGACCTCTAGTAAAGGTCATTGAGATTTGACAATTTAAACAGAAGACACTAATTTCACCATGTTCGGTGTTTGCTCATATTTCTATGAAGCTGTCCCCCCAACTACTTCTTCCATTAGTACAGATTTCAACTCTTCAAAGGCAAGCATGCCATTTCGAGTATGAAACCATGACCCCTTTCTCATCTTCTCCCCACGTGTCGACTGAAGATGTGGTGGGAGTAGTGGGATCACACCCACCGGCTCTGCCCTTTGTGCACCCTCTGCCCCATTCGGTGGGAGATGAGGATAGGGCTGCCTGACTCTAGGAACGTACATGTGTAAGCAATGGACACACGGTCATATGGAAGAGCCTTTATGCATATCGAACGCAGAATGAATGGTGATTGGGAGCAGGGGCAGCGAGTCTCAGCCAAAGACAATTTAGAAGTCCTATACAAGTAAATTATTAGTACGAAGTTTTAGGGAAGTTATTCTCATTATTTTGGGGTGGGGGGCTAAGATTTGCAAAAAAAAAAAAAATTAGAACTTTTTTTAAGGCTCCGTTAATGTGATGTTGATGTGATGATTGTGACATCCTGAACAGCCACTTGTCTCCAGAACATGTTTATACTGGACCTGTTGTGATTCAATGCCCTCCCACCAAGATGGGAGACAATAAAGAGGTCTCCTGTGCAATTCACAAAACCTTTATTCAGTACATAGACATCTCTTCATAACTGAAGGGAGTGTGAAAGCTAGGAGCGATCCTCTAAGCTTAATTAGTCAAACAAAGCAAGACAGTTGACTATCAACTCAATAGATAGTTTCCCACCATGCCCGACAGGCTTTTTCCAGGCCCCTCCTTCAGGGACTGTCTTCAAGGTGTAAGTTCTGCCATGTGGCTAGTCTAGTGGACCACCTCCCACCTCCTCTCAACTCCGACCGCTTGATCCTGCAGCGGACTCTGGGATCTGTCAATTCCGACCCTTCTGTTGTGTTTCTCAAAACCTCCTGCCTTATTGGGAGACAATAAAGAGGTCTGCCACGTAATCCACAAAGCTTTATTCAGGCAATAAACATCTCTTCCCACCTGAAGAGAAGTCTAATCTCTAGGAACTTTCCTCTAGGCAAAACTATGTGAACTAAGCAAGATAATTGTCTTTTGAAGAAGAAGGGAAAGCTTTTTTTCAGAATGCTTTAACTTCAAGGAGGCTGGTTCTGAAGAAACTTTTGGTGAGAAGCTAGCCAGGCTGATCTTCTCTCGCCTTCTTTTAGCTATGCCCGTTTGAGTTTGCGGCAGACTCTAGGATCAGCTAGCCTTGAAATGCCCTCCCCCTCTGAAGAATACTGATTTTCCACAGACTGTGTGTTGTTAATGTTTTTAGTGATAAGGGTTGGCGAAGGTTCATCCCCAGCTGGTGAAGAGCCCGTGAGAATCACCTCTCTCACTTTACTTGTAGGCCAGTACGTTTCTGGCGCTGTCTCTTCTGCTTCAGAATCTGATTCTGATTGATCTCCAGAAATTCCTTCTCCCAGCCTAAGGGGAACAGACCTAGTCCCTCTCTGACAAAGACTTTCACAGGGTGGGTGGGAAGAGGAAGGGGAAGGTGATCTCTGAGCCTAAGCTTCCCACTTGATAAGTTCCCAAGAAAATTCCTCTTTGACTCCTAGGGAGTCTTGGAGAATGCCTCCCCGGCTTCCTGTCTCAGCTAGTCTCCTCCTGCTTCAGCCTCCAAGTCCTATTCAGAATCCACACCAGAGAGACGGGCCTCTTCCTGACAGGATCAGATTAAAGGTCCATCTATTGACTAGGTCTCTTCCTTCATGGTCAGATCACTCTGTTTGCTCTTTGTGCATGGAGAAAGGGGATGCCACTTTCCCTGCACATAGAGAGGCAATGGAACACCGTTCTTTGAGGGGTGGGGCTTCAAGGAGGGGGAGGAGCCTCCACTGGGACCTTGATGGTCTGGGTGGGGAGGCCTCATTGGCCAAAACTGACCTGAGGTCCTCATCCCTGATTTAGTCTCTGGCTGAGGCCCATACACACATGCAGAATACTTCTTTATGTGAATGGGATGGGGCCAGTTTATTTTTGTTTAGCAGCGGATATTACTCCTCATAGGTGCCACTTCTTCAGGGGAGGGGCATATTTGGGATGTGTGGGAGGTTGCTGCTGGAAAGGGACGGCTGGCACTCCCCCCCAACATGGGACATCACGCATTGCATTTTGGATCTGAGCCCCCATCTTGGAGACAGTGGCTCATCAGTCAATTTCCGGTATTATTACATTATCGCTGCTACTTGCTAAATTTGCTTGCGAACAACTGCGCAATCCATTTTCTCCGATTTCCCTGACCCTGGCGCTAGCTCGATCCATGTTAAACAAACAACTGATCTGAGAAGGAGTGTTGGGGTGAGTGGGTGGAAAATACACCAGTCAATTGTTTCCTTTAAATCTTAATGTTTTAGGCCTCGGGAACATCTGAGTAACTGTTTAATGAGAAGACGTCTGGTGGAATGTAGGTAAGATCTTATGGAGTTTAATTGCTCCCAGGAGGTGGCTGTCAGGGTTAAATAACAGCGTTGAACTTGTATACGAAAGTGTGGAGCGCCAAAGCATGGTTCTAAATGGGAGATCGGAGCCGAAATGTTGAATAACGCAATGTTTCTCCTGTTTTATTTAGAGCATTTGAGCACAGGCCGGGCTAAAGCCAGGGGTTGTTCGCAGTCGCCTACCTGTGCTCTGTTGGTAAGATGCCTGCGATGTGAACACTTTCCCCAGGGCCCTTGAATGATGAGCTGTTTTGACTGCAACCCCCCCCCCCCCTGACTTATACGCCTGACCGAGGGAAAGCTGAGAGCATGGCCGTTATTCCCACCAGCAATGGTAAAATGGGCCCCACTCCCCTGTGGTGATCCAGCTACTAGAAGCGGAAGCCAGGGCAGCTGGGAGATCTTAAATTTCAAAGATTCTAAGCCTTGTGGTCGGGGCAGGGGTGGGGGTAGGGTGAAGGGAATTCAGCAAAGGCTCGGATGTTGAGACTCTAAGCAAATTGCTCCCTGACGCTATTTCGTACAGTCTCACTCCTATAAAGGCAAAGCATTAAAAGGTCTTCAGACTAGCTACTGGTCCTGAGGAGGGTTTCGCCCGCATCACCCATGCCTCATCTATGCAGACAGCAGGGCTGGTCCTACCATTGGGCAGAGCAGAGCGACCACTTCAAGGGGCAGATGCTTGTGCCAGCGAGGTGCTGGGGAAACATTCTGCCGTCTGTTCTGTGGCCCCTGAAGTAGCCGGCTGCCCTCACGGGTAGAGGTGGAGGGTGCCCCATTGGCAGCATTGAAGCGAGATTCAATGGCTGGCAGGGTGGCCACTTTTGCATCACCCAAAAAGAGGATAAAAAGGGGTGGATGTGCTAATTTGCATAATATCTGCATATGCAAATTTATACCCATAGGTGCAAATGTAGCAAGGATGACCATTGTTTAAATAGAAATACAAGACATCTCACAATGTGGGGAAGATTGGCCAGTTGCCCTGTGAGCCTGCTCAGTCTGTTGTCCAGGTGTCAATGGTGGATGGGCAGCTTCAAGGCCCCAGCTCTGTTCTCCCTCCTTATGACTCTTTGACTTGAAAACGGGCTTGGATTGGACAGCGCATCCAATGGAGGACCCCTTCAAATGGAGGACTGTCTTCTGCCTCCAGCTCTCCAAAATAGAGGACTTTTCTCTGCAAAGTAGGACACCTTGACACTCTAACTGCTAGTCTGGCCGGCTTGTGTGTGGAATGGTATGTCCATTAGGGTGGTCGTGGGTCCTGTTTTACAGAGGGCTCCCTTTATTCCATAATAAAGATACTGAACTGCAAGAACGGTTGTCCATCAAGACATAGCAGGCTGAACAGGCAGGTACATAGGTCACCTGTTCACAGTCTTCCACAGTATGGTGAGATGTACCATATATCTATTCAACTTTTGATAACTATTTCTAAATTTGCATCTATATCTATATCTCACCGTAAGTAAATTTTATGCCGATCTGTTGAATGGTAGAATGAACCATATCCCTTTGGGATGCAGGTGGGGCGAATCCCATTTTCTTAATGCTCCCCCTTGTTAAAAACTCCCTATGTAGGAGTAGGGTCTTATTAATTAATTAATTAATTAATTAATTATTAATAATATGCCAGTACAGCAAACGAGGGACTTTCCCCCCTGTGCTAGCTTTCTCGTTACAGGCAGTTGATGACATGGAGGAGCATTGAAAAGTGCTGGTCCACACCTGGAGTATGAAGTGGTACAGTCCATCCTACCACCTCAGGACTCACCAATGGAGGCTGAAGCAGATTTCTCTGGTCCATGATGGGCAGAATACACACGATGGGCTGTGATCAATTAGGTGGCTCACAAGAGATACAGGACCGCCCTCTCCCTGCATAATATGTTGTAGAGGAAACCCGCAACAAAAGAATTGGAGTAATTTAGTTTGTTTATTTGAAGATTTCTATCCAATCTTCTAAGTAAGTTACCTCACACCAGTTTAAAATGGCTACTTAAAAGACTGGCTATACAAAACTCCATGACAAATTAATGTCTTTCTCATCCAGCCTCTAAAAACGCAACAACACAGCTCTGTAAATCAAACTGCTCCCCTGCCCCATATCATAACTTTCTCTAAAATATAACTAAGAGATTACTTTAAAACCTGGGTGAGGAACTAAATTTGGTTGGGGGTGACAGATGCTCCCCTCCAGCCCTCCATGGGCCCAAAGATGTCAGGGGATGAAACCCTGTTCCCTGAAATTGTTTGTTCCTGGCTGATGTACTGGCGGATTATCCACCCATGGTGTGGCTTGGGACCTTGCGTTGCTGTGTGCTGGCTTCCCCCCCCCTGAGGGAGGCCAGTGCATAGGTAGGCATATGCAAATCCAGAAAACCCGAAGTTCTCCGAATGCCATCTCATTCCAACTTGGGTCTATATCAGATTGTGAGCTTTGGGGGTTCTTTTTGTATGAAAAACAGCATATCCCCCCCCCCCCAAATGTACACATCGGTTGTTTGTAACTTTGAAATTAGGGCTGTGCTTCAGGACTGGGCCGCCTCGCTTTGGAACCAAATCCGAAGCAAGGTTCGCCCCTCTTAAAGCAGACCAGCCCCTATGGAAATGGCCCTTTATGGCCACCATAGTTTGCTATGAAAATTTCAGAGCCCCCATCTTAGTTTTAAATCTCAGCTTTAATGGAGGGGGACAGACGGCAAAGGTAAGCAGGCAGCGGGGATGGCAGCTCCGGATTCAGGGGGTGACCGGGCACAGGGGGAGGCAGGGAATAGAGTCCAATGGACTCATGGACAGCCTCATACCGGCTTTCCCACATGGGCGGGTGGGGGAAGCAGTCTACCACTGCCCCCAATTGCCTGAGGCACCCCGAGGTATTTTGGACCCAATCTACTTCACCCTGGGGTGCCTCGGGCTGACCAAATCCACCTCAGCTTGGATTTGAAGGTTCAACCCGAGGCAGTGGGCAGCCATATTTGAAATATACAAATTCTTCTCCCATTGATTAAAGCATACTTACGTGCATTTTCATAAAATGCACATTTTCCATGCACATTTTTGAAATGTATGCATGCTGTCAAACACATTTTTTTTGGGGGGGGGTGTCTGTAAAGCACATTGCAAGCTTGGAAAAGTACGGTCTTCGACTGCAGATGGCATCCAAGTCCAGGTTTGGTCTGGAAGGTGCGAACTGGGTCAATCCTGATCAAAAATAATCAGAAATTGTATAAATGTACTTATTGCCTATTTATATTAGCATACATTTGTATTGTTGTGTTTTTTTAAAAAAATCTTGTACCCTGCCTTGAGGTGGTTGTACCGTTAATGACAGCCTACAAATAATTTTAAACATACATACATAGAAACAAACAAACAAACAAACAAACAAACAAACAAACATCTGGCAGTCCTAATCCCTGAGGCTTTCACCGACTCTGTGGTCAGTCATATTGTATTTCTTTTAGTAGAGAATTTAAAAAAGCATTCTTGGGCTGCCGCAAATTAGCTTATGAGTCTCGTATTCAACAGGAATCTACCCGCACCAGAAGGGCACTAAAGCATCGCCATGGGAATACATATGGGCAGGGAAAGATAACCCGAGAAAGGGGAGGTTGCAAACCAGAGGTAAGGCTATAGATAACTTAACAGTTGCTCTTTCATTGAGTAAAGTCGAAGCCAGGAAGCGTTGGGTTGATGTTATGGACAGATGAACGTTGGAGACTTTGATGTAATCCTAGACCTCAGGCATGAAACTCTGCTTGACCTTTTCCGTTGGGTTCTTTTATGCAACGCTACTGGACATCCAGTCGCAAGAAAGGAAACGGGGAAAGGATATCAGTTCAACCACAAGTCAGCGCTGGGATGTAAATGGCAGGGAAAGGAAAGCCTTAGATGTGCAACAAGGAACTGGTTAAAATAAAAAAGACCAGCTTCTCCCCATGAATGTGGAGGCAGTCTTACCTTCACTGGAGGAGGCCACTGGTTCAAACCTGACTCATGTCAGTCGGAACCAAGAATTGGGCAGTTTGTCCGTGATAAGGCGGTCTTCCATTAGATGTGCAATAAAATATAGTTTTTTTTAAAAAATTGATGAAAGTCGTGGGAGATGTAGAGTTTGCTGGTGCAGCCAGTCGGTTTAACCACAGAAACCATTTGGAGTCGATGATGTACGTGGTAGTAACACAGCAGCGCTGTCCTAGTGCGAGAAGCAATTATCATAGATAATCCTTTCAGAAGCATTTCTGCATTCATCCTGATTCGCAACCTGCCCTAACTCAAGGGCTTTTGGTTGGTAAGTAAATGAAACGAAACAGAAGAAAGCACGGAGTTGCATTCCGGCACAGTGACTTGGGGGCTGTCTTCACGGTGCTGCGTTGGGACTGCTCCACCGCCAAACCCCACGGTATCACTGGTGCAGGGTGGTGGCTAGTAATCTACATGAAGGGAGGCGACGTGAGCTTTCCGGTGGCCATTAGGCTTGGCGGGCCTGCCCCCTGCCCCAGTGGACGCCGACCAATCAGGCCTGTCCTTTGCCCAGTCATGCCTCCGCCGCAACTCCGGAGCGAGGACAGACGGCAGATGTGCCGCAGTCGCCTCGCTCCAAAGCAAAAGGACTTTTTTTTCTCCGCAGCTTTGCTGGAAAGCCCTGCGGTGGCTGCGTGGTGGCCGCTGCATCGTATAATCAATGCAGCGCCACCGCGCACCCACCCTGGGACTTTCTGTGCGTTTAGACAGCTCCTTGGTGTACCTTAAGCACAACATAACCTCCAGATCAGGGATGAAGACATCTCCCCACCCAACCAAAAGAACAATATTCCCTGAAGGGTAACCTCTCTGTGGCATCCCAGTTGGGAATTAGACTAGAGCCAAAGTGGGTGTAGAGCGAGTCACCCCACACTCTTTCTCTCTTACAAATGCACACACACACATACATTAGAACTGCCATGCTGGATCAGAGCGAGGGTCCCTCTAGCCCATCATTCTGTTCACAGAGTGGCTAAGTGGCTTCCTGCAGGATATGCCCAAGTAGGACATGAACGCACTAGCACCATCCTGCTCGTATTTCCCTTTAAAATATAATAATAATAATAATAATAATAATAATAATAATAATAATGATCCAAACTCATGGCACAACCGCACCAAATATCCATTCAATTCATTGTCATTTCTGATTGTGGCTTTTTGATCTCTTTGGGCTCATTTATTTTTCAGTCAAAGTTTGAGAACAACAACATAAGCCCATATCCCCCCCATAACATGCTTTCTTCTTTTTCTCTGTGGTCGCTGCAATAACAATGAGCACCCAATATATTTCAAGACTCTTTGCTGTTGTTGGTTTTTGCCTGCTCTTTCTTCCTCCCCCCCCCCCCCCCCGTCCCGATACCCTGGGCGAGGCATAGACATTACACAGAGAAGTCACGCACCAGATTGTATTCCAAACATTGCCTTATCCCCTTGGGCACTGAAGACAAAGAGCGACGGCTGCTACTGTTCTTTCAGCTTTCTGGATGATCTTTTATATTTTACTGACCCCAGGCAAGAGCACAAACAGAGCACGGACTGCAGACGCAGAGTCGACCTCTTTATTTCCTTACTGTGTAGAAAGGAACAGCCCTCACCGAAAGCTCTCTCTAAGAACCAGCCTGATACTTCGGTACAACATAGCGGTGATTCACACGTGTCACTGACCCTCCATCGTGGAATGCCTGTGCGGAGGAAAACCGGGATCATGTCTGAATTCAGAATCTATATCAGGTTTTTTTTTAAAAAAATATATTTTTAAAAAGACTGAGTTTGATTTAATTTGTTGCCTATCCCACCCTAGAGACTTAGGTAACAACCTGACAAGGCCAGGGGTGGGCAACCATAAGTGGTCTCAGTTCATGTGGCCCTCATCCTAATTTCAAAAGTGATCCGTTTAGACATCTGCCGAGATTCAGTCCCTTCCCAAGCCATCAGTTGGCTGGGAAGGAAGAGGGAGAGGAGGGGGTGTCAGAAAGAGAAAGAGGGAGAAAAGGGTGTGTGTGTGTGAGAGAGGCCCTTTCTACACCTAAGGGTGTAGCGGGAGGGCCTGGGGGCGATCCCGGACTTACTTGCTTCTGGGATCGTCCCCCAGTTTCTCAACAGGAAGCGTGACATCCCGGGACATCGTGCCCCATCATTCTTTTTCTTTTTACAAGTCTTAAAGGAGCAGAGAGCAGCAAGAGATTGGCAGAAAATATAGGGACCCCCCCCATGACCCCCATCCCGCGCCCTCCTGGGGATGGTGGAATTGCTTCTCCCCACCCCACACGGCTCCGTGCCCAGTTCACATCCCGGGATGGTGGAAAAATCAGGATAGCCCCGGTTTCTGCTATCCCGGGATTTTCCTGGGGTTGTCCGTGGGTCATCCCCGATTGCCCCCGGGATCCTCTGTGCATCGACCCAGGGATGACCCCGGGAAATGGCCAGAGAGAGAGAGAGAGAGAGAGAGAGAGGGAGGGAGGGAGGGAGAGGGGGAGGGATGAGGCAGCCCCATTTACTTTTGGCTCTGGTCCCGCCCACCACTGGCTTTGGCCCCACCCACTGCTACCATGCGGCCCTGACAAATTCCCTCCAAGGAAATGTGGCTCTTGAGAGAAAAACGTTTCCTTGCCCGTGTCCCTACACGAATGGCAATGACATTGGTATTTGTTCCCTGGGACTGGAGGCCCAAGAGAGGTGGCGGTGGTGATCAGTTGGCCACACTGTCCACCTCTGGGGGTGCTCTAGGAGCTGTTCTTCGTCTAGTTTGGCCTACTTTCTGAGAAGGCTTAGAGAGGGAGAGAGGAAGGCATAGATGAATGGCTCATGTCACCAGGAGCAGAGCCTTCAGTGTGGTGGCCCCCTTCCTCTGGAATTCCCTGCCTCTGAGGGTCAGGCAGGAGCCAACTTTGTATTCCTTCCGGCACCTCCTGAAAATGTTGTTGCTCCAGGAAGCCCTCCCTTCATGACCAGCTACGGTTTTATTTGCACTTCATTTCTTTTTTTAAAAAAGGTATTTTTAAGGTGTTTTAAATGTGTTTTTATTCTTTTATTCTATGTGTCCACTGCTCTGAAATTCTTGAATGGGGAGCGGTATATAAATATTATAAATAAATAAATAAATAAATAAATAAATAAATAGTTGCCTGTGGATTATGTGTGAGGGGGTGACCAGATACAAGGAAGCCACGGTCATCTTTACAAATTAAAAGAAGTTATAATTCTTAAAATTATGCATGGCGTTGAAAAAGGGGATGGAGACACAGGGACATAGGAAGCTGCCTTATCCTGTGTCAGGCCCCTGGTCCATCCAGCTTTATATTGCCAACACTGACTGGCAGCCACTCTCCGGGGTTTCAAGCTAGAGTTTTCCCAGCCTCACCAGGAGGTGCTGGGGATTGAACCCGGGACCTTTAGCATGCTAAGCACTGCTCTACCAACTGAGTGCACAGTTTAATTATGGAATTCGCCACCACAAGATGTAGTGACAGCCAGCAGCTCAGATGGCTTTGAAAGGGGGAATGGACAATTTCATGGAGGAGAAGGCTACTAGTCCTGATGACAATATAGTATCTCCAGCATAAAAGGCAGCATACCTTTGTTGACCAGTTCCTGGGGAACGCAAGTGTGTGTGTGTATGGGCGTGAATGCCCTACTGCACTCATATGCTCCTTGGGGACTTCCCACAGATACTTGGTTTCTCACTGTGGGAACAGAATGCTTGGTGAGATGGACCCTTGGTTTAATCCAGCATGGCTCTTCTTATGTTCTCAGCTATGCTAGCAACTCCTGCAAACAAAATTTTTGAACAGTTATTACCCAACAGCTAATAACTCATCCATCCCTCTTCACTTAGGGCTAAATCATGCCAGCTAGGTCCTGGCAACATGTATGTAGTTCCCCTTTTTTGACTGTAAGTACCAGCGAGTATCTCTTAGCACAGGCCTTCCTGTTGCTTTTTAAAGATTCCTACACACACACACACACACACAGAGTGTATAAGTCTCATTCTGTAAACTGCAGAAAGGAGTTTAAAGGGATACTTTCAAACCTGTAAGTAGGGATAAGCAAACCAGACTGAAGCTAGAGCGCACTCAAATCATTATTTTTTCCCCTCGTCCACCTCTGCATTTTGCTGCTGGTATATCAAGTTCTTCCTTTTTTAATAATAATAATAATAATAATAATAATAATAATAATAATGTTTTTTGGTGTGTGTGTGTGTGTGTGCTAAATTGTGATATTATTGACAACGTTCCTGTGTACGTGTGTGCCATGGTTCTGCAATGGATGCATCTTGACTCAGACCAAGATGGAAACCAAATTTGCTCTTCTTGGTAACCTTTGTGTTAATGGGACCTTTAAGACCGGGGGGGGGGGGGAAGAAATTGAGCATTTCTCCCCCCACCTGTGATGGGTGTTTTAATAGGGCCTTTAAGGTTTTATTGGGGAGGCGTAAGAAATGCGCAATTTCCCCAAGACTGGGGAAATTGCGTATTTCCCCCATTGCGTTAATGGCGCGCCGGCCAAGAATGCAGCGGGGGGAAAGGGGCAAAGAGCGCAATCCTGAAAGCCAGGGCGGGCCCATGCCTGAGCGCTCTCGGGGCATCCGCTGCCCTTGCGAACCCAAGTGGACGCATGCAGCATCCCTACTATGTTAGCCAGATAATCTGAACAGCTTTTAGCTGTAGGGTTTTAAAAAAGCAATGCAAGGAGAAGGGTTATTTCGAGTTACAGGCTCTGTTGGAAAGAGGAAGGGCCAGCATCAAGGCTAGACATGGTTGGGCACCTGCTGGGGACTCAGACCCAGCAGGGGCCCACTGACACAAGCACCCCTGGCTTGGCTCCTCCTCTTCAGCATTGCATCCTGCCTCTTCACCTGCCTCTTCAGCATTGCATCCTGCCTCTTCACCTGCCTCTTCAGCATTGCATCCTGCCTCTTCACCTGCCTCTTCAGCATTGCATCCTGCCTCTTCACCTGCCTCTTCAGCATTGCATCCTGCTTGTTCACCTGCCTCTTCAGCATTGCATCCTGCAAGGCCCATGCAGTGGTGGTGATGGTGAGGAAGAGGAGCAGTAGATACCACTACCTACTTGCTCACCGCTTCTCTGCCTGCCAGGCAAGCAAGTGGTGTCAAATGACAAGGAACAATTGCTGCTGGTAACCATGCCAGTGAGAAGGTAGACTCACTGAGAATGGGGGGGGAGGCGTTGAGAGCATCTTGCCCAAGTGCCCTTCAAAACGTGCAGCTGGCACCAGAAAGAGGCGTATGTGCATCACGCATGTGTACAGTGCACATATTCCTAAACGGCTGTCAACCAGTGAAAGAACTTGCAGTTCATCAATCATTTTTCTCCTAACCAGTTGATCAGTTAAATAATCCATGAAATGCAAATCAAACTGCACATCCCCAGCACCTCAGTACACACCCCTTTTGGAGATACCGCCAGATAACTTGCATTTTACAACACAGTCCACAGTCCTATGCTTGGTTACTCAGAAGGAAGTTCTGCTCTGTTTGGTGGGGCTTACTCGCAGGTAACAGTGCATAGGATTTTTTTAAAAAAATAATAACACCCCTCCCCTCCCAAATTATTACTCACGAGAAGAAGGAAAATCTGTCACTATTCCCCCCCCCCCCCCCCCCCATTTTCTGATTTTGGACATGTCTTCCCATTTACAGGAACTCGTCTTTTCCAAAATCACCTCCGGAAATAAACACATCTGTCCTTAACTCTCAGCCCATGCCGATTAAAATGTGCCCCCATGATTAATTGATTGAAGCTTTCGCCGATTAATCGACCGATTAAACCAATTAAAGCTCATCGGCTCTTAAAAAAAATAGTTCTCACCGTCCTCCTCCTCTCTCCTTCCCGATGGCTTTTCAGCTAGCCCTGTCGAGACATCACACAATTATGTTACTGCGGCCTAAGGATCTATTGATTGCTGCCATGAACAATTTGCACAGAAGGTTAGAGATCCGGCGCTTTGCATAACGCCCTGCTCCCTTCCTGCTCTCTCCCCAGCCTGTATCAATGCCTTGCCATGCTAGAATCAATAGTGGCTCTCTTAGTGTGCAAAAGTGGACCATAGCCACGACAGCTGCATGACCAACTGTGCTGGTAAGGCTGTCAAAAACCGTTGTAATTACTGTTAGAACAAAGGCCAGGTTCATGACCCCCGGCCATTGGTGTTGCTTTGCCAAAGCAAAAGAAGAGGAATCATTTCCTAGTTCATCTTCTCAGAATGCTTTCACCTGAAGCCACTTGAAGGACTCTTCTGTGCTAGCTATGGACTCTCTGCACATCGCAGAGGATTCTGGGACATGTTGAAAAACACACTCTCAGTTCTTGTGTGGACCATAGCCACGACAGCTGCATGACCAACTGTGCTGGTAAGGCTGTCAAAAACCGTTGTAATTACTGTTAGAACAAAGGCCAGGTTCATGACCCCCGGCCATTGGTGTTGCTTTGCCAAAGCAAAAGAAGAGGAATCATTTCCTAGTTCATCTTCTCAGAATGCTTTCACCTGAAGCCACTTGAAGGACTCTTCTGTGCTAGCTATGGACTCTCTGCACATCGCAGAGGATTCTGGGACATGTTGAAAAACACACTCTCAGTTCTTGTGTGGCTCTAGCAAGTTTCTTGGGACTAACGCATCCACCACACCACTTGAACTGGCAGCTTAGAATGCAGCCCGCGCTGTTCTGAAGCTGAGCGTGTTTCTGTGGAAGATGATGAGCTCCTTTAAACGAGCGATTTATAGCACTCTTGTTATGGGATACTCACGGATGTTCGCAGGTCCTTTTTTAAAAAAACTGTATTTTTTATTCTTATTTCAAAGCAACACCTATTTACATCTTACAAACTTACAAACTTACAAACACTATATACAAAGAAAAAAGAACAAAAAAAAAATGAAGACAAGACACTGAAATACAAAATTAAGATTGACTTCCGGTTTTCTCCACGTCAAAATTATGTAATCATATCTTATCTTACTCCATAGTCACAACAACTGAACTTCCCCTCCTTCTTTTACCTTACATAATTATCATCTTAATCTTTGAATCCACAGATAAATACATCATTTTTTTTCTTGCCTCTGCAGAAAGTCAATAAGAGGTTTCCATTCCATTAAAAATATAGATGTTGATTTCTCTCTGATTATTGATGTCAGCTTTGCCATTTCTACCAGCTCCACCATCTTCACCAGCCATTCCTCCGTTGTGGGCACTGTTGGTCTTTTCCGCTTCTGCGCGTACAACAGTCTCACTGCTGTTATCATATATAGGAACAAAGTCCCGTAGTTCCTTTTCAATTGATCCTCCATTAGTCTCAAAATGAAATATTTTGGTTTCAGCTGTATATTGATCTTTAATATCTTCTGAATTAAAGAATGTATTTATATCCAAAAGTTTTTAGCTGTTTTACACATCCACCATACATGATAAAATAGTCCTCCTTGTTTTTCACATTTCCAGCAATTTCCCGAGACACCTTTATACATTTTAGATAATTTTGAAGGAGACATATACCATCTATACATCATTTTATAAAATTTTTCTTTAAGACTAGTACATAGTGTAAATTTTAGATCTTTTAACCACATATATTCCCATTGTTCCATTAATATATTATATCCAAAATTTTGACTCCATTTTATCATACAATCCTTTATTTGCTCTTCTTCCGTCTCATATTTCAATAACAATTTATAAAATTTTGCAATAACATGTTCGGCATTCATGCACAATACCCTTTCAAATTCTGACTTTGTTCAAAATCCCAAGTTTTCTTATCTACTTTAAATCTTTCAGACATTTGTAAATATGCAAACCATTGACATACAAAGCCTTCGTTCTGCAACTCATCTCTTGACTTTAGTTTGTATTCACCTTGCTTTAGTTCTATTATATCCCTGTATGTCAACCAATTGTACCTACTTGTCATTTTGCTTCTATAGTGTGCCTCCTGTGCTGATATTCTGACAGCCAGCCTCCTGTGCGTCTCCCACGCCTTTTCTCGGTTTTAGTGTCACAAAATAAACTCCAGAAAATCTGACTCTTCTGAGGCTGCGCTATAAAATGCCCACTAGAGGGCACTGTCCCATTGAAATGTACAGGCCACATGGTAGCTGTTCTCTTCTCCATGTAATTGTGCTCATTTCAAACGCGGAAGAGAACCAGGAAGAGAGCAACAGCAAGGAAACGTGATTAAGCCCCCCACTCCCAGTCTGAAGAGACCCTAATAATGGTGGACAGGTTGCTTTCTTGATTTTCTCATCAAAGGACACTGGGTAAGGTTTTGAAGGAAACTTAGGATATTTGGGGAACACCACAGAACAGTTTTTAAAAAAACAAACAAATAAACAAACAAACAAACAAAGCCTGCGGTCTGTCTGCCAGCCGCACGATGGCCTCTCCTTGTTGCTTGAATTTCCACTCATAATAAAGTACAAGTAAATCCTTAAGGCTGTACTTTATTTATTTATTTATTATTTATTTTATATACCACCCAACTGGCAAATGACTTCAGGGCAATTTACAATCATACCCCCCCCCCCCCCAAGCAATAATAAAATAGCAACCGAACCAATAAACACAATGAATGGAAATATCAATAGTCATATTCTTTCGTGCTTTGGACAGCTTGAAACCTCTTTTCACCACTTTGCAGGTCTATTTCTCACTTTCTCACAGTCTCCACCCTGGTTTCTCCACTACCATGTGTTTGGATGTTTTGGGTGGTGGTGCTAATATTTAGTACAGGTAATTTTGAAGAACGCTGAAATAACACACGTTTACGCATATCTTTCCATCTTGGATGAGTTACATTTTTTTTTTGCCATGCACAACTTTTCTGTTGTTTTATTGTGGGGTGTGTGTGTGCAAAACCTTTTTATGGTTGAGGGTCGCAATCCCTCGTGGGGAATCTGTTGGGGACCACACTACAGCTGTGGGCAGAGCCAAAGACAAAACAGGGTGGGTCACCCTTTTTCTCTTTCTGCCACCCCTTTTTCCTCTATCTCCTTCTTCCTTTCCACTCAGTGGGATGCTGGTGAAGGGTTGAACTAATCACAAGCAGCGGGCTTTTGAAATTAGGTCAAGGGCTGCATGGAGGCTGCAGGTTGTCCACCCTGATGATGATGATGATGATGATGATGATGATGATTACTTTTTTATCCCATTTGCAAGGTACCCCATGTGGCTTGCATAGTGCTTGTCTCCTCCATTTCTTCCTCACAACAACCCTGTGAGGTGGGTTAGGCTGAGAGTCAGTGATTGGCCAAAGTCACCCAGTGAGCTTCATGGCTCAGTAGGGACTAGAACCCAGATCTCCTGAGCCCCAGTCCAACACTTTAACCATTACACGACAGTATTATATTGGAATTATTGATTAAATTATGTTAGACATTTTTCTCCCTCTCCCATAATACTAGAACCCAATGGGGTCATCCCATGAAGCTGATTGGTGGGAGATTCAGGACAGATAAAAGGAAGGACTTCTTTGCACCGTGCATAGTTAAACTACGGAATTCGGTACCACAAGATGTGGTGATGGCCATCAATTTGGGTGGCTTTAAAAGAGGGATTGGATAACTTCCTGGAGGAGAAGGCTATCAATGGCTACTAGCCCTGATGGCTAGGTGCTACCTCCAGTATTCAAGGCAGTAAGCCTATATACACCAGTTGCTGGGGAACATGGATGGGATGGGTGGGTGCTGTTGCACCCATATCCTGCTTGTGGGTCTCTGGTTGAAAGCTGGTTGGCCATTGTGTGAACAGAGTGCTGGATTAGATGGACCCTTGCTCTGATGCCACGTGGCTCTACTTATACTGTATATATATATATATATATATATATATATATAATATATATGTATATGAGCAAGGCCTGACGTGGCTGATTATTTGTGAAAGTGAGCATCTGGTAGTTCCACCCTGCCAACACATGTTTTTAATAAGAATAAAAAAGAGAGAGCTTTTACATTTCAGTTTTAATTTCGCTAACTGTCGCTCTTCCTTCCTTGAGAGCTGCAAAATCAGATCCAGCTATGCCACGTTGCCCACAGCTGGGAGACTGCCAGCTTCTCTCTTGACCCCAAGAAACCCACCACCCGTGTGCCAGGCACAGGTCAAGGTCCTACCCAAGAAATCAAAGCAAAGGTAACCCCAGACCCCCACCTCCGCCTATATTATTTTGTAATCAGTTTGGTCAGGGGCCCTGGAGAAGGCAAAACTTCGTGTGTCCCCCCCACTCCCCCAGCCTCTGTCCAAGAATGCCCCAAACAGTGGGGGCTCTGAAAGGGGTTTGCTTTCCCTCGCTTTCCCATTGAAGATTCGCCAAGGATAACCAAAGCAACCCTGATGGCCTGTCATCTACCGCACCCTATGAAGAAGAGCCCATTTGCCTCTTTACTTGGAAGTGGGCTCTGACTCCCTCCCTCCCCTTTGCTTGAGTCTAGAGATGTGAAGGATTGGGGGTGGGGACAGAAACGTTTGAGAAAAACCTGTTTCCCCCCAAGTTTTAAAAAAAATCTAGAAAAACAGGAAAAAAGTTTTTAAAACCTCCTCTAAATGACTGAGGCTGCCTCTACAAGAGAGGTTTAAAGCTCTTTCAAGGTGCTTAAAAAAATTTACCTCTACAAGAACGGAGCACAAATCGGGCGTGGAGGCGCGTTATCTCTCCGATTATGCGCATTATCGAATGCGCGTTAAATCACGAGTTTTATTTTGCTCTGGCTGTTAAAGCGCATTTTGCCTATGTGAACAAGCGCTTATGCACATTAACTACTTGTAAAGCGCATTTTGGTCATCCGTTAATGCGCTTCGCTGCCTCTTGACGCCTCTCGTGCAGAGGGATTAGGTGTAAATGCGCTTCAGCGATTATGCGCATAATCGCCTAACCGGGCGCAAAAGCGAATCCTTGTAGAGGGGACCTGATACTACAATATTGGGAAGATAACAGCTCACTACCTATAATGCAATGGATTGAAGACCTAACAACACTTGCAACATTTGAAAGAATGTTATATAGGCGCCATTCACGAATGGACTTATGTTTAGATATTTGGTCTGACTTTACTGGTGTTTATAAGTGCAATTTACACCTTTCCACAATTTCTTTTTTAAAAAATTGGGGACCGGAAGCCTTTAAAGTAGGGATGTGCACTGACCCCCCGGATCGGATCGGATAGCGGATCGGAATCGGACCTGGGGGGTCGGATCGGATCGGATCGGATCGGAGGCTGGTCGGATCGGATCGGACCAGATGTCCGATCCGGATCGGACGCCATTTTGAATGCTTTTTCCCATAGCCAAGTATTGTTTTACAAAAACGCCTATAACTTTTTCATTTTTAAAGATAGAAGGATGAAACTTGGGCACATTGTAGACTGGTTAGGGGTAGTTATCTGTGAGAAATTTCAGAAAGATTGGTGCATGAATTTTGTGGCAATTAATTTTTTAATAAATACCCAGGAATGCCTATAACTTTGTCATTTTTAAAGTTACACACATGAAACTTTGCCACATTGTAGGGGGTACCTTGGGACCTATGTGTGTGAAATTTCAGAAACGTAGGTGCTTGTCTTGTATGGCAATTAATTTTAGAAAAATGGGTAGTGGTGGGGTAAATACAGTTACGCCTCCCACTTTTTTATTTTTGAAGATACAAACAGGAAACATGGGCACATTACAGGTACCACTTGGCTTGATATGTGTGTAAAATTTCAGACAGCTGGGTCCAGGCATGTGGTGGCAAGGTATTTTTGAAACAATGAGGAAAGAAACACCTATAACTTTTTTATTTTAAAAGTTAGAAGTCTGAACATTGCTCACTTTGTAGATGGGTTAGGGGTAGATATGTGTCAGAAATTTCAGAATTATAGGTCCAGGCATTTGATGGCTATGGAATTTTTAAATTACATGTTTCAAAAAAATTTCTACAGAGGCCAGGTCTTCCCCTCCCGCTTCCCGCGAAGAAAAGGAAACACTCTCTCGTCTCGATCCCTTTGATCCTTGCTAGTAGTATCCATTACAGGGCTTTGAGTACAAAGTGAAAGCAGACACGAGCCCTGTAATGGATACTACCAAGGATCAAAGGGATCGAGACCAGAGTGATCCTTCCTTGCACGCATGGCTGCAAAACTCAGCTAGGCTCAGCCGTTCTGCTTGAAAAGTGAAAGTAGGAAAGGAAACACGAGCCCTGTAATGGATACTACTAGCAAGGATCAAAGGGATCGAGACGAGAGAGTGTTTCCTTTTCTTCGCGGGAAGCGGGAGGGGAAGACCTGGCCTCTGTAGAGATTTTTTTGAAACATGAAAATCCGATCCGATGCACACCCCTAATTCAAAATGGCGTCCGATCCGGATCGGACCTCATCGGATCGGATCGGATCGGATCGGAGGTTGTCCGGATCGGATCGGATCGGATCGGATTTTCCCGATTTTGGGTCGGATCGGATTCGGATCGTGGATCGGATCCGATCCGATGCACACCCCTACTTTAAAGTATATAGTTACACTTGCATTTTTGTTTGTCTGTTTTGTTGAAACTTATAAAAAATATATAAAAAACCCTCCCCCAGTTTCCCCCAGCTCAGCCTTCACATCCCTACTTTGGTTCCCTTTTGAGCTCCCTAATTTACCAAGCAGATAAGCCATGCTGCCTCTAGCAAAGCACCGTCTCCACACGGACTCCTTCCTCTAACCCAGGGCACATCTTGATGAGGGGAAAGTCCCGGAGTGGTGGCAGGTCATTTACATGATGCAGCAGCCATTGCGGAGCTGTCCCAAGGCATTCCCCCAAAGCTCCGCTTTAAAAAAGTCAGGCACTTAACCTGACTTTTTTCACTTAGAGCGAGGCGACGATGGCATCTGCCATCTGTTGCCTTGCTCCTGAGCTGTGGCAGAGGAGTGCCCCAGCCGATGGCAACCCCCAATTGGCTGGACAGGGAGGAGGGGGCAGACCAGTAAGCCAAATGGCTGCTGGGGCATTTGGCTTCCTCATCTCTCCGTGTCTTCCAGAGAGCCGCATCTTCCCAGGGTGAGCTGCAGCCGTCCATGGAGAACAAGGTAAAGGTGGCAGGGGACTGGGGAGGGATGAGCCGCTCTGCCGCACCACCGGATAGGCGTCGCTGGGTCTCGGCGCATCCTGCCTCAGTCCCCTGCCACCCTTACTTCACTCCCCATGGACGGCTGCAGCTCCCCCCTCTTCCCCACGCTCGGTCCTTCATGTGGGGACAATACGAAGAAGTGCGAACACGGGAATTTGACAGCTTGCAGCGCAAATGCACTATCGTCAAGATGGCCCCCCAATTAAGGGCCCAATCCTATCCATGTTTAGACAGAAAGAAGTCCTACAACTCCCTGGCTGGCTGAGGAATGCTGGGAGTTGTAGATGTTTTTCTGCTTAACATGCCTAGGATTGCGCCCTAAGATCCTTGAATTTTTGTCTGACATCTATCACCTTCTCCTCTCCTTATTTGGTATTATTTGGTCCCCCCCCCCCCCACCAGCATCACTTTATAGATTTAACCACAAAACTGCCCGTCAAACCCGAATACTGCTTGTGTAATATATTTGCAATATATTGCATATTCTATTTTTCTGAACTCTGGCTTTCTTGCTTTCCCTGCACTGGTAAAAAATCCTTAACACCTCACGCTCAGATATATGCACATGGTTAGACGCATGTTGATGAGGGCACATGGACTGAGTTCACACAACATGCTAACTTACCATGCATGCAGCACATTTCCCACAGGGTGGCCTGTTAACTGTGCACTGTAGTTTATTTTACTCGGACAAGCTGCCTTGAGCACCTATGGCTGGTTGTTGGGTTGTTCAGAGTGGTTAACAAGCCAAACCGCATGGTTAATGAGCAACCCTGTGGGAAATGCACTGTGTTCAGACAACACAATAACCCACCCTGTGGAAAACCTGTTGTGTTCAGACAACATGATAACCTATGGCTCAACAACAATACACACTAAGTGGATTAGTGTGTTGTGTGAACCCAGCCATGGTAATGCTGGTGTTGATCATGAATTTTACTTGTGTATGAATTTTATGTACTCTTAGCTTTTAGTTGACCATTGATTTTATTTGTATACAAATCACTTTTTACAATTCGTAGTGTGTAGTTTTAATCAGGTAATATCCTTTCTGCTCATAATCAATGTAATACCAAATTAATGTACTACAGGGATAATCTTAACCTGACCAGACTTCCTGTTCGTGAACTGAATTACATCGAGTGTGTGTACCTGAGTCTGAAGACCAGGGATAGACTAGGGATTCTGTTGGTGTACCGGCCACCCCGCTGCCTATCAGACTCCCTGGCTGAGCTCGCGGAACTGGTCTCGGAGCTGGTGTTGGATTCACCCAGGCTTTTGGTCCTGGGCGATTTCAACATCCCATTCGAGACTGGTTTGTCAGGTGGAGCTCGGGAGTTCGTGGCATCCATGACAACCATGGGCCTATCCCAATTGGTCTCTGGACCCACACATTCAGCGGGTCATACCCTCGATGCTGTTTTCAGTTCCGAACAGACGGATCTGTGGGCGGAGGTAACGAATACCTCCGTGTTGTCATGGACAGACCATTTTCTGGTTAGGGTTAGTATCACGGCTACCACCCGCCCCTGCGGGGGTGGTGGACCTATTAACATTGTCCGCCCCCGAAGGCTGATGGATCCTGCTGGATTCCAGAAAGCCTTGGAGGGTTTTATGGCTGGTATCGTCGACGATCCTGTAGAAGCCCTGGTTGATAGATGGAATCGAGACCTAACTAGGGCTATCGACACGATCACCCCCAAACGTCCTCTCCGACCCGCTTCTAACAGGGCGCCCTGGTATACGGAAGACCTCAGGGAGTTGAAGCGGAAAGGACAACGACTGGAGCGCCGATGGCAGAAAACTCGACTTCTATCCGACAAGACACGGCATAGAGAACATCTTCGTTCCTATGGGGTGGCAATACGTGCAGCGAAGAAAGCTTTCTTCTCTGCGCGCATTGCGTCTGCGAATTCGCGTCCAGCGGAACTGTTCAGGGTGGTGAGGGGTCTAACCCGGGCACCTTCCCCCCTGAATCCGACTTTAGAGCCTTCGGCGGTTCGCTGCGATGCCTTTAATGATCATTTCGCAGATAAAATCTCTCGGATAAGAGCCGACTTAGATGCCGTCGTTATAGCAGAGGCTGACGATGGAGTGTCCGGTGACTCCGTGAGTAGAATTATACTGGATCGGTTTCAGTTGATGAGTACCGAGGACGTGGACAAGCTGCTTGGACGAGTGAGGGGGACGACTTGCCCTCTCGATCCCTGTCCTTCATGGCTGGTCGTCCAGGGAGGAGATGTGGTTAGATCGCAATTACAATATATTATTAATGCATCTCTCAGGGAGGGGAGTTTTCCATCATGTTTAAAAGAAGCGGTGGTACGGCCGCTTCTAAAGAAGCCCTCCCTGGATCCCCTGGACTTTAATAACTACAGACCGGTATCAAACCTTCCATTCTTGGGCAAGGTGATCGAGAGGGCGGTTGCCTTTCAACTCCAGGTAGTCTTGGATGACACTGATTTTCTAGACCCATTTCAAACTGGCTTCAGGGCGGGATACGGAGTTGAGACTGCTATGGTCGCCTTAGCGGATGATCTATGCCTGGGTATTGACAGGGGGAGTGTGTCCCTGTTGGTACTTTTGGACCTCTCAGCGGCATTCGATACCATCGACCATGGTATCCTCCTGGAACGCCTGAGGGGATTGGGAATCGGGGGCACTGTGCTTCAGTGGTTCCGATCCTACCTCTCGGGCAGGTTCCAGATGGTGATGCTTGGGGATAGCTGCTCTGCAAAGAAGGAGCTGCTGTGTGGCGTTCCGCAAGGTGCCATCCTTTCCCCAATGCTGTTTAACATTTATATGAAACCGTTGGGAGAGATCATCCGGAGGCATGGGGCGGGGTGCTATCAGTATGCTGATGACACCCAAATATATTTCTCTATGCCTTCGACAACATCGTCAGCTAAGGATAGTGTGTCTCCTCTGAATGAATGCTTGGAGGCGGTAATGGGCTGGATGAGGAAAAACAAACTGAAGCTGAATCCAGACAAGACGGAGGTGCTTGCTGTCAAAGGCCGCAACCTGGGTTTGGAGGTGTGTCAACTGGTTCTGGATGGGGTTACACTCCCCCTGAAAGACTGTGTTCGCAGCTTGGGGGTGCTCCTGGATCCGTCGCTCCAAATGTCAGCCCAGATAGATGCGACGGCCAGGAGTGCCTACTATCAGCTTCGGCTGATACGCCAGCTGCGCCCCTTCCTAGAGTTGGAAGACCTAAAGATGGTAGTGCACGCGCTGGTAACTTCGAGGCTTGACTTCTGCAATGCGCTGTACATAGGGCTACCTTTGTGCCTAGTCCGGAAACTTCTACTAGTTCAAAATATGGCAGCCAGGTTGGTCACCGGTACATCTAGGAGTGACCATATTACGCCAGCTTTAAAATTGCTCCACTGGCTGCCAATTAGTTTCCGGGCGAAGTATAAAGTGTTGGTCATTACCTTTAAAGCCCTACATGGTTTGGGTCCAGGTTACCTGCGGGATCGCCTTCTCCCGTACAATCCGCCCCGCACGCTCAGGTCCTCTGGGAAGAACTTACTGCAGTCAGCCAAGACTAGGCTGACAACCGTTACCCAGAGGACCTTCTCTTCTGCCGCTCCCAGACTGTGGAATGACCTGCCGGAGGAGACTCGTCAACTTAACAGTCTTTTAGAATTTAAGAAAGCTATAAAGACTGTTCTCTTCCGGCAGGCATATCCAGTGTAATTTTTAGACTGTTTTTAGGATGTTTTAGGATGTTTTAATGCAGTTTTAATAATATTTGTCATGTTTTAATTAGTTTTATGTATTTTATCATGTTGTCGTTCCCCGCCTCGATCTAGACGGAGAGGCGGGTAAGAAATAAATCGTTATTATTATTATTATTATTATTATTATTATTATTATTATTTGTATTTTATATATTTATGTAGATTGAAATAAACCAATTGATTGATTAGTAACATGGTGAAGCTTTGAAATGTTCATTGGGGTGTGCATGGATAAGTAAGACACAACCAGATCACAAATAGGGCTTCTGTAAGCATCCCAACCTGTTCTTGTTAAAGTGAAGATAGACCTAGAATTTAAAGAAGATCCCATAATTTTCTTCACCCACACTGTGAGCCCAACTTTGCAACTGGCATTACAGATATCCCTTCATCCTCTGCATCAGGTGGGCTATTCATATTCTAATTTTAAAGGAGCACATGTGAATTCATTTGCATATAAATTCATTTACCTTACTAGGAAAAAAATTGCTTAAAAAATACAACAGCAGCAAAATTGATGGGGCAAGGAGGTGTGTTGATGATCTAATGGGAGCTAGCCAATAGGTGCCTGCATTTCCCCACTGAAGCTGAATTTCTCAGCAAAGCTGCAGAACTGATAGTTTCCAGAGCTCACCCCAGGAAAGAAAAACATGCTCCTGCTTTTAGGCATGTGCACCAACCCCAAGATTTGGTTTTGACCCCCTGATTCAGAAATTTGGAAAACAGCCCAATTCAGATCATAGAATCATAGAATAGTAGAGTTGGAAGGTGCTTATAATGCCATCAAGTGCAACCCCCTGCTGAATGCAGGAATCCACCTTAAAGCATACCTGAAAGGTGGCTGTCCAGCTGCATCTTGAAGGTCTCTAGTGTGGGAGAGCCCACAACCTCCCTAGGTCATTATTATTATTATTATTATTATTATTATTATTATTTACATTTATATACCGCCCCATAGCCGAAGCTCTCTGGGCGGTTTACAAAAATTAAAAGATTGAACACTAAAAAGACAATATACAAAATTTAAAACCATAAACATAAAACAGCTGACATTTAAAACATTTTAAATTGTTAAGCCTGGCCACAAAGTCAGTTAAAACCTCAACTTAAGTTGTTAAAATGCCTGGGAGAAAAGAAAAGTTTTGACCTGGCGCCGAAAAGATAACAGTGTTGGCGCCAGGCGGGCCTCATTGGGGAGATCATTCCATAATTGGGGGAACGCACAGAGAAGGCCCTCTCCCTTGTTGCCATCCTCCGAGCTTCCCTCAGAGTAGGCACCTGGAGAAGGACCTTTGATGTTGAGTGTAGTGTCATACTGCTCTAACAGTCAGGAAGTTTTTCCTGATATCCAGCCGGCTCAAAGTGATTCAGAGGTTGTCTGGTTTGTCTCCAAGCTAAATCTCCATGAAGTAGGGTGTGGCTCAGTGATGGAGCACCTGCTTTGCATGCAGACGGTCTCCAGTTCAATCCCCGCAATTCCTGGTAGGGCTGGAAAACTCCTGCCTGAAACCCTGGAGAGCCTTTGCTGCCAGTCAGTGTTGACAATACTGGACTAGATGGACTAAGGGTCTGACATTATAAGGCAGCTTCCTAAGTTCCTTAATCTTCATGTCACCTATTAGAAATCTTTCCGTCTTAGAAATCTTGTTTGTTTTTCTTCCCACTGATTTTCCCTTTGGCCATCCCCCCCCTTTGCTTTTTACTTTTCACCCCTCTTGCCACTGAAATGTTGTCCCCAAAAGTTTATTTGAGGTGGAAAGGGGTTCATCAACCCTGATATAGATTATTATAAATAAAAATACATACAATAATAATAATAATAATATAATTTTTTTTTATTTCTTACCCACCTCTCCCTGTGGATCAAGGCAGGGAACAACCTTAAAGACAAATATAAAATACATGAAAACTAATTAAAACCATATAAAATGAATACATTATTAAAATAACAATAACAGTCTTTAATAATAATACATTAATTTTAATTGATGAAATAATAATTGATGATGATTATTATTATTCATTGATTAAATAATAACCAGTTTTAAATATTTAAAGAAGATATTTGTATTTAAATCAGATTTTTTTTAAAAAAACCATAAATACCATGATTCTCTTAAAGAATAAGTAGGTTAATATTAAATTGCAAGGATATAAGCATGTTAGCCCAATAGTTAATCTCTAAACTGAATCAATGCCGTCACTAGATATATTGAATAGTTACACTTGACCCACCAAATGTAGGCATTTCATTTCCACTTGATGAAAATAAACTGTTCCAGGAGGCCCAAGAACGATCATGCTTGCCTACGGCCTATTGGTCATGGGCATTTCAATTTTGTTGGCTACTTTGTTCTTGGAAAGGAGGGGATGGATCATAGCAGATTGAAAACAGAAAAGAAAAAGAGAAGACAAGTTCCTATATTCTCAAATGTAATCTCACAAACTGTCATGGCTGCTGGTCCTAAGAAAGACCCTTATCCTGGGAATACTTCAAAGACATTCCCTCTAGAGGCAAAAAAGGAAAGCGTGCAAAATGTATATGGTGTAACCAAGAGGCGCCCGGCCCGGCTGTAAGAATGAAATAACAGTGTAAATAATACTTATATTAATGATGAATTATCATGGTTTAGTGGTCCGATTTTCACCATTGGTTAGGAAATAGAGATCTATGGGAATCTTGAGTTGAATCAATGATTTAAATTGGTCTTTTTTCTTGCTGATTTAAACCCCTGCTGTATTGGTGAGAGCATAACATGGGGAAGCCTTTCCTTCTGGCCATACTGGCTGGGAACCCTGGGAGGACAATCGGCCTGATATAGGGAAACATTGCAAAATGGCATTGGCCACCTCTGGTTTGAAGCGGTACTGACCATTTGACTACTCCAGGTCTCTCCCACTTCCACCTCCTTCTGATGCATGTAAAAACCAGGATTAAGTAATGTGTGTGGTCTGCAGGACTGTTCTGCCCCAATGGGCAATGGAGGCCGGTGCTCTGATGTCATGGGGCAGTAAATCTGTTCTCGTTTCAGCCAGAACTCTAAAGGAGCTATCCAAGGTGCTGACAGGTTCTAACTGAAACCCAGAGTGGCTTCACTGCCCTATTGATATCGAAGCCACCAGCTTCCACTGCCGATAGGGCATTGTGGTCTTTGTCATATTGCCTCCGTCTCTTTAAGAGAGATGGTGTGGTGTAGTGGACTGGGAGTCGCGAGATCTGAGTTCTAATCCCCACTCAGCCATGGGAACCCACTGGATGACTTTGGGCTAGTCGTAGGCTGAATTCGGACAACACGATAGTCAATGGTGGGGTAATAATCAACTTTACAGTTGTTCATCTAGAGGGTACTCCCCACACAACATAGTAATAAATAGTCAACCGTGGTGTGGATTAGGATTAGCGCTGAGTTGACTATGGCAGCATTCGGACGACACGATAGTCAATACAACTGACGATTGTTTCCCCCCACCCAGGTTGCTTATTGTGTCGTCTGAATTCAGCCATAGACTCTCAGCCCAACCTACCTCCCAGGGTTGTGGTTGTGAGGATAAAAACGAGAGGCGGATTCTGTACAATGCCTTGGGTTCCTTGGAGGAAAAAGGGGGGATAGAAATGCAATAATAAATAAATAAACAAATAAGTTTTCCCGGTATGGATCTGACCAGGCCTTATGATCTGCTATTGTGCATTGATTGGTTTTTCCTAATGTCGTACCAGTTGTCCTAGGACAGCCGGTAATGCAGCATCAGTTTTTCCTCCGTGCGGTAATAAACCTCCCTCTGCCGTTCTCTGCCCTGAGTTGCCGCCTAGAAGGGCTGACCTTTCATTGCTCTTTTTTCCTCCTCATCCATCCACTTCATCCACACAATGTTGTTTTTATTTCAACCTGCTTCATCATCCGTACACCCTCTTTCGATGGTTAAGTATTTGACCCTCTGCATTTATCAGTTCAAGTTTCAGGGAAGTTGGAAGAGTTGGTTAACGTGGACGTGTGGATTGGATAGAGCTTAGCTGCCTGGAGAGACGTGTATTGAGGCCAGAATAGTGACTGTCAACAACAACAACAAGAAAACAACCAAACCAGAGCAGGTGGGAGAAAAGGAAGCCAGCCCTTTCCTGGTCACACGAATCCCCAAACCTCTTCCTCAACCTTGGCTCTTCATTCTCAGCTGTCCTAAGAGCTTCATTTGTCGAGACAGATGAGTCCTCTTCGTTCCATTTGCGAGCTACTCCCCTGCTTGCGCTCTGTCTTTGAACGTGCGTTTGGGGGTTGTAAGTCTCAATTCCGACAGGCATTTATGTTTATGGCTCAGCTCCAGCCTCTCTTTCTTGTAATGGTTTTGAGGGACAGTTGCGCTGGGTGTTAAGGCGGACGGTCGCCTCAGGAGAGCGGAGAACCTGGATGTGGGCTGCGTGTGCCGTAATGGAGAGCGGTTGGCTCTTTTACAGTCTGACCTGCGGCCTCCAAATCCCAGAACTCCTATTTGAGACAGAAACTGACTGAGGGTCACGGCGAGCTGAGCTCCCAATCCTGATTGTGTTTACTGCTTGGCTTGTAATGGCATCGGAGGATTCCTGCAGGAAACAAATTGTGTCTTGTTGGTGTACTCATTTTCGGGTTGCTCCTGCCTAAAGGCCTACATGAGCTTCTGGAGATACAAAAGTAAAGAATATATATATATATATATATATATATAGTCTTATTTGGATCCTTTTGGTTAGCATAGAAATATGCAAGCTGTCGACTTCCACAGAGCTCTTCATCAGGCATAGTTGGGCAGCAGCCAGTATTCTGGATGATGATTACAAAGCAGAATGATTTGAGAAATGTGAATGTTTTCAGCCACCAGGAACCTTGTTTTGCAGACAAAGCTGATCCCTGTTTAATCTCTGATCTTTGGGCCTTTCTAGAAAGGGAGGCCCAGGGGCCTTTCTAGAAAGGGAGGGAGGGAAAGGCATTTGGGCCTTTCTAGAAAGGGAGGGAGGGGAGACAATCCTGGATGTACCTGCTTCTGGGATCGTCCCTGAGCATCCAAAGCCAAAGTGCAACGTCCCAGGACGTCACGCTTATCGTGGGTGCCATTTTTTAAAAACTTAAAGTTGCAGAAAGAGCCGGGAGCACGGCGGAGAAGGTAAGAAACCACCCTGCACACCTGTCATCCTGGGGATGGCGGACTTGCTTCCCCCCCCCCCCCCCATGGGCACAGAGCCGCACAGTGCTGCTCCGTGCCCATTTCAGGTGCAGTGCTTACTCGTGAGTAAGTAGGTATGAGGTGGGAGGGACGCCCACACCTCCATGGTCTCAGGATGGTCCCGGGACTGCTCAAAGTATTGGGTTTTCCCAGGGTTTCTTTATCCCCAGGAAAATGCGTGCTTGTCCCCCTGCTCCCGGGAGTCCCTGTGCATCATTCGGACATGCAGGAAGCAGCCCGGGACAACCCCGGGGAAACAGAATCAAGGTCTAAGTATGTGTGAAATAGGGTAGCTCATTTCACACAGCCAAGAGATCAGTTGACCTACAGAAGCCTCATGTGACCCAGCCGTACGGTCAGCTTCCTACACAAATTCCTGGAGGAGAAGGCTATCAATGGCTACTGGTCCTGATGGCTCTATGCTACCTACAGTATCACAGGTAGTATGACTATGTATACCATTTACTGGGGAACATGGGCGGGTGGGTGGGTAGGTGCTGTTGCACTCATGTTTTGCTTGCGGACTTCTCATAAGCAGCTGGTTGGCCACTGTGTGAACAGCCTGCTGGAGTAGACGGACCCTTGCTCTGATCCATCACGTCTCTTATGTTCAACTGACCCCCAGAAACATCACGTGACCAGGCTTTGGATGTGGTTAGGAGCGGATAAGACATTTACGAAGGGGAGACTTTTGCTGTGAAAGTTGTCTTAGGCAGGGGCATAGAAGAATTCTAGCCCTACATAATGGCCAAGCATCAGGGTAAGATGGAGACACCAAGGTGGTGAGTAATTTGATTTATGTGAGGTGTTTTGCCGCCTACCTACCACTCTCTTATTGGACAAGGAGATTTCCTGGGCAAATATCTTTCAATTGTAAGCTCCTGAGGCAGATGGTCTGCTTTTCTTTATACACTAATTATTGCGTGTAAGGGAGTCATATTTCTTTCAGCCACTTGCAACCTACCTTGTGCATACAACGTCAAGCACGCCATGACTTTAAGAGCCACTGGCCATAGCTGTGCATGCAGTGGTTTCAACTAGCACCAGCATCAGATACTGGGCTAGGCGGAGGACTGTTGCAATATCGTCTGCCACCCCCTGCCCTTTCTGCTGCTTGGAGCTTTTGTGGGGCAGAGGAGACAGAAGCTGTGGACCAACCTTAGATATACGACCCATCAAAGGAGAATCCCCACCTGCTGTACCTGTCCTCAGCCGCCTGGTTTTCCTGGCAGCCATTTTCAGTGGCAGGTGTCTGGGGGTGCCTGGACAAAGACTGTCTGCTTGTTAGCTACTGAGCCACATGCAAGGTTATATTGTTATCCTACAAAGCCCTAAACAACCTGGGACCAGCATACCTAACAGACCGCCTTCCCTTATATACACCAGACAACAGTTCCAATCTTCAGAGGAGGTCTCGCTGGCTATTCTGAAATGAATGGAATGTCACCATGAAGAACCTCAATGGTGGGCCTTCTCTGTATTGGCCCCCACCCTCTGGAAAACCCTCCCTCGTGTGGTTCAGGAGACGGTAAATGTAACATCCTTTAAACGCCTCCTGAAAGCACACTGTTTCAAACAGAATTTCCCTGGACTGGAACTTATCTGATTTTATATTGCATTCCTAAACTTCTAATGGTTTCGATTTATTTGGATACTTGCTGTATTTTGTGGTTTTCATTGTGCACTGCCCAGAGAGCCTCAGCCATTAGGCGGTATAAAAATGCAATAAATGAATGAATAAATAAAGATACCTGAAGATAGCTGGTCATCTTAGGGGGCCATTGGGAAGATGGAGGGGGTGATTCATCTTCTTGCTCTTAATCATGATTATGCGTTTCAAAGTTTTCAAATCAACAAATGAAAATAAATAAATAAAGACATCCCAGAGAATTTTGAGCTTCTCCTTTCAGGCTGATGAAACCCAAAACGTTTGTATGAAACTCCAAAGCATCACCTAGCCAGTTTGCTTCAATAAAATATACCCTTTATCTCAGGAGTACATATATGGCCAGCCAGGGTCTGAATCTGGCCCTTTGGCCACACCCATTTCTCCTGGCCCCACCTCCTTTCTCTTGGCCACCAGTCATTTAGTGGTGTCCTGCCCACTGCTGGAACGTGGTCCTCAGGAGCATCTCCAGAATGGAATTTCGCCCTCATGCTGAAGAAGATTCAACATCTCTGCTTTATGTACTGTTGTTATCTCTTCTCCTTGGAAACCAACACAGCAGATGAGCATCTAATAGGCTTTTCTGAACTGGGCCATTGATATGTATTTCATTTATTTATTTATTGCATTTGTATACCACCACATAGCCAAAGCTCTCTGGGTGGTTTACATAAGAGTAAAACACTTAAAGACAATATACAAAAATTTAAACTGCCAAAACATACAAAAGACACACACATTTAAAACCACTATAATAACTTTAAAAAGATATAAGCCTAAAAAACAAAACAGACCCAGGCTCATCAGATATTGCTAAATGCCTGATAGAAGAGGGAAGTCTTGACCTGGTGCCGAAAAGATAACAACGTTGGTGCCAGGCGGGCCTCGTTGGGGACATCGTTCCACAATTGGGAGGCTACCACAGAGAAGGCCCTCTCCCTTGTTGCCAACCTCCGAGCTTCCCTCGGAGTAGGCACTGGGAGGAGGACCTTAGATGTTGAACGTAGTGTTCAGGTAGGTTCATGTCAGGAAAGGTGTTCCGTCAGGTATTGAGGTCCCAAACCGTGTAATTCGGTACATATCAATTCCAGCTAGGACAAAGAGATGTTGAAGGTCACAAGATGATGACTGTCATGAAATGACTGACTAGCCGAGCTGCATTTCTCTGAACAGTGGCATGTTTACTCAAGGTGGTCCTGATCTGAATTCCTTGAGTTCTTAACCTTCTCACTTTAGCAAGTTTTTAGTAAAGGGTGTCAGCAAAATAAGGAAAGCAATACCTGTCCCCTGTTAAGCAGTCACCTGTGCAGAAATTGCAGTTGTTTGCAACGGGTAAAAAATTGGTTCCATTTGACTGACAGTCTCGGCTAGGGGTGCCTCCTTCCGTTTCTTGGCAGGGCTCCTGGGCCTTTTATTTATTTACTGTACTTTTAAACTATTTTCTTTTTCTTTCTTTCTTTCTTTCTTTCTTTCTTTCTTTCTTTCTTTCTACATTTATATCAGGTGAGGCTGTGGACTGGATGAAGGCTAACAAACTGAAACTCAATCCAGACAAGACTGAGATGCTGTTAGTGGGTGGTTCTGCTGACTGGATGGAGGGTCTTCAACCTGTTCTGGATGGGGTTGCACTCCCCCTGAAGGAGCGGGTTCGTAGCTTGGGGGTTCTCCTAGAACCATCTCTGTCACTTGAGGCACAGGTGGCCTCAATGGCATGGAGTGCCTTCTACCAAGTTCGGTTGGTGGTCCAGCTACATCCCTATCTGGACAGGGATAACCTGGCTTCAGTTGTCCATGCTCTGGTAACCTCCAAGTTAGATTACTGCAATGCGCTCTGCGTGGGGCTGCCTTTGAAGGCGGAAGCTGCAGCTTGTGCGAAATGCAGTGGCCAGATTGATAACAGGGACCAGAAAGTTCGCGCATATAAGACCTACTCTGGCCCATTTGCATTGGCTTTCTGAACATTTCCAAGCCCGATTCAAGGTGCTGGTTTTAACCTATAAAGCCTTACATGGCTTGGGACCACAATACCTGATGGAACGCCTCTTCCGATACGAACCTACCCACCCGTACACTTCGATCCACATCTAAGGTCCTCCACCGGTTGCCTACTCCTAAGGAAGCACGGAGGGTGGCAATAAGGGAGGGTTGAGGGTTTTGTTGTTTTATTTGACCCAGAATAGTTGTTTTTAAACGGATATTGTATTTATAACTTGTTTTTATGCTCTTGATGGTTTTAAATTTTGTATATCGATTTTTAAATGTTCAATGTTTTTAATTTTTGGGGTGGTATATAAATGATAATAATAATAATAATAATAATAATAATAATAATAATAATATCACAAGGATCTCAGGGCGGCGTACAGATAAAATCATACATATAAAATAGAATAAATATACAATTCTAAAACAAATTAAACAATTAATATATTAAAACCAATATCAAATTTTAAAACAGTAAAATCCAATTAAAACAAGACATTGTGTAGGCTGGTGGATTTAGCCATCAAAGGCTTTATTAAAAAGACATGACTTAACCTGGTGCCTAAATGAAGCCAGTGCCGGCACCAGTCGGGCCTCCAGGGGGAGGGCATTCCACAGCTGGGGTGCCACAACAGAGAAAGCCCTAACCCATGTCCCACCATAGTGTATACCTCACGTTGGTGGGGTACGGAGAAGGGCTCCTCTGACAGATCTCAGGTCTCGGGCAGGCAGACATAGAGAGAGGCGCTCCCTCAAGTATCGAGGGCCCAAGCCATTTAGGGCTTTAAATGTCATTACCAACACCTTGAATTCTGACCAGAAATGTATTGGCAGCCAGTGCAATTCCTTTAAGATCAGTGTTATATGAGCTCTATGAGATATTCCAATCAGCAGTCTAGCTGCTGCATTCTGCACTAACTGCAGCTTCCAAGTCGTCTTCAAGGGCAGCCCCATGTAGAATGCATGCAGTAGTCTAATCGGGAAGTTACCAGTGCGTACATTACTGATAACTTCCCAATAACCAAAGTTCTATGGGCGGTGCATAGGGTGACCAGATAAAATCCAGGTCAGGGCTCATGTAACTTTAACAGTTGTAGAGAAAAGGGAATTTCAGCCAGTGTCATTTGTATGCAATTAGTTCCTGGTGAAATCCCCTCTTCATCACAACTGTTACAGTTGCAGACACTATACTAGAGTGATCGTATACAAAAAAAGGCAGGGCCCTTGCAAATTCTAGCACATAAAACCAAACAGGGCCGGACCTACCATTAGGAAGAATGAGGCAATCATTTCGGGTTGCAGATCTCAGGAGGTGGCAGCAAGGTGTTGGAGAAAAAAACTTTGTGCGATGCAGCCTGCTCTGTGCTCCCTAAGTTAGCTTGCTGTCTTCAGGTGCATTGGAAGATGCTGTACCATTGCCAGTGTTCAAGACAGATTCATCTGGCAAGCATTGAATGGGACGGGGCACCATTTTGTTCTTTGCTTCAGGCTAGGCTGACCAGATAAAATCCAGGTCAGGGCTCATGTAACTTTAACAGTTGTAGAGAAAAGGGAATTTCAGCCAGTGTCATTTGTATGCCATTAGTTCCTGGTGAAATTCCCTCTTCATCACAACCGTTAAAGTTGCAGGGGCCCTGCCTTCCTTTGTATCTGGTCACTCTAGCATAGTGCCTGCATTTGGATGGCTTCAAAAAGGGGTTGGATAAATTCCCGGAGAAGAAGGCTTTCAATGGCTACTTGTCCTGATAGCTATGTGCTAGCTCTAGGATCAGAGGCAGGATGTCTATGTATATTAGTTGCTGAGGAACATGACCTGCATGGTGCGATGGCACTTACATCCTTCCTGAAGGCTTCCCCCAGGCAGGTGGTTGGCCACTGCATGGAGTAGAATGCTGGACTAGATGGACCCTTAGTCTGATCCAGCAGGGCTCTTCTTATTGTTCTTATGGTGAATGCAACCAACCAACTATGAACTGCAGGTGCTTATGGTCCCTCCCCACCCACCACAGCGCAGTTTTACGCTCCTTGACAGGAAGTAAGATAGGAAGTCTATATAGCCCCTGATCATGCATGGCTGGTGGCCTGTCCCATTGTTCAGGTTCATGAGTCGCAAGTCATGCAGGCTGGCCTTATAGCCTTTGGACAGCTTAAGATATTACCCTAATGCATACTTACTTGGGAGTAAGTCCTGTTGAGCTCAACGGGGCTTTCCTCTGAGTAAATATTTCTATCCGTTTTTCTAAACTCATGAACAAAACCCTGCCTTGTAAAAAAACAGAATGATCCCCACCGCAAAGCACAGAGGAAGTTTCACTTCTACTTCATGTTTTCATTTCCCTTTTACCTTTTTGTCTTACTGGTTAATTTTTTTTAAAAAAATATTTTCAGATTACCTTCCTCTGTATATGAAGACCCAGTCTTCTCTACCAGCCTCCTTCTCTGGTCTTTTGCTATTTTTTTTTTATTGATGGCCTTGCTAGTTTAATGAGAGTACAATCAATATATGTTGAGAGGTGCTGAAGACATTGCAAAGGAATGAGATCCAGATGAGGTGTAACGTGAACTAACAAAGATGGCAGTGAACCAATCCACAAGCAAATATTACCAATGCAAGTTCCAAGAATGCTTACAATGTGAAAATATCTTATTTTACACACACACATACACACACATACATACACACACACACACACACACACACGTTTAGATAGGGTGACCAGATAAAATCCAGGTCAGGGCTCCTGTAACTTTAACAGTTGTAGAGAAAAGGGAATTTCACCCAGTGTCATTTGTATGCAATGTTCCTGGTGAAATTCCCTCTTCATCACAACAGTTAAAGTTGCAGGAGCCCTGCCTTCTTTTGTATATGGTCACTCTAGTATAGTGCCTGCAACGTTTAACTGTTGTGATGAAGAGGGAATTTCACCAGGAATTAATTGCATACAAATGACACTGGCTGAAATTCCCTTTTCTCTACAACTGTTAAAGTTACATGAGCCCTGACCTGGATTTTATCTGATCAGACTACGTTTAGATCTTTATTTTGGTTATTACAATCTGATGGATTTTTGTTTCCCCCATTTCAAATGACATCTGCTGTATACCGTGAGCATAATGACAGCATTTTATGACTTATGGAGGGACTGAGGTAGGATGGCCATATGTCATAAGAACATAAGAATGTAAGAAGAGCTCTGCTGGATCAGACCAAGGTTCCATCTAGTCCAGCACTCTGTTCACACAGTGGCCGACCAGCTGTCGACAAGGGACCAACAAAGCAGGACACGGTGCAACAGCACCCTCCCACCCATGTTCCCCAGCAGCTGGTGCACACAGGCTTACTGCCTTGGATACTGGAGGTAGCACATAACCATCAGGGCTAGCAGCCATTGATAGCCTTCTCCTCCGGGAATTTGTCCTCCTTTACAGAAGGCAGTCCTCTATTTGAAGGGCTCTCAAAGGACAGTCCTCTCTTTGAATGGCTGTCCAGTGCAAATCTGATGTATTGTATATATATAAAGAACCCTAAGAGGGTAGAATAGGCCTTGAAGTTACCCATCAAGAATGAACACCTGGCCAATAGACTCAGCAGGCACACAGGAGGTTATTTGGTTACAGTCTCCCCTAGTATGGGGAGATATATAATTTTTCAGCTTAAATTATAGAGCAATCTAAATTTAGCATATATACACTTTATGAAAACCAGTGTCCTCTTTTGTCTTCTTTTTTTGGTGATGCATGTCCTCGTTTTTTTGGGGGGAATGCAAAACTGGCCACTCTATTGACCAATCACAATGTTTGGATTTAGGCTGGGAATGGGGCCTAGCTCTCTATGGGTAGTCCTTCTTTCCATATATACTCACTCTCTAGATGCAGGAAGTGCCCAAATTGTGAGAACAGTAGGGGAGGGGTTAGGGTTAGGTGGTAGAGGGCATTCACAGTTCCCACCCTTGACTTCTCTCCCCATTTTAGCCAAATCATGGTGTCTTCTAAAGCTTCTAAAACCAGTAACTTAAGGGGGCAGTCACTTCTGCAGAAGCTGTAGGTGTGCGCATTGAAAAATACAAAAAATATGTAACATGACCCTAAGATTGGCCTTTATACCAGAGGACTGAAAAGTGGCCAATGTTATGCCAATTTTTTTAAAAAAGGGATCCAGAGAGGACCTAAGAAATTAGAGGCCAGTGGGCTTAATACCTCTTCCAGGTAAATTGGTAGAAAGTGTTATTAAGGATATAATGTTCCAGCATATAGAAGGACAAGTCTTACTGAAGATGAATCAACATGGCTTCTGCAAAGGTAAGTCCTGTCTCACTAAACTTTTAGAATTGTTTGACAGCTGGGTCAGCATCAAAAATTAAAAGGGCAACTCGCAAAGTTCAAGTGTTTCTGTTGTTTTTAATCGATAATAAGGACCTGCCATTATTGGTCAAGACTTGTTTTAGTTTATAGGGATGGGACCAAAGAGAGAGGAGTGTATCCTGAGGAAGAAGGGAGCGGGGATGAGGGGGTCTATTTATACCCTGCTGCCCAAGGTGTCACCAAGTTCGGGAACTGGCCCTGGTTGAGTGTCAAGAAGCATATGGATAGGGGTGATCTAGAAGATCAAAAGGCTTTTGACAAAGTTCTTCACCAAAGAGTTCAGTTATTGGATAACAGTTATTGGATAACAGTAGAGGTCCTCTTATGGGCAGGTAACAGGTTAAAGAACAAAAATCAGAGAGCAGAAATAAATGGTCTGTTCTCACAATGGAGAGGTGTAAAACAATGGGGCCCTCCAAGGATCTGAGTTGGGACTGGTTCTTTTTAATTTGTCCATAAATGATCTGGAGTTAGGGATGAGCAGTGAGGTGTCCAGGTTTGCTGACAACACCACCTCATTTAGTGTGCTTGAAGCAAAAAGGGGTTTTGAAGCGTTCCAAAAGGATCTCTCCAAACTGGGGCATTAAGTATTAAAATGGCAAATGGATTCAATGTAAGCACGTGTAAAGTGACCTACAATGGGGCAAAGAAACCCAACTTTACATACATGCTGATGGAGTTTGAGCTGGTGGTGATTGGCCAGGAAAGAGATCTTGGAGTTGTGTTGGATAACTTGATGGAAACGTTGACCCAAGATGTGGCTGCAGTAAATGCAGTGGTGGCAATGAGACTAGGGCGACCATATGAAAAGGAGGACAGGGCTCCTATATCATTAACGGTTGTATTGAAAAGGAAATTTCAGCAAGTGTCATTGTTAGGCATGCAGCACCTGGTGAAATTCCCTCTTCATCACAACAGGTAATGCTGGGGGAGCCCTGCCTAGCGTGACCAGATACACAAGAGGGCAGGGCTCCTGCAGCTTTAACAGTTGTGATGAAGAGGGAATTTCACCAGATGCTGCAGGCATACAAATGACACCTGCTGAAATCCCCTCTTCATCACAACTGTTAAAGATACAGAAACCCTGTCCTCCTTTTCATATGGTCACCCTAGATGAGACACCGTTTAAAAACTCTGACATTACCCCAGTGCAATGTAACATCAGGGACATTGTGGGGAATGCCAGCTTCTGCCCTTCCTGATTGGGGAAGAGGGGTGAGTGAAGCCAGTTCAGGATACTTCAGCCAGCGCCTTGACGGACAGCTGTTTGAGGCATCAGCTCAGTCTGTTTTGCCTGGTGCTCAATTTGGGAAAATGGGCAGTGAGCAAAGCTGGCATGTAACTAAACCAGAGTCTTGAGGAGTGGGTCTTTGAGGCGCCAGTTGAGTCCTTATGTGTGTAATGTATGTACGGGTAGGGCATGTGTAAATGTGTATACTTCTTTCTGAGCATCTCTCTCTCTCTCTCTCGCTCTCTGTATGGTGATAGCAGTGTTGATGACCCTACCCACTAGGCTGACCAGATAGAATCCAGGTCAGGGCTCATGTAACTTTAACAGTTGTAGAGAAAGGGGAATTTCAGCCAGCGTCATTTGTATGCAGTTAGTTCCTGGTGATATTCCCTCTTCATCACAACAGTTAAAGTTGCAGGGGCCCTGCCTTCTTTTGTATATGGTCACTCTAGTATAATGCCTGCACCTTTAACTGTTGTGATGAAGAGGGAATTTCACCAGGAACTAATTGCATACAAATTACACTGGCTGAAATTCCCTTTTCTTTACAACTGTTAAAGTTACATGAGCCCTGACCTGGATTTTATCTGGTCACCCTACTACCCACTTTGGACTGTTGCCGCCCCCAACACATGTATCTGGAGCTCATTTGGCCCTCAGACCAAAATAAGTTCATCACATCTGTATTAGATGTTAGTGGGGTGGGGGGAGGAGAAGGGGTATTAAAAAGCTGTAGTGCTGAAAAGCACCGGACATGAACGAAGCTCAGCAGAATGGCTACTTTTGTCTTGCAAACAATTAAATCCGGTTTAAGAAATTCTGTACTTTATATGGATTATGGGGAACCTGAGTCCCGAAGCCGTGGATCACAAGAGAAGGATCTTGTAAAGCCAACGTACCATGAGATGCACCTCTGAAGTCCTCCCCGCTCAGCTCCAGTCTCGATTTGAGCACAAGTGTATGTTAAGTGCTGTCGGGGTGGGGGGGAAATAGTGACCTTTAATAAAGGATCGTATCCTGAGACCATTTTCCCAGACACACGGTGACCTTTCAAACCAGACTGGGGCGAGGGGTGTGTGTGTTTGTGTGCGGAGTTTGGACTTTCAACTGGCCGTTTCCTGCTGGGCGGCTCTGTTTCCTTTTTCATTCTCCCCCCCCCCCCCCCTATGATTATTGTGTCACAAGGGAGCATTCTGTATGCAAAGCAGGGCTTGCTGGCAGCCCCCCGGACCTTTGCAAATCAATTTGTCTGTGAAGAAGAAAGCAAAGCAAGTCCACCGGAGTGAACGATGGCCAGGGAGCGGGGCAAAACCAGACCCCTCTTTGTGAAGTCACGGAGTGGAACGGCGCTGGGTGCTAATGTAGGGTGACCAGATAAAATCCTGGTCAGGGCTCATGTAAGTTTAACAGTTGTAGAGAAAAGGGAATTTCAGCCAGTGTCATTTGTATGCAATTAGTTCCTGGTGAAATTCCCTCTTCATCACCACAGTTAAAGGTGCAGGGAGGCTGCCTTCTTTTGTATATGGTCACTCTAGTATAGTGCCTGCATCTTTAACAGTTGTGACGAAGAGGGAATATCACCAGGAACTAATTTGCATACAAATGACACTGGCTGAAATTCCCTTTTCTCTACAACTGTTAAAGTTACATGAGCCCTCACTTGGATTTTATCTGGTCAGCCTATGCTAATGCAAAAGGGTGCGGGTGTGTTTGTCACGATTGTTATCCATGTATCTATTTGCCGTGTCAAACCAGCTTTATTTGTGTGTGTGTGTGTGTGTGTGTGTGTGAACCTTTGAGGGCATTGAACAGGGTTGTAGAAAAAGGGACGAGCCATCAAATCAAATGCAGGCGTTTTGCAGAACTGTAGTGAGAGGCCTTGCCGGTGGTAACCCTTCCTCCATCAGGTAAACTCAAAACGAAGCAACAACCCGTGTGGTCCATGCAGGCTGCAGTTTTTGAAATGGCACTTAGCATTGATTGTACTGACGTCATTGATGCAGCACTAACGTAAGTGACCTTTAGCACAGGGGTGGGCAACTTAAGGCCCTCCAGATGTTTTAGCATGCAATTCCCACCAATCCTAACCAGTTTAGCCAATGGTGAGGAATGATGGGTGTTTTAAGCCAGCTCTGGACAGCCAGAAGTTGCCCCTCGCTGCTCTAGCGCAGTGGCAATACCATAAGCTGCTGCGATGGTAGGGTGACCATATGGAAAGGAGGACAGGGCTCCTGTACCTTCAACAGTTGTGTAGAAAAGGAGATTTCAGCCAGTGTCATTTGTAGGCATGCAGCCTATGGTGAAATTCCCTCTTCCACAACAGTTAAAGCTGCAGGAGCCCTGCTCTCTTGACCAGATACAAAAGAGGGCAAGGCTCCTGCAGCTTTAACTGTTGTGATGAAGAAGGAATTTCACTAGGTGCTGCATGCATACAAATGACACCTGCTGAAATTCCCTTCTCTATACAACCGTTAAAGATATAGGAGCCCTGTTCTCATTTTCATATGGTCATCCTATGCAATGGGTTTCACTGGTTACACTATTAGTATTGTGTTAGAGGTCCCTTACTCTAGCGCTACGTCAGTTGCATAAATACAGCCTCTCCATTGGATACTGCTCTTAGTACTTTAAAGAGGTAACTTAGGCTGACCAGATAAAATCCAGGTCAGGGCTCATGTAACTTTAACAGTTGTAGAGAAAAGGGAATTTCAGCCAGTTTCATTTGTATGCAATTAGTTCCTGGTGATATTCCCTCTTCATCACAACAATTAAAGGTGCAGGCACTATACTAGAGTGACCATATACAAAAGAAGGCAGGGCCCCTGTAACTTTAACTGCTGTTATGCAGAGGGAATTTCACCAGGAACTAATTGCATACAAATGCCACTGGCTGAAATTCCCTTTTCTCTACAACTGTTAAAGTTACATGAGCCCTGACCTGGATTTTATCTGGTCACCCTAAGCTCCCTATACATTATCTCTGATCAGCACTGAGGAACTGGGAGCAGCCATTTAATTTCCCACAATGCCCCAGAGTGACGCTGCATCAGGGGCATTATGGGAAAATAAAATAGTGACTCACAGAGTCCTCCCAGGCAGCTGCTTAAAGATTCTACATGCCATCTCAGCACAACTCCCTTGAATGGCCGTTTAACTCTTAAAATGGCCTCAAGTCGCACATCTTATACACGACCCGTCTGCATCCATTTAAAGAGATGGCTTTGATATTGTCACGTCGATTATAGCCCTCAGCGTCTTTGGATCTGAAAAATTAACGGGGATAAAAGCAGAACCTACTTTGTACGTTTTAAAAAAAACAACTTTGTACGTTTTGGGGGCGGGAGGTTTTAATTTTCAGTGCTCGAAGCTGCACGTTGCCGTTTACGTGAATAGATTTTGTTTTAAGCGCCGCAAGTTGGTCGTGAACCGTCGGGAAAGGACAGGACAAAAACAATCGAGATAAATAAACGGAGAGAAGAAGAGATAAAAGCACCAGGACAATTTGCCACGAATTTGCTTTTGTATTTAAGGCCCCTTTCGAACGCTGAACCATCTCATTTACATGAACAAAATAGCACTTTTGCATTGCTACAGTAGCCAGACCTTGAATTACAGCATTGGGGGGGGGGGGTCATCCTAAAACAACGCAGTAGGGGGGCATCCAGCCGGCTGTGTATTTATGACTGGGGGGGCGGAGGAGGGAGAGTCCAGCTTTTCTCTGTGCGGGAATGTGATCGTGGTGCAAAAAGATTGCCATACATAAACATCCACCCCCGTTTCCTAAGGGTTAATGGTATCGATTTCTTACAGGCTGGGCTCCGCATTAATCAGCTCCTCCCCCAAAATGCCAGCCAAAAGCCAGAGAAATGCAATTACTTTGCTTCCCTAAGTTTCTGATTTTCTCTTCAACAAGGCCTTCCGAAAGATATGGGCCTACCCTGCGTTTTTTCGTAGAACAGTGAAGTAGATAAATCCTGATGTAAGCAATTAATCTTATTAAATAAAAGACAGAGAGCAAAGCTTAGCCTCATGGAACCAGGCTGACTGATTGAAGAGACTCCATACCTACGCTGACCCACTCAGGGCCTCTACAGATGTTATACTTAGGGTATTTATATACCACATTACATCTCTTACCTGAGGGCCAATTTAAACATGACCCCCCCCCCCACCCGTGCGAGCGGAAGGACTTAGCCAAGAGGAATTCCAGGTGTGCAGAATCTCATTTGAAGCAGGGTCACCTTGTCCACGCATGCAGTGTAGCATGCCAACGATCCATAGTCGAGATTCAGGACAGATAAAAGGAAGTACTTCTTCGCACAGCGCATAGTCAGAAAATGGAATTCATAAGATGTGGTGATGGCCACCCATTTGGGTGGCTTTAAAAGGGGACTGGATAAATTCCTGGAGGAGAAGGCTATCAATGGCTACTAGCCCCGATGGCTACGTGTTACCTCCAGTATCAGAGGCAGTTAGCCTATATACACCAGTTCCTGGGGAACATGGGTGGGAGGGTGCTGTTGTACCATGTCCTGCTTTGTTGGTCCCTGGTCAATGGCTGGTTGACCACTGTGTGAACAGAGTGCTGGTCTAGATGGACCCTTGGTCTGATCCAGCATGGTTCTTCTTATGTTCTTATGAGGCATACCCTGGGTTGGTGTGCTAAAATCACACACACAGAAGCTAAGGGCCCAGTGGAAGCAAGTTGCCAAGTTCAGGGATGGACGAGATTTTCATTTCAGTTCATTTTTCAATTGGAATTCACCAAAATTCATACCTGTCCATGTTCAGGGCAAGAAGAACTTGCGATGTTAAACAAATCAAATATGGGAGAAACTGAGACAGAGAGATTCATCCATCTAGGCCAAGTGCTTTGAATGCTTCGCTTTTAAAAGGTTGGGATTGACTCCCTGTGTCTTCAGCCATGCGAGTGCCAAAGTTGCGGCATTTAAAATCAAAGAGTAGCAAAAACATTACTTATTAAGAGCCTGATGGGATCAAGACCGTCTTTATCGCCCATCCAAGGCAAAGCAAGAAAGGAGCGAATTTCACCTCCCTCAGGAGGAGTTCCACAACCAGGGTGCAGGTATTGAAAAGGCCCTGCCTTGATTACCTACTAACTTTACTGCTCAAGGTCATGGGACATATAGAAGGACCTTGGAGGCTTATTGCAAGTTATGGGCAGATTCATATGGAAGGAAGGGGTACTTCAGATAGCTTATAAACCTCCCGACAGCTTTTGTGAGGTGGGTTAGACAGAGATAGTGACAGACCCAAGGTCACCCAGGTAAATGGGTATTGGACTGCAGCCTGGATATTTCAATTGGAATCATAGGCTTTACAGTTTCTGGATTGTGCTCTGCGTCTACGAAATGTTATGGTTTCTGTTACATGGAGAGGAAAAATAAAGCTGCGATAGTTTCTTTAGTCATGCACAGGACTACTCAGAAGTAATCCCTAGTGCAACGGCTCTCAGGCATGCAAAGCACACCTCAACTCTAAAGTTTAAATGTCTTTAAAACACTCTTATCTCCGATCACTGATCACAGATAAGAAGAGTTTCCCCGCTTACTGCTGAAGAAAGCCTCCTTTCTTCGTCTTTTCTGAAGACTTTCTTTCTGCGGTCTTTTCTTACGGGTGAAAGTGGGAGGAACTGTGCAGCCTGCAGCCTGTAGGCTGTGCACCCCTGTGCTATAGGAAAGCTTATATGTAGAGGACAACATGTTGTTATTTTTTGTGTGGGAGTTCTTGGTTGGCTCTGTTAGTCGACAAAGGGAAATCATCAGCTCACCGAAACAGTATGGGCTTCTGGCAAAATAACCGAGGCTCGTTGAAATCTGCACATTTTTTTTAGCATTCAGCTGAGTTTTTTTGGTACAGTTGGGGTAGGGCATAAAGAGTGCATTTTGGTGGGATTGGGAGACTAAAATACCTTCTCTGTGTGGAGGCAAGAGCTGGAAAAATGCACAGCAGTTCAGAGGCAGTAAGAAATGCCTGTAATTATATCCATCACAGAACTTAACTCCTTTAACTCCTGTTTTGGGTGTGGCCAACATGTGTGAGGCATATTGCCAGGCCAGGGGAAAAAAGAAAACAAAAATCCTCCAAATAACCCTTTTTGTTATTACAAGCTCTGTCAGCCGATTGAAGTTTCCTTTTCCTTTTTATCCAATTATTTAACTCGTTTGATTAAATTTAAGTCCTGGAAATTAAATTGATGTGCATGTTACCAAATTATTCTTATTCTTATTCTTATATTTATATCCTGCCTTTTCCCCCAATACTGGACCTAAGGCGGCTTACGAATTAAAATTACCCTTTTTGAGATAGGGAATGAAGAGGTGTTGTGGAGAAGCTCATCTTTCCATATGGGTCTGTCTGAAAATCAGTTCAATATAAACTACACAAAATGCCTTCCTCTTCTCTGGGTGTCACCATGCATAATGGTGTGATGGGTGGTTACCAGGGAAGTAGCCATCTCTGTGGTGGCCCTCGGTCTATAGGATGCGCTTCCCAGGGAAATCTGCCCAGCATCTTCCCTGTACACATTGCCTCTTTAAGCAGGCACCTAACCTTTAATCTGTTGCTTTATTAATTTTACTTCTGGCGCCTCAATGATTTTAATATTTTAATATTTTAAAAATGTCTTTAATGTTTAATATTGTATTATTTTGCTAGCTGGTTACTGTATATTGTTGGTACTGTTGTGGTATGGTTTTACATTAAAAACAAAATGAAACAGTAAAGCAAATTGAAACACTTCCCTGCAAGTAGAAGACTAGCAAGCGGAGGTCGAATTTATCTTCCTGATGTGCTAGATTTTACTTGCATTTTTTTAAAAAAAAAAATAAACATAGAAAAACCTCATAGTCACACATGTAGAATGAAGTGGTACTGAACAGTTCAGGACTCTGCAAATGCCCTTTTCAAACGCTATGCTGCTGTACCTCCATGTGCTCAATGAATTCACAAGATCCTATCTCAGTCTATGTATAGATCAGGAGCGAAGTCTGTTACTTTATTTATTTATTTATTTAGACAAAAAAAATCCTACAACTCCCAGAATTCCCCATAGCTGGCTAGGGAATTCTGGGAGTTGTAGGACTTTTTCTCTCTCTAAATAACCCACCTTTCAGGGCGCAATGCCCTTATAAGGCTCTTTGTAGGAAATAGAATGGTGAAAACATTAAAACATGATAGGAACACCAATAAATTCAACATATTATAGTTTCAGAAATCACCAACTTGAAAACCTGCAGCAGCTGGATCTTCCTTTGCAAGCACAATACCTTAATCAAATGGGGGCTGGGACACAATCAGCATTTTCTGAGAACCAGCGGTGATGAGGCTGTGCATTTTTCCCTGGGAAGGGAGTTCCAGAGGTGCATGAGATGGCCACCGAAGGGCCCAGCCCTTGGCACCTGTTGATCCTTAAAGCTTTTACTGGACGGCTAGAGAGCAAGGTCAGACGCTGATCTTAACACTTGAGACCAAAGCATACATTACTTTCCCCCTTTCTTTTGTTTTATCCTAGAGTAAGTGCAGAAGCCCTGATCCAGATTGGGATTATGGGGGATAGAGATTGATTCCCCCACCCCCTGCAGTGCTGGTCTGGATTGGGCCCTCCTTGCCCGCAATATAGTCAAATAGTGATTCATTTGCTTTAATGACCACTATTTGGCAATATCCCGGATCACTGTGAGGAATCTTCAAACAACCAAAACGGCCTTGCGAAATGATCAGAAGCTAAAGGAGGCAGAGAAGCCCGGAACAGCAAAACTTGGGCTGCCTCTACACGAGAGGTTTAAAGCTCTTTCAAGTCTCATTAAAATTTTTACCTTTACATGAGTGGAGCGCAAATCGGGAGTTGAGGCGCGTTATCTATCCGATTATGCGCATTATCGAATGCGCGTTAAATAGCGAGTTTTATTTTGCTGCGGCCATTAAAGTGCATTTTGACTATGTGAACAAGCGATTCTCCGCATTAACTACTTCTAAAGCGCATTTCAAACAACCGGTAAGGCCACCAGTTGTGTGCTCAATTACCTCCTGTGTACAGTCATTTACCATAAAGCGCTTCCGAGAAGATGCGCATAATCGGAGAACCAGGCGTCAAACCGAATTCTTGTAGAGGGGGTCTTGGTTTCATATCTGAATGTGAAGTCTGTGACAGCAAATTCTTGAAGGCTGGGAAACGTTGCAATGTCTCTAGCCTTATCTTAGTCATTCTTAATCTATGTGCAGAGCCTTAAAAGGAATCCAAAATGCTCACTCCAAGGGGAGGCTGCACAATGCATCTCTGAATGAGTCTCTGGCTGTGTCTCCTTCCAGTCATCCTCTGCAGAGGCAGGTCATTCTTTGCATTAGAACTGCCCCCCTCAGAAGAAGTAGACATAGTGACTGACAGGGATAGACTTAGGTAATTTTAGACTCTGGACTATTTAGTTATTATTTATTTATTTACTGAATTTCTATACCACCCAATAGCCGAAGCTCTCTAGGTGGTTTACAAAAATTAATACCATAAAAACCATTCAAAATATAAAACAACGACAGTTTAAAAACATAATTTAAAATACAGGATAAAAGCACAACCAGGATAAAAACTGAGCAGCCACGCAGAAATTGATAGGGATTTAAAATACAAATTTAGATAGCAAGGTTAAAAAACAAACTGAAGAACTGTTAAAACCACTGTGAAAAAAAAAAAGGTCTTCACCTGGCATCTAAAGGAGTATAATGTAGATGCCAGGTGAACCTCTCTGGGGAGCTTATTCCACACCCGGGGTGCTACAGCAGAGAAGGCCCTCCTCCTAGTAGCCACCTGTCTCACTTCCTTTGGCAGGGGCTCATGGAGAAAGACCCCTGAGGATGATCTTAGGGTCTGGGCAGGTACATACGGGAGGAGGCGTTCCTTCAGATAACCTGGCCCCAAGCCATGGTAATGTGTATTATTTCCCTTACCTCATTTGTGGTAAGCCAGCCCTGCTGCTGGACTTCAGGGATGCTGGATAGTTCTTTTTCTTCATATCCCGCCTTTTGCCCAATGCTGGGTCTCAAGGTGGCTTCTACAGGCTACACATGGTCTTTTCGGTGTGTGTGTGTGTGTGTGTGTGTGTTTGTGTGTGTGTGTGTGAGAGAGAGAGAGAGATTATTTAAGTGTTCTTCTAGTTTGAATTCAGGGGAAAATGTATTTTGACTATCAGAAATTTGGGAAACTCCAATCCAAAGTGTGCTTAAACTATTGGTTAATCGAACCCTGGCGTGTGAACCAAGCTGGTCTCAGTAAGGTTTACGTAGTGTTAATGGAGGCTCCTCTTGGTCAGTCTTTGAGTGAATATGCTGAGAGAGAAAGACAGACAGAGAGAGAGAGAGAAAGAGAAAGGGAGAGAGAACTTGGGTGTTCTATGGTGACCATGTTTGTCCCACAAGCACAAGTACCTAATTAGATCTGACACCACAAAGGCATTTCCCTGACATTTATGCCACTGTCTTTCAATCTTAGGGAGCATTTAAAGTCTTGTGGGAGGCACAACCAACAATGTCAGACTTAACATAAAACCCTCGAGTGGTTGTGACCCACAGAAAGGAGAGAGGGAGGGAGAAAGAGAGGCTCTGGGGTGGGTGGTGGGGAGAGGAAAGAGAAATCCCACACATTTTATGGGGTGCATTAAATGCGAAAACAGAAGTGTGGGACAGTTTTATGTCTGTGCTTGTACGTATATGTGGGGAGTTTCCTGTGCCTGTAGGAAGAAATAAAATGGCTCATTTGAATTCTTAAGAACTGAGGAGGGAGGCAGACGACACAATGAGCGTCTCCAGGGGAAGAAGAAGAAGAAGAAACACGTTCACTTGAGCAAACTAATCACATGGTAATCAAAGGGGAGTTAGAAGGCAGCCCACTGAGAGGTACTTTAGAAGAAGTTCCAGCCATGCACAGTAAAAGCCCTATCAAGTGACGTCTTTACTATACTACAGATTTCAAGAGTATACCTTAGAAGGAGGATAAATAAATAGGAGAAAGAGATAGGGGGAAAAAATAACATGTTCAGGATATTCCCAAATCTGCAAGCTGTCAAATGTACATTGCAGTATTTTATCTCTTTCTTTTCTTTGCATTAACCTTCATGTTTGTTTTCGTTAATTCTATGTACGCCAACCTGCTTTTTATAACAGTCCAATCCTATGTATGTCCACTCAGATGTAACCCCCACAGATATGCATAGCACTGCAGTGTTAATTGTTAACAGGGTAAATTATTATTATTATTATTATTATTATTTACATTTATATACCGCCCCATAGCCAAAGCTCTCTGGGCGGTTTACATAAGCTTAAACCATTTAAAAACAATATACAAAAATTAAAACTGCAAAAACATACAATATGCACATACATTTAAAATCACTATAATAACTTAAAAGCTATAAGCCTAAAAACAAAAACAGACCCAGGCTCATCAGATATTGCTAAATGCCTGAGAGAAGAGGAAAATCTTTACCTAGTGCCGAAAACATAACAACGTTGGCACCAGGCAGGCCTCGTTGAGGAGATCGTTCCACAATCGGGGGGCCATCACAGAGAAGACCATCTCCCTTGTTGCTGACCTCCGAGCTTCCCTCGGAGTAGGCACACAGAGGAGGACCTTAGATGTTGAATGTAGTGTTTGGGTAGGTTCATGTCGGGAAAGGCGTTCCATCAGATATTGTGGTCCCAAGCCATGTAAGGCTTTATAGGTTAAAACCAGCACCTTGAATTGGGCTCGGAAACATACAGGCAGCCAATGCAAGCAGGCCAGAGTAGGTCTTATATGCTCAAACCTTCTGGTCCCTGTTATCAATCTGCCCACTGCATTTTGCATAAGTTGCAGCTTCCAAACTGTCTTCAAAGGCAGCCCCACATAGAGTGCATTGCAGTAATCTAACTTGGAGGTTATCAGAACATAGACAACTGAAGCCAGGTTATCCCGGTCCAGATAGGGGCATAGCTGGGCCACCAACCAAAGTTGGTAGAAGGCACTCTGTGCCACCGAGGCCACCTGAACCTCATCGCAGAGATGGTTCTAGGAGAACCCCCAAGCTATGAACCTGCTCCTTCAGGGGGAGTGCAACCCCATCCAGAACAGGTTGAACACCCTCCATCTGGTCAGCAGAACCACCCACTAACAGCATCTCAGTCTTGTCTGGATTGAGTTTCAGTTTATTAGCCCACATCCAGTCCATTGTCGCAGCCAGGCACCGGTTCAGCACATCCACAGCCTCACCTGATGAAGATGAGAAGGAGAAGCAGAGAAGCATCAGCGTACTGATGACAATGCACTCCAAAACTCTGGATGACTGCACTCAACGGTTTCATGTACATGTTGAACAGCATGGGGGACAAGACTGATCCCTGTGGAACCCCATACCAGATAATCCACGGGGCCGAGCAATGACTCCCAAGCACCACCTTCTGGAACCGACCTGCCAAGTAGGAGTGGAACCACTGCAGTGCAGTGCCTTCCACTCCCAACTCAGCCAGTCGTCCCAGAAGGATACCATGGTCGATGGTATCGAAAGCCGCTGAGAGATCAAGGAGAATCAACAGAGTCAAACTCCCCCTGTCTTTCTCCTGACATAGGTCATCATACAGGGTGACCAAGGCTGTTTCCGTACCAAAGCCTGAAACCCAACTGAAATGGATCCAGATAATCGGTCTCATCCAAGAGTGTCTGGAGCTGGCCCGCAACCACTCGCTCAAGGACCTTGCCCAGGAATGGAACATTTGCTACTGGCCTGTAATTATAAGATGTATTATATACATTTTATTGTTGTTCTGACTGCTAATGTGAAGAAACTGAGGTAAAACTGAGGTAAAGGTTTAAAGGAGTTCTGTTTCTTTGACGAAAGGACTGAATGGGTTAACAGTAGAAGAATAATGTATGCTTTTTACTCAAGGTTTGCACCTGAGGAGAGTTACATTAAAATTATGGTGTGAGGATAGATTGGCAGTCACTTTTACCGCTGAGAGGGAAATGAAGCCAGATTTCTCTCTTTATATAGGAAGGTAGGCTCAAATAGGTTACCATCTGATTGGTGAATAACGGAACATTCTAAACATGGCCATTGGTCTTAAGTTTAATCTGTGTGATGAAATGTTGGCCAAACCAAAGCTGATTGGCTGGAGGGTTCTGGCTGGAGCTAATAGAAAGAGCTGTTGTGCCTGAGGAAACATTGTCAGGACGTGTCTTCATAAGAAGTTGGGGAGCCGGAGGAAGACATCTGCCAAGGAGGATAGCAGCTACAAGACTGGGAAGCCAAAATGAGAGTGCCTGAGGCTAGTGCTGTGCCAAAAGTTTCAATTCTTTCATTTTTGGTGTAGGGTGGGGTGGGGTGGAGGTTGAAACTAAAAACTAAAAGAGGCTGGGAAAGGTGAGAATTTCAAATAATGTTCTTCTTGTGGTGAAGTGTAGGTGGTGGCTGAAGGAGGGGGTCTTCTTTCTATTTTTGTTAAACACCCCCTGCACTTGCCTGAGCCCAGGACTCTTCTCCATCCCAGCGGTTCTTTCTGAACTCCCAGGAGACCATGTGACCTCGCCCTCTCCAATAGGCATTCAGGAAAGGCTCCAGGGTTGCAGATGCTTCTTTGCAAAGAACCAGCAATTGGGGGTTTAGAGCGTTAGAAAATGATATTCTTTCTTGCAACAACACAGAGCAAGAAAGGTAAGTGTTTTGCTACAGCCCCAAAAGCCCATTTGTTCTTTGCAAAGAAACTTCTGCAACCTGGGTGTTCTTCCTGAATGCTTGGAGAGGGCTAGGTCATGTGATTATCTGGGAGTTCAAGTAAAACAAATTAAGAAAAACAAATTAAAAAATTAGAAAGAATTCAGCCACCTCCCAAACTTGAAAAGGTATGTGGCAACCTTGCCCCCCCCCCCGGTGAAAATTCTCTAAAACTCTCCCCCTCTCTTGAGAAAGAAGCAGGAAAAAACAAAGCCTCTTTTGCAGGAAAAGGACCCCCCCCCCTTCAAAATAGGGGGTAGGATTCAGAACAGCACTACTTGAAACAGATGCTGAAAGAGATCTACAAGTGAAAAGACTCCTGGGCCTAATCCACACCAAGCAGGATATAGCACTATGAAAGTGGTATATAAGATGCAGGAGCCACACTACAGCTTTATAGCGGTATTGAAGGGCACTGACAACTGTTGGGGCCCATTGACACATACCATATACTGCTTTCATAGTGCTATATCTTGCATGGTGTGGCTCCTGCCTTTATATGCCGCTTTCATAGTGGTATATCTTGCTTGGTGTAGATCTGGCCCTGGAGTGGCCTTTTGGTAGGAAAGTGCTGAAGCCCGAGTGGTTAGCAAGTAGCATTGGCCTGAAGACTGAGCAGCTCCTTGACCAAACTGAAGACTTCAGGAGAAACCTGGTGATCAGCCTTAAAGGTTCCAGGTGGAAGTCAAACCCTACCATAAAGAAGACTGTCATTCAAGCCCTGGTGTTAGGCCTGTGAGTTAACTGCGGTGGAGCTTGATAATTTGCTTAACTGTAGCTTCTAACATATGATTGTTGGTAAAAGTAACTATATAGTAACCCTGTTTTTAAAGTAGTATCAGCAATCTTCAATAACAAACTTCCTTGTTTTATTTCTTTTCAATAAAATTCTGTATGCAGTTGTTTACTTTCCTGGTACCTCTGATCTGTTTTGTCTCCTGCCTTATGACCTTATGACCATCTGTCTGTCTTATGAAGGGATGTAGTTTAATGGCGGCGGTGGAAGTGAAAGGAGGAATAGCCCAGTGGTGAGGAGTGATGCTTCACATTTGGTGTTACTGGTGGGATTGCTCTAAAGTAGAGGGATCTACCCTAGGCAAATCTTAAAGAACACCATTGCAGGAGAAAGCAAAACAGATTTGTCCATCCATAAAACGCAGAAGGACACAAACGCAAGAGTTATACAAGCCACTTCCACTATCAGTCATAAAGATTTAATTATGATCCTATCATTGACTGGAGGTTGTAAAAAAGGAGACTTGGTGATCATATTAATTGTATTCCCTCTTTACCTTGCCATACCTTCCTGCTGTACCTTCCCACCCTCCACCTCTATTAAAAGGATGACCAGCTTTGAATTATGAGGATAGCTTTCCATGTGGGATGGGGCCACCCTGCTGGAAATTCCTAGAGCCCTTGCCGATTTGGCACTTCCTCCAGCGGCAAAAGTGGACTCGACGGTGTTGGCCTTTCGGGCTGACAACATTGTAAAAAGTTTAAAGCCGCGACGGCTTTCAGAAGCCAAAGAGAAGAGAAGAGATAAGGAAGTCTAGAAAGGTTAGCCTGAAATGCACTTTACTGTTATTTAGGAGAACAAATGAGTTAAGGAAAAATTTCAAATACCAGAATACCCTACAGGGAGGAGATATAACTATTAAAGGGCTGTTACAGTGGCAATAAATGGAGGAACAATAAAAATAAATTGATGAAGTAAATGTCAGCTCTGGTCCCCTGAGCAGGCCCCCACACCTTTGTCCAAAAGTAGAACATCTCCAATTACAGGAGGTTGGGATCACCCTTCAATGACAACATGACAAGGACGGCGCATGGAAAGCTGGCAGAAAGAATACAATTATGCGCAGCCTTGAAAAATTGTATCATAGTACAATGTATGGGAGAAATCAATTAATGGCGTGCGGCTTCCACTTCTCTCTAATAATCCTGTAAAAGGGGAGCAAGAATAAAACAACAACATATGCGCAATCTTTCCTTTGCTCCTGGAAAGGCAAAAAAAAAAAAAAAAAGGTGTGGGGGGAACAATAGGGACATAAAATAAATGACCCATAAGTGAAAGTCAGCAATATGCTGTGGGTCAACACTGGCATGGTTTTAGAGCGCATGCAATTTAAATCATTATTCTTATTATTTTGAAGAAACCTTGCCGGTTTTTTAAAAAAAAGGTATTTAAGTGAAAATCATCTTCTTCACTCTTTCTTTCGTTTTTGGATGAGATCCATGGTGAAGGAGAGGTTTCTTTGTTGAGCGGGCAGAAAGGAGGATAGTGAAGGCCTCTACAGTGCATGAATGGGAGAAGGTATAAGTTGGTGGTAAACAGGGTAGAAGGTGGAAGGCGATTTATCTTGTGCAATTTACAACAGGTGCTAAACATTACGAAAAGCAGAGCTATTAAGCAATCAAATTAGGCTATAATTAACGGAAGAAAACCATACAAGAATTCTAATTAACTCATATCGGAACATGTCCGTGGTTGCCTCCAATAGCCCCACTTAAAGCTAAAATTGAAAAAAACAAAACCAAAAAAAACACACAACCCCAAATGGGGGAAAAATATAACCTTAGAATAATGCATTTTAAGTGGGTAAGAAATTACAGCTATTGATGGTTTGGTTTCATTTCTGATGTTGATTAAACTTTGTATTCTGCGGTATAGAATCTTTTATTTCAAATGCACTGGCTTGTATGGGTTGTTGATTGCACCTGTAAGGCTAGGATCCGTGAATCACTTAAGCAGACTTAATAATTTCCCTATATAAACCCCATACTATCCTGTAAACCCTGGATGGCTTAGAATGTTTAAAAATCTAATCTAGAATTCTGTGGTCTGGGGCAGCCCTATTCCAGGCTGGAGAGTTTCCATAGCAAACTAATGGGATGCTGTGTGATATTTTAGCGCAATCATACCAAACCAATTTTATCCTCATAGTGTTCTACCAGAGAGCGGCAGCTGAGACACCCTGCAACAGGAGCAGTCAGAAAAAATGGGCAGTGCATAGTTTACACCACTGCTTTCCTACACTGCATCATCAACAATCACTGCCTTAAATGAGTACGGCCAGATCTACACCAAGCAGGACATAGTGGCATGAAAGCGATATATAAAAGGCAGGAGCCACACCAAGCAGGATATAGCGGTATATGGTATGTGTCAATGGACCCCAACAATTGTCGGTGCACTTCAATACCGCTATAAAGCAGTAGCGTGGCTCCTGCCTTTTATATACCGCTTTGATAGCGGTATATCCTGCTTGGTGTTGATCTGGCCTACATGTTTATAATATGTTACTCTCTGCCACCATGGAGGCCTGTTGGCAGGCAGGCAGGATGGATATTTATATGTTTATACATAAATATATTATTAATGCATATTTTAAATTAATAAATAAAACAGTGGGAATGCCTGTTTTGTGCCACCATAGACTACAAAACCCATGATGCACTGTGAAGGCAAGTCAAAAACATTTTTGTAACACAATACCAGGCTATTGTGAAAATCACTCAAAATGGCGTCCAATTCAAAAATGCCTATAACTTTTTATTTTTAAAGATAGAAGCATGAAACTTGGGGAGACATGACTAGCAACATACAATATGCTATGTCCCCAAGTTTCATGTTTCTAGCTTTTAAAATGAAGAACTTAGAGGAGATTCTGTCCCCCAATGGATAGCTAACGGGGGGGGGGGGAAGGCAGGGGAGTGGGGGTGCGGTTTGACAGCTGTCATAACTCAAAGCCTCTGTTTTTGAACTTCTGGATCTTTAAAGTAAAAAAAATCATTGCCACAAAATGCATGGACCTATGGTTCTGAAATTTCACACACATGTAAACCAAAGTGGTTCCTGTAATGTGGCAAAGTTTCATGTTTGGATCTTTAAAAATGAAAACGTTTAAGCATAAGTGCAATTTCATCCCACTTTTCTAAAATTCATTGCTACAAAATGCATGGACCTATGGTTCTGAAATTTCATATACACGACTCCCAACATACCGTCTACCATGTGGCAAAGTTTCATGTTTGGATCTTTAAATAAAAAAAGTTGTATATGCATAACTGTCTTTACCCCCCTGCGCCCCATTTTTCTAAAATTAATTGCCACCCAAAGCAAAGACCTATGGTTCTGAAATTTCACATACATGAGTCCCAACATACCATCTGCAATGTGGCAAAGTTTCATGTGTGGATCTTTAAAAATTAAAAAAAAGTTATAGGCATTCCTGGTTTGTTAGTAAAAAAAATCATAGCCACAAAATGCCTGGAGCTATCTTTCTGGAATTTCTCACATGTAAGTACCTCACTCCCATCTGTAATGTGACCAAGTTTCATCCTTCTATCTTTAAAAATAAAAAGTTATAGGCATTTTTGTAACACAATACTAGGCAATGGGAAAACACATTCAAAATGGCGTCCAATTTTCCATTTTTTTCCGATTAAAATCGGAGACCAAAAAATCGGATCGGAAAAAATTAGATTTCCAAACTTTCAAATCAGAATCGGTATCGGATCTCTGATTTTCTCCAATTTTAATCGAAATTGGATATCGGATCCAATATAATGCACATCCCTATTTTATACACAAGTACAGATCATGCTATTACAGTGGGGATTCCTCTCCCCACCTCCTTCCCAAGCTTCTTGTAGCCTCCAGGGGGTGGAATTTGAAAAGTTGAGGTGCTGGGGCCAATTTTCATGGCTCTGATGGAGAAAATCTGGGGAAAAAACTGGTTGATTATCTTGTCAGACATCTGTAGAACTTTAGAGGTGGATGGGTGTTGGTGGTGTTGGGGTGTGTGTGGTGGATGGTGGTGGGTGATTTTGTGGATTTTCACCATCACCACCACCATTTATTTGTTAGAGTGACCCTATTTGGGGAACCAAAAAAGAGGATGCTCGGTGAGGGTAGGAAAGCGCACTTTCCAGAGGCTCCAGAAAGTGCGCTTTCTCCAACTGGGGCTTTAAAGGCCCCAGTTGGAGGGGAGAAGGGGAAAATGTGTCATTCCCACTGCCCCCCTGCTCCAATTGGGGCCTTTTCTATAATATCTGGGAATGACAACATTTTCCCCTTTAAGGCTCTGATTGGAGCAGTGTGGGGAATGACATGCCTCCAGAAAGTGTGTCATTCCCCTGCCACACTAATGGCGGCCTTAAAGGGGAAAGCATGCCACTCCAGGACATTATAGAAAATTACAGAAAATCCTCCCTGACACCCAGGATAGAACAAAAACCAGGACAAATCCAGGGAAATCCTGACAGTTGGTCACCCTATAAATAAATTTCCCTCCTCAAAGCGTCTGAGGACATCCTCATACAGAACAAACACAATCATAGCAAATACACAATCATATCAAATAAAATATCTAAAGGCAACAACAAGAAAAAAAGAATTATCTAACAATAACAATGATGCAATAAACCTATCAGCGAACATTCAATTCAGAATTTATACATTGGCTGAATTCGGACGACACAATAAGCAACGGGGGGGGGGGGGAAACAATAGTCAGTTGTATTGACTATCGTGTCGTCCAAATGCTGCCATAGTCAACTCAGCACTGATCCTAATCCACACCACAGTTGATTATTTATTACCATGTTGTGTGGGGAGTGCCCCCTAGATGAACAACTGTAAAGTTGATTATTGCCCCACCATTGACTATCGTGTTGTCCGAATTCAGCCATTGAGTCAGTTAATAAACCCAAAATTCATAAATATTTCAGAGAAATAAGGGGGTAAGAAAATGCACCCCATGTTTTAACCAAAATGACACACTTTCATCCCACTTCAGCAGCCAATATTCTAAACCGTTTGGATGTGCCGTTGAAAGAAACAAATTCACCGTGCAGCGAGGAAGGAAAAACTAGGCCCAACCAATGAATAAAATAATGGTACAGAAGACAAAGGGTGACCATACCCTGACCGCCTCTCCTGTCAAACTTGCCCTCACGACACGAGTTATTTCAGAAAAGGGAAAAGTGAAGGCCTCCAGCACTACATTCATGTCAAATGCAGCAAGGGTGTGTGTGGGGGGAAATGGCCATAATCCTTCTCCTCTACTGCTAAAGCCTGTGGTGGTGGTGGTGGTGATTTTATAGGTGGGGAGAACAGCCTGGCTGCCATTTTCTTTCTCCATGAATAACCCAGATGCTCCATCATTCTAGGGTGTTGTGGGGGGTGGGGGGTGAGGGGAAATGGCAGCAGTATCCAATAGGAGTGCAGAAACTCCAGGCAGCCTGAGGGCCGAATTCCATTTCAGAGAAGCTCTCAGGGGCCACATTCCAGGTACCAAAGGCCTGTGGGGTGGGCCAAAAATGCCACCATATTTTGCCTGAAAGCTCATACTGCCAGGAGAGGTATTTCAACCTTGTAGAATGGGGAACGGAGAGCGCAATCAGCAGGAAAACACCAAATGGTCAATGGTTGGGAGAAAGCTGTCTCTGCCATCTGGGGAATTGTGGGAGGATGGATTGGGACCCTGGGGCCTACAGTTCTGCACCCTTGATATCTATCTATCATCTATCTATCTATCTATCTATCTATCTATCTATCTATCTATCTATCATCTATCTATCTATCTATCTATCTATCATCTATCTATCTATCTATCTATCTATCATCTATCTATCTATCTATCTAACTATCTATCTATCATCTATCTATCTATCTATCTATCATCTATCTATCTATCTATCTATCTATCATCTATCTATCTATCATCTATCTATCTATCTATCTATCTATCTATCTATCATCTATCTATCTATCATCATCATCTATCTATCTATCTATCTATCATCATCTATCTATCTATCTATCATCTATCTATCTATCTATCATCTATCTATCTATCTATCTGTCTGTCTGTCTGTCTGTCTGTCTATCTATCTATCATCTATCTATCTATCTCTATCTATCTCTATCTATCTATCTATCTATCTATCATCATCTATCTATCTCTATATTGATGGCTTCAATTTTGGTTTTTATGGGGGGGGGAAGGATTTTTCTCCCACAATGCTCTGGAACGATGATGCATCTGAGGCATTTTTGGGGGAAGAAAACAGTGGCTGGGCCACTGAGAAGGGACGCTCCTGTTGCTGCTTGTGGTGGCAGCAAAGTTAGGCAAGAGAAGTACCCCAAAAGCTGCTGTCATCCTTTTTTTTTTTACTGTAAGTTCCCCATGAATGTACCCGTACACCAGTCTGGTGTAGTAGTTTTGAGTGCTGGACTGGGGACCAAGAGGCCTGGGTTCTAGTCCACACTCAGCCATGAAGCACACTGGGTGACTTTGGGCCAGTCACTGATGCTCAGCTTAACCTCTCTCACAGGGTTGTTTATTTATTCATTTATTCATTTATTTTATTTATTACATTTTTATACTGTCCATTAGCTGGGGCTCTCTGGGCAGTTCACAATTAAAACCATAAAATACCATGAGTATCAGATATATTTTAAATGTTAAAAGTTTAAAAAGGCAATCTAAAACCAGCTAAGTTAAAGCCCAGGGAAAGCCTGTGTGAAAAGCTAGGTTTTCAGGAGGTGTGTAAAGGCTGTTACATTTTCCACCTCCTGAACTGCACAAGGGAGGCTTTTCCACGGGGTGTGCCACTACAGAGAAGGCCCTGCCATGGAGGTTCTTCGTGGTGACATTCCATTAATTTCAGGATGGCCAGCAAGACCTCCTCTGAAGATTGTAGCTGTCATCTGGGTGTATATAAGGGAAGGCAGTCTGCTAGGTATGCTGGCTCCACATTGTTTAGGGCTTTGTGGGATAACAACATAGCCTTGTATGTGGCTCATTATGTGGCTTGTTGTGGGGATAAAATGGAGAGGAGGTGTAGCAGCGGCACAACAGTGTAAACTCTCTTGGGTCCCTTGGAGGAAGGCAGAATATAAATATATCAACAAACAAACCTGATGGCAAATTTTATCTCCCTTAGAAAAAGATAAGAGTAACTGAAAGAAAAATGGAGCCCACTTTCACCAACCTAATGAGACTGCAAATTGTTTGGGGGAGAGGCATTTGGGTTCACCCCTACTAAAGTAGGACATATAACACCCCCCAAAAGGCCTGTTATAATATACCAGCCTTCCATAACCTAGTGTCGATTTGGACTATGACCCACATTATCCCTGTCTATTGGCGGTCTAGCTGGGGCTGATGGGAGGTGAAGTCCATAACATTTGGAGGATACCAGTTTGGGGAAGGCTGGAATATACTTATTGATTCTGTATTTGGTCAGCAACTAGCATCACTTTGAGGAATTGGTGGAGAGTGGAGGCCCCCATTCACTCTCCAGTAGTCAAGTTAGGGATGTTGGAGGCATGCAGTTTGGTGGTGGAGCTCGGTGAGGTTTTGGCAGCCCCCAGGCGGCAGCTCGCAGATCCCTGAGCTGGCTTGGCTCAATGCATGCTAAATTGGGCAAATTCAAGGTTTGCTGCTTTTTTATTTGTGCAAATCCTGATTTGCGCAAAATTGCAGCTGGGAATATTTACGGCAATTAGGATTTGCATGAAATTGTAGCTGTAAAGAACGCAATTAGTACAAAATTGCAGGCGCAAATGCTCCCTTACGCCTGCATTTTATGCAAATTGTGTATTTGTGGCTGTGATTTTGCACAAATCCTGATTTCCATGGATATTCCCAGCCACAATTTTGCGGAAATCGTGGCTCATGGACAAAAAGGAAAAAAAAAAAGAAAAAAGAAAGAAAGAAAGAAAAAAGGATGCCTACTCTCTCCGGGCACCCATGGACCGTCTGGTGGCTCACCCCACATATCTGGCAGGTTCAGACAACCGTTGGGAGTCCTTTGAATAGAATACGAACAGGACGGGATGAAATTTGCCCATCCTGATGTCAAATGCCAGGAAGTCCTGTTGCCACATGAGATTTTCTGATGCCCTTTCACTGGCCACTCATGACCAGTTGGTAGTCCTTGCTGGGGGTGGGGGTGGGGAGCAGATTGGACCCCTGGTCCTCCTTCAGTTGCTAATCCCTCTTCCACACCTAAGAACAGCATCTGCATTTCCACCAGTTTCTTGTCTTTCTTTCTTTCTTTCTTTCTTTCCTTCCTTTTTTTTCTTTTTTTGCAAAAAAACCACGCAAGCTAATTAGCTAACAATTGCCCCGAACTTTCAAGAGCTGAGCATTTAATAATACTACCATCCCCTCACTCCGAGAGGATTTATTGTTTCTACAAGATTAATTGTAAATCCAATGGAAAATAATACAACGTCTGAGGTTCCGGCGAGATAATTATTGCAAAGATGGTATTAGCGGAGGGCCATTCTGACAATTCACCATTTTAATTGGTGGTTTCTAATTCTTTATAAATATCCCTTTACGAGAGAGAGAGAGAGAGAGAGAGAGAGAGAGAGCAACTTTCATTCCATTACCCCCTTAAACATTTTCAGGCATATCTGCAATCACTTTCTTTGGGCCTCACTAGCTTTAATGCCCAGGGCATGGTTGTGTACTGCCTGGGTTAAAAACCCAATTTTTGTGCCATAGTACAGAATTCTGCACTATAATAACCCAGTTTCCAGCAAGCTGAATAAATTATGCGCTGTAAACAAACATGCACTTAACTGCTTGTTTTATTCTCATTGTCCTATAGAATCACCAGGTATTGCTTTGACTGCATGAGGCTCTGACTCTTTTTCAGCAGCCCAGTGGTTTCAGAAATGTTGTCCAACAAAGTCATGAGTTCTAGAAACTTGGTTTTAAATTGATATTCCCAGAATTCCAAATGCGGCACCAGACGCCACACTGCATGCCTATGGGGTATGATTGTTGATCCAGGAATGCAAACAACCTTCCTAATACCCTATGAGCTGACACAGAGGCTTAGGAATTGAGCTACATATCCCAGATTTCTTTCTTCAGGCAGAGGCTGGGCAGGCATCCTCAGGCCATTTCCCATCCGAGTATTGCGCAGATCCAGATCCAATAACCTCCAGCAAGACTGCTGCAGCATCCAACTTCAGATTTTACTGAGGCCAGTAGTATCATAGGGGGAAAGGTTTTAGCTTAGCCCTTCTACCTGATGTGTGTGTGTATGGATGTGGTACTATTATGGTGTGGGGCATTTTGCAAAATACAAAAGGGTGGGTCCCTGCCCCAAGTGGCTTACAATCTAAAAATTGACACAGGGAGACAACAGAGGCAGGGATAAACAAAGAAGGAATATGCACTGATTCTTTTGACACATACACGGGTTTAGGAACCTAGGAAGCTGCCTTATACTGAATCAGACCATTGGTCCATCTAACCCAGTATTGCCAATCCAGACTGATAGCGGCTCTCTGGGTTTCAGGCAGGATTCCTTCCTAGCCCTTCCTGGAGATACCGGGGACTGAACCTGAGACCTTCCACATGCAACGCATGTGCTACCGTGGGATAATTGGAGACAGCAGAGTCGTATTGTGCGGCAGGACTTATTTCTTATTTACTTATGGACAAAAACGTTATGCTGCCCCATGTCTGAAACAGACAGAATGGCTGTCCCTCTTCTAGGCTAAAGTGGTTCAAGATTACTTGACTAATCCTGAATGTGTTCATCATCCCTACATCAGTACTTTCTTAGCAGGCAGGCAGTTCTGTTGCAGCAACACATGCAGGGGCTTTGCATTCTTAGCAATGCCCCAGTGCAAGTGAATCTCCGCTTTGAACCTCAGCCCTGCCATCAACTCCAAGGGTGGCCATCGGCAAGCCAATGTATGAGCTTCTTCTGAAGATCACGGAGGTGCTACACGCAACACCGCACAAATGCCCTGCCTTTCCCGCTCCTCTCTTTTTGCAACCCCGAAGGGGATCACTTCCTCAGAAATCGGAAGACCTCTCCTAAAAAGATATAAGGAGCGCTTGGCTGATAGCCAGCATAATAAAACATGTGCTAGACCTTGGTCCCTTCAGACAAGGGAGAAACATCTTGGTAGAGTGATGCTAGGCCAGATCTACACCTTGTGTCAAACCATTACGAATGTGGAATAAAAAGCAGGATATAACACAATGGCCCTTTCTACACCTAAGGGTGTAGAGGGAGGAAGGGCGGGATCCCAGACTTACCTGCTTCATGGATCTTACCCCAGCTTCTAAACAGAAGCAGGACATCCCGCGAGGAAAGGGACGTCGTGCCTGCCATTTTTTTTAAAGCAACAGAGGAGCCCTTGGGTGGCAGAAAAAGTAAGGGAACCCCCCCTCTTGTGCTCCCACCTACTCCCACCATCCTGGGGATGCTGAATTTGCTTCCCCACCCCCATGGGCATGGAGCCACCCCGCACGGCTCCATGCCTGTTTCAGGTCCCGGGACGACGGAAAAACTGGGATATCCCTGTTTTCTGTTTTCCTGCGGTTATCCCGGGGTCATCCCTTGGTTGGCCCCGGTTGGCCCCGGGATCCCCTGTGCATCATATGGACGCACAGGGATGACCTAGGGACGACCCTGGGATAAATCCATTGTGTAGATATGGCCTATGGAAGCAGCACATGGAATGTGGAATGTGCCCCAACAGTTTTCAGTGAATTTCAATTCTGCTGGAAAGCAGTAGTGTAGTTCTAGCCCTAGTGAAGATCTATGTGCTAGCAGTGGAACGGAGCCTCCAAAGGAGAAGGATTAAGGAGACAATGTTTATTGATATGCTGAAACCTGATACCAATGTAAATATAAAGGATGAGATGAAAACGAGGATGTAACGGATGAGATGAAATGAGCCATCGTGTTTATTAATGCAGCTTGATTGGCTGTTGAACACAAGTGTTGATTGTTAATCTCTGTTCTCTCATTGAGGTTTGGCCTATTTCTGATTGGTTCTGGCTCTTAGGATAAGTGGTATTGTAGCATACTCTTGTTTGTGACCGAAGCTGGCGTTTTATACTGAAACGCTTCACATTTTGAAATCTCTTTATATATGTATACGTTTAATTTTTTTTTAAGCTATAAAATGTTAACATTTCAGAATCTTTTGAATTTTTAAATCTATAAAAATGAATAAACTGGATGTGCTACTAGCGGTTGTTTGTTTTGTGTTTGGAACACTTTCTCAGGAAAAGCTCATAGAGCCCTGAGCTTGTGTTTGCATTTGTACTTTAGGAGAATTTTTTTTTTAAAATGGACTTTAAAAAAAAGAAGGAAAGGCAGTTTTCAATGGAGAAAAAGTAGGTATTTGGATGAGCACTTTAAAAAAAAAGCATATTGAGATGTCTACTTTTCAATTTGAACATAAAGAAAAATATGAAAAGGAGGACAGGGCTCCTGTATCTTTAACAGTTGCATAGAAAAGGGAATTTCAGTGGGTGTCATTTGTATGCATGTAGCACCCGGTGAAATTCCCTCTTCATTACAACAGTTAAAGTTCCAGGAACTGTGCCCTATTGACCAGATACAAAAGAGGGCAGGACTCCTACAGCTTTAACTGTTGTGATGAAGAGGGAATTTCACCAGGTGCTGCATGCTTACAAGTGACACCTGTTGAAATTTCCCTTTTTATGAAACTGTTGAAGATACAGGAGCCCCGTCCTCCTTTTCAAAGGGTCACCCTAAGAAAAACAGGTTGGAATTGGAATTTGAAATGGGAGCAAGGTGGTCCAGACTTCAAGGTGGAGCTCCACACCTTGAATAGCTCCTTTAGAGTTCCGACCGGTTCTGGCTGGAACCCAGAGCTAGGCTGACCAGACAAAATCCAGGTCAGGGCTCATGTAACTTTAACAGTTGTAGAGAAAAGGGAATTTCAGCCAGTGTCATTTGTATGCAATTAGTTCCTGGTGAAATTCCCTCTTCATCACAACAGTTAAAGTTGCAGGCACTATACTAGAGTGACCATATACATAAGAAGGCAGGGCCCCTGCACCTTTAACTGTTCCGATGAAGAGGGAATATCACCAGGAACTAATTGCATACAAATGACACTGGTTGAAATTCCCTTTTCTCTACAACTGTTAAAGTTACACGAGCCCTGACCTGGATTTTATCTGGTCACCCTACCCAGAGCGGATTCACTGCCCCATTCAACTCGTCAGCGTCAGCCTCCGCTGGTGAGTTTGCTTAGCGCTGATTCTCCTATTCCTACTTGGGCCCTGGAAGAAAGCAAGCGAAATGGTTTTGGTTACCTGACAGGAATGGAGCCACTCAGAAGGATGAGTTTTAATTGCATTCTGAATCCTTTTTCCTAGACTTGCCTCGGCCTGCCGTTGGCCTGCCGCCAAGTTTGTGCATAAACAGCCTTGAGCTCCCAAGGTTTTTTGCCATTCACCTGGCAGGCCTGCTCTTTCTCGTGAACCTGCCCACGTTGTTCCCTAATGGTTCTCTTGAAGGGCAAACATGAAGGCGGCAGTGGCGGTGGCAGCGATGCTGTGTGTGAGGGAAGAACATTAAAGACAACCCAGTCTCCCTTTGTTCGGCGGCTAACCTTGCATTGTGGTTAGCTGAGGCAAATTGGATTCTGGCGTAAGCCCAACTGCCGGGAACACAAAGGACTGTGTCCAGTTCTGGGTGCCTCACATGAAGAAGGATGCAAACAAATTGGAATGGGTTCAGAGGACAGCAATGAAGCTGGTCGATGATAAGGAAAACCAGTCCTATGAGGAAGGGTTGAAGAAACTGGGTAGGTTTAGCCTGGAGGAGAAGAGATGGGGAGGCGTTTGCGTGGACATGATAACATTCCCCCCCCAGTACCTGAAGGACTGTCCCTGAGAAGAGGACAAGGACCGCCTTCCATGCTGCTCCAGAGGACAGGACTAGATTTAATAGACGTAAGTTAGAGGAAGGTAGATTTTCACTGGAGATTAGGAGAAATGTCTTGATGGTCAGAGGAGTTCAGCAATAGAACCGATTACATAGAGGGGTGATGGGTTCTTCCTTGCTAGAGCTCTTCATGCAGAGGCTGGTCAGGGATACTAGAGCTCTGGATTTCCTTTGTTGATCAGGAGGTTGGACTGGATGACCCACAAGACCCCTTCTGACACTATGATTCTATGACTGGTTCACAAGTTGATGACTGCAGCGTCAGGTGATGGCTGGCACGTGTGGATGGGCTGTGGCAGGTAGAACTTTCACATCACTTTGCTTCACCCCCGGTGCAATGTTTTTTTTTATGGGGCCAGGCTGTCAGGTGAGAGGTCCATGTGCCTGTAGTGATTCGGCTGAATTACTTGAATGAATGAGAGGAAGCGAGAGGCTGAAATGAATCACAGTGTTCAGAATGAGTTCAGGCACAGGAACTAAATAAAATAGCAGAAGTAATAGGAAGTGGTAAAGTGCTCGAGGGACTTTTGAAAGGAATATTTGGTGGCCAGTCCACCGTTATGCTTTGAATGACTCTTCCTGCCTTGGAGACTCATCACACCCTGACCTGATTTGGGATGGCAGGGTGGGGTAGGACAGTGTCATGTTCACACAACATAACAACCCACATTCAAGTATGGGTTGAGTGTGGGTTGTCATTGAACCATGGTTGTTGTTGAACCATGGGCTGTTGTGTTTTATGAAGCCAGCTGCAATAACAAACCATGGTTTGTTTACCATGAACAGCCCACAGTTCACAATCCAGCAACAAACCATGCGTTCTTTTCATGGGTTGTTCAGTTTGGTTCACAGAACACAGTCCCTGGTTCAATGACAACCCAAAACTCAACCCATACTCAACCTTGAATGTGGGTTGTCAATATTGTGTGAACCCAGAATCAAAGGCATTTTCTACACCTACAGCCTTTTTGCAAGGGAGGAGGGGTGATTGCAAGTTTTCCTGTTTCTCCGATAGGCACTCACAGGGCACACGTGAGCGAAGTTCTCCGCAATTTCAGGAGTGCCATTGCAGTAGGACATATGCCCTGTGACGGCGCATCCACATGTGGATTGGCAGAAGTGGGTGCACTATGCAGATGACGTGGCTACGGGGCTGTTTTTATCTTATGAGTTGTGAGGGATGCACAAGAACGCAAAATCACAGCTACACATGGGGTGGATAGGAAGTCCATTGAATATGTGATGCTGTGCACAGATATGAGGCCCAGCATTGGGCAAAAGGCGGGATATTATTATTATTATTATTATTAATAATAATAATAAGTTTGTATTAAAAAAATACACACTCTTGGCACCAAAACACGCCGATACACATCGAAAACATGTGGTGAAAATAGCGTCCCGGTCCACTCCCACACATCTCCAAAACCGCTGGACATGCTCCTGGTAGCTGTTTGGGTGTTTGCTGGGCTGAGAACTTGCACTGAACAGCAACAGCTTCATGAAGGGGGCCCCACACCAGTCATGGACTTCGGGATTGTAGCGATAGAGCTGGGGGAAAAAAATCATGAGAAAAGCGGTCAGCGATATTGCAGTATAACTGAGAGGTGGACCTGAGATCACCGCGGGAAGCAGGTGAACGTCATGTGGCCCATAAGTGACAACTGCGATAGAATCCTGGAATAAATGGCTGGTGTAGACACCCCCAAACACTCCCACTCAAGTTGAGTGGCAGATTCAGGAATCTAGGAATCTGCCCTACAGTGAGTCAGACAATTGATCCATCAAGTTCAGAATTCTATCTGCACTGGTCTTAGGTTGTGCAACTACGTTGCATGAAAATATCACACCGTCAAAATCCACCAGCCCCTACCCTCTGCCGGTGTGGGCACCCTCACTTCAAATTGTCCACATAAAAAAATGTTCCATTGGTACTGGCAAGGCTATTTACATGCAAAGCATTAATCCCAATCAGACGCTTTGCAGGCTCCGGCTCTAAATTAATAATAATTAACAATTAATTAATATTCCCATCCTGCACTAATGAATTCTATCCCTCTCTTTCATAGCTGGACACGACAGCATAAACGACCGAGGAAATGCCAGCTTTGAACTGGAGCATCCGTGCTTCCTTTCTCTGTCGGCATACAAACAAAGTCCATATCATGCCGTTTCTTTCTGCGCCTCCTTTTCACGCTGGCCTCCCTCTCCAAATTTTTGTTTGCAAAATTGCACTCCGTTTTGGCGCTCCTCAGAAGGAAAGGTTAACAGCACTGGCAAGGATGGGGCCTACGGAGAACTCTCGGTGTTTTCCCATAGTGCACTTTGCCAATACCCTTCCGTTCTGACCCCTAGTATCCGGCGCTCCCAATCCAGAGCCTCTATGGAGCAAAGACGGCTAATTGTGCGGAAGAGCATGGTAGGTTTTGCGATCTGGGCAAGCGTCCGCCGGGGACAAGAAAGAGATCATTTTGCTGCTATTTTCAGTCCCTATTAATTTATTACAGGCAAAATGGAGTTGGCAATGATTAAAAGGGAAACAGGAGGTGGCCTTGGGTTTCAGATTTTTCTATGCCATTCGCTCGTTTTGTGGTTTGGAATGTTGAGCATAGAGGCCCCCTTTGAACACAGTCATGCTAGAAAGCTACAACCAACTCCCTTGTTGCAGTGACTGAATCAAAGATGTCGCAACCGTTTTATTATTTCACATAATGTGAGAGAAGAAGAGAGAGCATCAGAGCCTTGTTTTGTGACTTCAGTTTACTTGCAGATATACACATTGAGTTTGGGGGAATCAGGTAAGCATCTGGCTCAATAGCGGGCAACGTGCTGCTGTGCTGGCTAAGGCTGATGGGAATTGCAGTCCGAGAACATTTGGTGGGCTGCACCTTCCCCACCCCAATCTAATGCATGTCTATAGATTTGCATAACCCCACATCCAGTGCCAAAGTATCTGCTCAGAGGCCAGAAGTTTGCTTTTCAAAGCAAGCTTTAAAAGTTGGGCCACCTTCCTTTCCTTTTGGCCTCTCCAGAATTCTCAAAGCCTGTAGAGATGATTGTAGCTCAACAACCGCTAGTCATCAATGCTCATTGAAGAAACATCTTCTTGGCATTCAAAAGCCAAAGAGCAAGAATGATCACCCTGCTCTAGAAATACCAACTGACCAACCATGATTATTAGTTGAGCAATGTTAACTTCTGTTGATATACCGCGACTGTACTTCCAGTACAGTATAGTAAATAATAGACGATCTGCTGTATAGTTTATGTGCTCTGTTCTAATGCTCACTCCCTTCCCAACCCTCATCCTGAAAGACTTATGGGGTCCCTACATACAGAAACAATAACATGATTGATTCATTCTATGCTGAGCTCTCTACTGACGGTAGTGCACGCACTGGTAACTTCGAGGCTCGACTTCTGCAATGCGCTGTACATAGGGCTACCTTTGTGCCTAGTCCGGAAACTTCAACTTGTTCAAAATATGGCAGCCAGGTTGGTCACTGGTACACCTAGGGGTGATCACATTACACCAGTTTTAAAATCGTTTCATTGGCTGCCAATCAGTTTCCGGGCGAAGTATAAAGTGTTGGTTATTACCTTTAAAGCCCTACATGGTTTGGGTCCAGGGTACCTGCGGGATCGCCTTCTCCCGTACAATCCACCCCGCACACTTAGGTCCTCTGGGAAGAACTTACTCAAGCCAGTCAGAACTAGGCTGGCGGGTGTTACCCAGAGGACCTTCTCTTCCATCGCTCCCAGACTATGGAATGGTCTGTCGGAGGAGGTTAGACAAATTGACAGTCTTCATGAATTTAAGAGAGTCATGAAGACTGTCCTCTTCCGACAGGCCTATCCAGATGAATTTTAAGAAGTTTTAAATGTATTTTTTCTCTTGTTTTTAAAATTTTTTAACTGTTGTGATTTTTATGTTTTATATTGTTGTTGTTCCCCGCCTCGATCTGGAGGGAGAGGCGGGCTACAAATAATAATAATAATAATAATAATAATAATTATTATTATTATTATTATTTTCAGCCAATGTGCCCTACATGCCTTAAGTGCAAGGGCCAGACATTTTGCTACCTCAAGCAGAGGACAAAATGACACCTACACTGACCAGACTGGCAGCCATATCTTACTTCAACACTGGTGATGGGACAGTGTCTTCCTCCTCACTCAAGGGCAGGAGGCTAACTTAGGGGGCATATGGCTGGCCACATGGCGCACAGACCCCCCCAACAGCTTGCTCGCATTCCCCTCCCAGCATCTTCCACCTGAGGTGGCTGCCTCACTCTGCATAACAGTAGGGCCGGCCCTGCTTGAGTGAATTGGCACCCCAGTTGATTCAGCCATGCCCATGCTCCTCTCCCATGAAGCTCCTCCTTATGAATGCCCAAGGGCTCACTCATGGGATTTCCCTTCTTTGGACGGCAAGGAATTGCAAATATTGGGCCTCCACATACGAGGAAGTGTTCACATGAAGGCCTGGTTCTTTCTATGTTGGCACCAACCCTGGCTGAATGTATGAACTGCACTTTGATTTCCCCAGGACAACCAAATGACCTGGACTGGGATTTGAATTGGGCCTCCCAGATATGAACTCAACAACTCTATCCTCTACACCAAGGATTGGCGACACGCAGCCTGTGTGTTCTGATGGCCACTGCCTGGGATGACCATATGGAAAGAAACACAGGGCTCCTGTATCTTTAACAGTTGTATAGAGAAGGGGATTTCAGCAGATGTCCTTTGCATGCATGCAGCACCTGGCAAAATTTCCTCTTCATCACAACAGTTAAAGCTGCAGGAGCTATACTAGAGTGACCAGATACAAAAGAGGGCAGGGCTCCTGCAGCTTTAACTGTTGGGATGAAGAGGGAGTTTCACCAGGTGCTGCATGCATACAAATGACACCTGCTGAAATTCCTTTCTCTATGCAACTGTTAAAGATACAGGAGCCCTGTCCTCCTTTTCATATGATCACCCTACCACTGCCGAGCTGCTGAAAACAGTCAACACGGGTGACAGGCGAGTGGGTGAAACCTCCTTTTAAAAGCAGGAATTTGCAGTTCGCTACAGGAATTCAGCAGTGTGGCAATAGTGGAGGGCACAGAGGGGCTCTTTGAAAGCAAAACTGTCCTCCTTTCCTGCCACCGCACCATTGGATTTTAGCACAAATGGTGAATACCTGATTTCAAAAGGATTTTCAGCACCGCTCTTCTGAGTTTCGGCAGCGTATTTGGTGTTGGTGTGTTGGGGGCAATGCAGTCCCCTGACCCCTGGAAGCGGCCACGGGAAGTCTGAGGCAAAATTTGGAATGATTCGTGGGTGGGGCTTCGCTGGAAGAATTTTGTGAGAAGCCAAAAGAACTTTGGTAAGACAGACTCATGTTATTTCTCCGGAACATTCCAGATGCCCCGTTGTCATCCCTGGATTTCACCTCAAGTTGGATGTAAATTTGGGGTGGTCCCATCCATGGAGCCTGAAGTTTTTGGGGGTAAGACTCATGGGATTTCTCAGGAGGGATTCACCCATCCCAAAGCGACTCTCGTAAACCAACAGAATAAAGATATTCCTTTCGAGGTCGCCAGCCCTCCCCCAGCAAAACCCCGTTATCGAAAGTTCTCTGAGAGTATTGAAAAGTTGAACAAGGCAAAGCCCCAAATGAATGTGTCTTGAAGCAGGGGTCATTGCAGGCTCTATAGAAGAACTCTCCTGACATATCTCAAATAGATGGTAGAAGGAGGGCTCGTGAAAGAAACGAGCGTCTATTCTACTGACGGTTGCAAATCTTGCCACACTGGGAGAGGGAAAAAGGGACATTATGCGCAGGCAGGAGTTGAAGCAATTAATCCTTTACTTAAAGAATAATAAGCAGCCAGATTTTTTTCCACCCTGGAAGTGGGAACAAGGTAAAAGGGGTTAAAAACTAAAAGCAAGGACAGCAGACACCAATTAACAGAATGCTAATTGACAATTTCCCCAAGCTTCCCTGCAACATGCCAGACCTATTTCCCCAATTGCTAATTAAATCAAACTGCACACACAATACTAATTTCCCGAACTTTGGGAAGCTCAGGCGACAAATCAGATGTGAAACCAACTTAAGCATGTTGTCAAAGTCCGGCGAGAAAGAGGAGAAGGAGGGAAAATGGAAATGTGCATGCAATAAAATGGGGGTCGGGGGGGGGGAACCACCCTTGCCTTTGGATTCAACAGGGCCTGCTTCTTGCTTGGTTTTAGAAGTTATGGAAAAAAGAAAGGACCGAGCTATCGCTCCAATTCTGTTTAGAGCAATTGATTCATTTTTCTTCCTCGCCTCTGTTCTTTGGCGTTCTTGCTGCTCTCTGCGTTCCGCTTCCTATTGTGTCTCCCACAAGGTTGGTGTCTAGATTGCAAGCTTCTGGGGGGGGCAACTCTGAGAGCTGGGGGGGCATTGTCACCCCCCTGCACCCCCACCATGGTCTGCACCTCACCTCCCACAGCGCCTAAAAATTAATTTAAAAATGTCATCCGGATCACTTATGGTCTAAAGTAGCTTATTTTCAAACTAACCTTGACTCTTTTTGTGCTCTGTGGAGGCTGCAGAGAAACAAAAGGGCCCAAAAGAGTTCAAAATGGCCACTCTAGACATCATTTTGTTTTTTTTGTTTTGTTTTTTACAATTGGTGGGGACAGTGGGGGCCTGTATGTACCTGAAGCCTGCACATTGCTCACTCTTGTTCTAGGGGTAGGGACCTCTCTTTTATATTTATGCCGCTGTGCGAATTAATGACGCCAACTACACCCACACGTGTGAATCACCAAAAAAGAGGACAAAAGAGGCACAGATTTGCATAAAACTTTGCATATGCTAATTTATATGTACAGCTGCAAATGTACAAATAACCATTATGATTTAAATGGAAATACAGCACATCTCACCTTAGTGTGATCAGAGGATCTGTGCGCTGTGACGTTACACGTCACCCCATACTGAGTTTATGTTGAGAGCTGTCTATTCTTTTGAGTTGAATGGAGTATGAGTGATGATGGGTTTCACTAAGGCTGTGAGCTATGAAGTATTGGGGGAGGGGTCTCAGAAATCATGCCTTGAGAACTTCTGAAAACTAGGCAAAGAGGCCCTTTTAGAGCAAGGTCAGCAATTGCCGCGTCAGCAGTTGCAGCGTTCTGTAGAACAACGGCTCGAAATAGTCATTGTAACATCCTGTGGAATAACAAGTAGGTCAGCCCACTGCGGAGCTCTGAACCCTCAGCAATAAGAAGGCGAAATGTCCGTGAGGAAATGCAGCGACTAATGGACATAGGCCAACGGCTGGCACAGTGACTGTGGACTAATGGATATAAAAGTGGGCCTAGGAATAGCCCAAATGGGAGTTCTTGCAACATCAGGATAGTGTGCACCTCGATACCCTATAATCTCCAGAGGAAAGTCTCACTGAGAGGGATTGGCTTCCCTTTGTAGTGTGTGGTGAGTCTGATTGGATAGGGACCAAATTCTATGTATATGATATCTGGTATCTGGTATTGGAAGAGCACATTCTCTATGGCTCTATTCAGACGACATGCTAAGCCGCTGTGGTTAAGCATGACTTGCTCCCTGGCTCTCTGCCCATCAAGCAAGCAAGATGATGAGAAGGAGCCATGATGAGAAGGAGGAGGAGGAGTAAGAGCGGATGTTGACAATGCAATGAGGAGGTTAACTTACTGACGGAGGAGGCCTATGGAGGCTATCTTGCCCGAGTGCCCTAAAAAAGCTAGAGCCAGCACTGCTCCTGGGTGGAGTGAAAGAGGGAGAAAGAAGGAGAGAGAAAGAAAGACAGAGAGAGAGAGAGAGAGAGAGAAGAAAGAAGAACATGTCAGACAGGAGGAGAGACAGATCGATGAGAGCAGTGGAGTCTGGTGGCTCCAAATTTGGTGGGGCTGTAAATCCATTCCGGGTTTTAATCAGAAGCAGCCACAACTCTAAAGGAGCTACCCAAGGTGCTGAAACACACCCACAAAATAGATCTAGCACCTTGGATAGTACATTTAGAGTTCTGGATGGTTCTGGCTGAAACCTACCGAACCATCCAGAGCCAGAATGGGAGCCATCACAGTTCTCTGGATGAGAGAGAGAGAGAGAGAGAGAGAGAGAGAGAGAGAGAGAGAAGGGATGGCCTCACCTATGTTTTGGGCCTGGCTACACCTACCAATGGCATGCAGCCCTCAACAGATTACCCCCAAGGGCATGTGGATGCATCTCTTCCAAAGATGTACCCATTTCCTAGCCCATGCCAGTCCTGTGACGGCCACCTGCTCCAGCTGGAAAATGAGCACACTTGCCTTAGCTGGATCAGATCCTTTGGGATTGTCAGAAGATGCCAAAATCTAAAGAGATCATAAAAGTGTGCTCTAACCTAGTATACGAACCCACCAGCAATGTCTCTCTCTCTCTCTCTCTCTCTCTCTCTCTCTCTCTCTCTCTCTCTCTCTCTCTCTCCTCCCTGTGACACTCAAGAAGTGTAAAGTGCCTGGCCTAATCAAGCAATAACCCCTAGAGGGATGGCAGAGAGAGAGAGAAAAAAATCTTCTGGGTTAAGATAGTTCATTTTAAGTTCCATTGGTAATGGAGATTGTAATGACCAAATGGGCAAGACTCACCAAAGAGCGGAACCGCCATCAAGAGCGTCTCACGGCCGCAAGTGCTAAAAAGGACTCTGGCGTAATAAATCACCATCAGTTAGGTAAAATATGAAATGATCATTTTGAGAATCACTGTCTTTGAATAATTCAGCCATGGACTTTCACATTTCACCCCTCCCATCCTCCCTCCCACCATACACAACAGTTCAGTCTCACGCTCCGGCTTAAACCTCTCCTTAATTATTGGAATTAACCTCTCCGATTGTGATTTCGTTTTTATTGCATGGCGGAGGAGGGGTCGCCGGTGACAATAAATCAGAGGTATGTGACGGTGAACTTCACACAGGCCTGCCTTTGCCCTGAATGAGAACAAGGGCAGATAGGAGAACCTCCTGCGCGATCAGAGATAGCTCCAATGCCAGTCCAAATGTGAAATGTGAAAAAAAAAAAGCCAGCCTCCTGATACTTTAATACAAAGCAATACACCTGTCTTGGAGTCTCGAAGCATCGATTGAATGGCATGAGGTGAAAACACAGCGTTAAAGGGTTTGCATGAGATCGCACGCCCTTGTCTTGCTCTGCACCAGAAGTTATTTCTTCTCATCATCATCATCACCACCACCAAGGTGTGTTTTTGACATATGGTGGAGATAAAGCATACTGACCTGTCTCCCACAAAACCCTTTTTCGAGGTATTCAAGAAATTTAGTCACTGGAGGAACTCAAGAAATGTGATCTTCTTCGTCATATTTCTCTAAAAATGAATCCCTTAAGGTGGGTTACTAGTTAATACAATTTTAAGAGGCTAGCACTAGTAATCTGTTGCTGAAAACCAATGGAGGATGGTGGCTCTGATTTTGTTGTGGCTGTGGCTCCATTCTGGGTCCCAGTTAGAACCATCCAGAACTTTAAAGGAGATATCCAAGGGCCTGAACCGAGTTTGGGGTTATGGCTCAGCACATTGGACAGATCCTTTCTGGCTGGTTCCGACTAAAACCTGGAATGGTATTACAGCCCCACCAAAATTGGTCTCCACTGCAGAAAACACAACCAAGTGTCTTGTGGCATGTTAAAGACCAACACATCGATTTCCGGCATAAGCTTTTGTGGACAACAGCCCACTTCATCGCATGCATGGATTAGAGGGAGGGCATGCTCAGCAAGACTGAAGGGCCCTCATGTGGATATTGTCAAGATGAAATTAGGAAGTTAAAACACTATGATGGTGTTACTAGCACCCCAACTCTCTGAACAATTAGATTTTTTTGGGGGGGGGGTGCCACAGTTTGTTATGGAACTTCATTCCCTTTGCATGAGGTCAGTGGAGATATTGAACATTTTGCAATATTTGCTTTTTTTAAAAAAAACAAAGTAGAAGTTTAGCATATAGGTGGAGGTTTTACAGCACTAAATCCCCCCACCCCCTGTAATAGGCAATGATCCTCCATCAGAACTTGAGAGGAGCATCATAGGCCCTTCGTACCGCTGAGCCGTTTCAGAATGACTCAACGGCAATTCAAAAGCTGTTTTCACCCAGAGTAAATATGAGGAGTTGGGTCTAGGAGTGGGAAAGTAAACCCCCTTCCCAAAAGGCTCTCTTCTTCCAGAAGAGTTCAGCTTGAGAGAGCAATCTCCCTAACAAGGAAAGATATTATTATTATTATTATTATTAGCGCTACATCAAGAGTTATTGGAGCAGTGTACAAAATACAAAAAGTTACAATAAAAGCAAATAGATCAAGAAAACACTTTGCTCAAGCCACCAAGGAAATCTATGGAAGCCCTACTGATTCCTTTAACTCTCCTGTCTAAAGCACAATTTTTTATAACCATGGAATCACTTAGTTGGAAGGGATGTTGAGGTCACCCAGCTCAATGGGATTTGATTTATATTTAAGGAAATAAGAAGATAAGAAGAGCCCTGCTGGATCAGACCGAGGGTCCATCTAGTCCAGCACTCTGATCACACAGTGGCCAACCAGCTGTCAACCAGGGACCCACAAGCAGGACATGGTGCAACAGCACCCTCCCACCCATGTTCCCCAGCAACCCGCTTGTGAACTCCCCAGAGGCATCTGACTGGGCACCGTGATAAATAGGAAGACGGACTGGTTTTACCTTCTTGGTTCATATGACAAGGACAACAGCAAGGTGGCATTACAAAATTAAAACATATACAGTTAAAACCTATAAATAGAAATCGACAAAAGTTAAAAATATAATTAAACACGTTTCAATATTAAAACATTTTAAATACACAACAATTTCAAAAGTCCTAGGCATATAGATGGCGGTCCGGATTATTTGCCAAAGGCCTGCCGGAAGAAAAAAGGTTTTGCCTGCCTCCGAAAGCACATCAAGGAGGGAGCCAATCTAGCTTCCCTGGGAAGGGAGTTCCAGAGCTCCGGGGCAGCCACCGAGAAAGCCCTCTCCCGCGTTCCCACCAGGTGTGCCTGTGATGGTGGTGGGATGGAGAGAAGGGTCTCCCCTGAAGACCTCACAGGGCGGGCAGGCTCGTAAGGGAGAATACAGTCTTTCAGATAACCTCAGTTCAAGATAATCTTACTCCAACACTGGTGACCAGACATCACCCTCCACTAACCCCTGAAGGCAGCAGTCTAACAGTCTGTGTCCACCACACCACTGCTCCCTGCCCTCTAGCATCTGCTGCTGAGGCAGCCATCTGCCTAATGGGAGAGCTAACCCTGGAGGCTTTTGGGCAATGGCTGAGGTTTCGATCAAAAGGGTGTAACCTTCCCTTTCATCGCTAGTTATTCTGTGCTTAAAGAGATGAAGCCAATACCTCCTGCTTGAAAAAGGCTCAGTCGCTTAGAGGAGGGAATTTTAGTTACCTCCCGTACCTTTCTCTCTCTCTCTCTCTCTCTCTCTCTCTCTCTCTCTCTTTCATTCTTTCTTGAATGGATGTTTAGACCATCGTTCAAGGATAAATGATGCCCTCAAGACAGTTTAACCATAGTCAGAAAAAACAATATAATAGATTACACAACAACAACAACATTTAAATATTAAAATAATTTGAGCACAAAAAGAAATCAGATAGAACAGTCAAATCGAAATCAGCATCAGAGGAAAAAACAAGATTAAGACACAAGAGCAGGTAAAACAGTTACAGAACGAAATATCATCTCAATGCTGAATGGAATAAAAAGGTCTTTAGGGCCTTCTTAAAGAAGGGATCAAGTATATTTCCTTGGGGAGAGTAGAGAGTAGTCCCTAGCTCTGGGGTCACCACAGAAAAGGACCAGTTGCCTCGTGCCAAGAAGCTGGAGCTAGTGCAGAACACAGAAGCTCTACAGTTGTCGGGAGCTGCCTCCTTTTAGCATGCAACTCCTTTGCTGAGGGAATTGCATTGGCTGCCTATTCGCTACCGGGCCAGGTTTACAGTTTTCATACCAGCCCTAAACAACTTGGGACCAGGATACCCTTCTCCCCTATCAACCTGTCCGGTCACTGAGGTCATCAGAAGCGCATGCTCCTGGTGGTTTCACATGGACCTATGTCCCGATTAGAGTCCACCAGGATAAGAGCCTTCAGTGTGGTGGCCCCTTTTCTTTGGAATTCCCTGCCCTTGGAGGTCAGGCTTGCGCCAACACTGTTGCTCATGAAAACAGCTCTATTCCAGGAAGCATTTCTTGATTGACAGCCATGGTTTCTATATTCATTCCAGATATGGAGTGGTATACAAATTTTGTAAATAAACAAAATAAACAGCTAGGGCAGTAAAAACTGGGGGGTTATTAGCCCCTCCCCTCTTACAGGCTCCTATAAGTGGCTGGTGGGCTGTGTTCAGTTGTTCACACCTGATTAAATGGATGTGTTGTGCCGCAACCACTGACAATAAACAAATTGCACACATAAATAGGGCCACACCCTTTTTTTAAAACCATAATCATAAAGCAAAGTAATCACATTGCTGCCTTTCATGTCGCATTAGAGCAAATGGATAGTAGCATGATGCATATTAATATAATCGGAAGGGAAAATTGCTAATACAATTAGATTTTCACATTTTATTAGACCGGAGTGACAACATACATGCGAGAATGGCTCACTTTGGCAGCGCCTGGAGCAAGCGCATATTTCTGTATTAATGAAATGGAAGTTTATCCAGAGTGTTTTACAGGGACAACTCAGGGCTAAGTCGATGAGGCCTGTTACGCATAAACCAGCAAAGCCTCCATGACCCACCAAGCTGAAGGCTGCCCAACGGGCAGATGCGGTGGCCTACGAGAGGCTCAGTAAAAATCCGGGACAGCAAAATCGTGGACATACATTACCAGATTTCACTGATGAAAACAGGCACATCCTTGCACAACCCTGAGGTCTCTATTTTCACAGCAAAAATGCCTGCCTGAGGTTCCCCCCAGTCACAATATTACACATCGCTGAAGGCGCTTCTTTCGCTGGAATATGCTGAATCTATTTGCTTTGCAATCGCCTGATCAGCTGTGATTTAAGAGATGCATTGGGGCCAAACTAGACAAAAAATTTACCATGTAGTTCTGTGGTATATATATATATATAGCCACTGTGTTGGGGGTGGTGAGCAAGAAATCAGATCAGAACTAGGGCATTAGGGGAGTGGGAATTAACTAGGAATGGAGGGGAATTCATTCATAGGGTGACCATATGGAAAGGAGGACAGGGCTCCTGTATCTTTAACAGTTGCATAGAAAAGGGAACTTCAGCAGATGTTCCCTCTTCATTACAACAGTTAAAGCTGCAAGAGCCCTGCTCTCTTTTGTATCTGGTCACTCTAGTATAGCTCCTTACCCAATTTGCAGCTCATCTAATTTTGCTCTTTTGAGCCAATGCATGGGCCCAAACGCCGTTATCCTTTGAAATTCAAACTTCTCCAAATTTTCCAATGCAGTTTTCCAATCAGAAAAGGCATACAAAATGCATATATTAAGGAAATATATGGCAGAAAATGCAAATGTTAGTGAAAACAATGTGTTACAATGCATTATATTAGGGAAAACCGGCTGCAAAAGAAATGATGCATTAGGCAAAATTGCATACAAAAATCTGTATATGAGGAGAAATGTGTGTGAAAATCCATCAAAATTGTCTGGCAGCCTTTAAAAACAATAAATCCACAAACCAATTGGGGAAATAGGTCAAACCAAACTTAAGCCTGGAAAAATGAGAAATGGAAAGAAACTGAAATCAACAATATTCATCCATCCCTGCCTTTAAACCTGTGGTCTCAACTGGAACTGGCCCTATTGGAAGGAAAGCATAGATGAAGTGTGTTAACAGCTGGTATATCAACAGCTGCAGCATATAAGGAATGGGCTGAAGCTACCTGTAGGAACACAAGCTTTCCATGCAGAAAATCTGAGATTCAATTCTTGACATCAAGTAGAGGTAGGAAAGACTCCCTGCAAAGAAGAGATCAATGAACGAGCGATGTTCAAGATTTGCTAGATTCTCCAAACTCACTGCTTTCCTTGGGCTCAATTCCTGTTTGTGTTTGTGATCGCTGCTAGCTTTGCATGAATGGGACGCTTGCGCAAATCAATCAGTGGTCGAATGGGAGCTTTGTACATATCTCACCAAATTTCCGCAAATTTCCTCCATAGACTAAAACCAGGCTAGTTCAGGCAATTGGGGAAATTAGCACAAATCAAACCGAGCATTGGGAACGAACACATGTTCAATACGTTAATGTTCAGAGCTTCAAATGGGGCATGCGTGCGTGTTTTGCAACAATGAAATTCTGTTACATCCCCACTGGAAAGCCCTTACCAACTGTTAAGGCAATGCTGAAGCCATGGGACCAATACTCTGACTTGGTACTAAGTGGCTTCCTATATACAATGTCGTGCTTCCTATATACGATGTCCTCCCACCGATAATTTTAGCCTTGCCCACTTTTACCTTCAGCCAGGCCCTCTTTTGCATTTATCCCAACTCACCACTGGAATGCAGTCCCCGAAAGCATATCCAAAATTGAATTTCGCCCATGATGTGAAAGAGGTTCTGCAACCTCATGCTGTTCTGCTGTGTGAAGTATTTTATTTATTCATTTATTATGTATTTATACTGCCCAACAGCCAAGACTCTCTGCACAGTTTGCGATTAAAACCATGATATACAAACATCAAGATTTAATTTTTTTAAAATTTAAAATATCGTATAAAACCAGAATAAGGTACAGTCCAGGGAAAGCTTGTCTAAAAATAAGTTTTCAAGGAGGCGATTAAAGAATGTTACAATTTCTGCCTCCCAAACCACACGAGGGAGGGTTTTCCAGAGGGTGGGTGCTGCTACAGAGAAGGCCCACCATCGAGGTTCTTCATGACGAGATGTTGGAATGATGAGCAGGGTCTCCTCTGATTATTGTAAAAGTCATCAGGGTGTATATAAGGGATGTCGATCTGCTAGGTATCCTGTTCCCAAATTGTTTAGGGCTTTATAAGATACTAAACATAACCTTGTATGTGGCTCGGTAACTAACAGGCAGCCAGTGCAGTAGTTATCTCCCAAGGGTTAGGTTGGCTTTTTCTGGTCAATGATAGTGAACAATGGCCACTAATGGAGAATTAGACAGTTCTTTAAATTACACTGGGAAACATTTTGGGGATTTGGGGTACATGGACTGAGGTTGCTGTGGATCTGATGCTTCCTATGCGCTTGTTTGTGCTCCCCATAATACCTAATCAATCTGTACATTTTGAAAATAAGCAGATTATTAGAAAGATGTCACAATGGCCTCATCTATACCAAGCAGGATATTGTGCTATGAACATGGTATGAAAGCAGTATATAAAAGGCAGGAGCCACACTGCTGCTTTATAGCAGTATTGAAGTGCACTGACAACTGTTGAGGCCCATTAACACATACTGGCTGAATTTGGACAACACGATAGTCAATGGTGGGGTAATAATCAACGTTACAGTTGTGGATTAGGATCAGCGCTGAGTTGACTGTGGCAGCATTCGGACGACACGATAGTCAATACAACTGACGATTGTTTCCCCACCCCCAGTTGCTTATTGTGTCGTCCGAATTCAGCCACTATATACCACTATATCCTGCTTGGTGTGGCTCCTACCTTTTATATACCACTTTCATACCGCTATATTCTGCTTGGTGTGGCTTGTGCCTTTTATATACCACTTTCATAGTGCAATATCTTGCTGAGTGTAGATGAGGCCAAAGTTTCCAATGCTGTCCCCACCAAATGGAAGTCATGTCATAAAGGAGACTGGTTTCTCTCCGTTTCTTATTTTTTCCATTCTTAAGTTCAGTTTGTCCCAAATGATGAGAATTAAAAAAAAGAACTTTGCACGAAAATTTATAAGCATTTTTTTCCCTGTGCATTTCTCCTAATACTATTTTGATGCAAATTGGGGTGCACTCCCAATATACAGAGGGCTCCAGCTTCAGAGCCTTCCATTTAACCTATGCCCCATTGGCTAAAGCAAAACAGGGAGAGAAAAGGATAGAGTAGGGTGACCATATGAAAAGGAGGACAGGGCTCATGTAACTTTAACAGTTATAGAGAAAAGGGAATTTCAGCCAGTTTCATTTGTATGCAGTTAGTTCCTGGTGAAATCCCCTCTTCATCACAACAGTTAAAGCTGAAGGCACTATACTAGCGTGACCATATACAAAAGAAGGCAGGGCCCCTGCAACTTTAACTATTGTGATGAAGAGGGAATTTCACCAGGAACTAATTGCATACAAATAACACAAGCTGAAATTCCCGTTTCTCTACAACTGTTAGTTACATGAGCCCTGTCCTCCTTGTCATATTTTCAGCCTAGAATAGAGGTGATTTTGCCTCTGTACCTCCATTTAAAATGCATACATCAAGTAGATGGGCCTCTGAGCCCTTCTAGGTAACTTACCTCTTGGTGGGTAGGGAGGGGTCTGGAGAGCTCTTAGGATACTGTGCAACTCCTCTCTGAATTCTTCCTCTCCAAATTCTCTCTCTCCGAATTGCCTTACAAGGTCACACTTGCGTAAGAGAAACTTTCTGTAGTTGCCGGGGTGGGGTGAGGAGAGGGAAGATCCACAATTAGATCTCCTTTTCTGCATTCATAGCTCGTTCAGAGGTGTTGAGGAGGAGATCCGCAGTATCCTATGTCTAGGGGCCCTAGGATAGCTCTAATACACACATTTTGGAAGCAATTTTCCTTATATAATGAGTGTTGTTTTCTTGTGTGCACGTTCCCCAAATATACACATTTTTGTACACATTTTTTGACTGGAGAACATCCAGGGAAATGCAAATTTCAAGGGGTAGCCGAGTTTATAATTGTGTATTGGCTCAAAAATGCAAAATTAAGCAAATTCACAATAAAATGCAAATCAAATGAACCTCTCTCTCATCTCTACCATTTGCTTCCCACAGCTCAAGAAAGGGGAGTACAAAATGCTATCCAGGCAATCTTTGTCATTATCCGTGACCCCAGTATGTGGAATACATTTAACTGAAATCTCTACAACTACTTGAATGAACTGATGGTGTATTTTCACATCTTTTCCCAACTGAATTTACTTCTGTATAATAACCACACTGTCCTTAAACTGAATGTCTGCATATCCAAATGCTGCCCTGTATATAACAAGATCCACCTCTATACATTTCCTTCCTTATTTACTCTTTCAAAACCGACCATGTCTTTTCTGAGCGCACATATTAAAATTGTCATGTGGCTAGTTCTCAGGATTACTTCTCGGACCAGTTCAATCCGCTATAACAAACAATACTGATTACGTACCAGGGATATATTTTATAATTATAATGTGCTTCAAACTTCCTCTGATTGACACGTGGCGTATTTAAACAGGGATGATCAAAAATTGTGTTCACAGCACCGTCCCTCTCATCATTTCGATGGCACAAAAGCTCTCCTCTGTTGGTAAAAAGGGCTAGCCAGCCTTACAGCTGGGCATGGATGAGATATGGTTTCATCGAAAAATCCTGCTTTTCTTTTCTCTTTCTTTCTCCCTCTCCTTCCCCCCCTCTCTTTTTGTGTCAAAATCAAAGATGATTCAGTTTGGAGAAAGATGTACCTTGTGGAAATAAATAAAAGAGGGCACACGGTTCTCTGTCAGCTGGCCGTGCTAAATCAATAACACAAGCAGTCCATCTTGTCCATCCATTCAACGCCTTATTTATTCTCTTGTAAGATGTAAGAACACCTGCCTAGCAGCCCAGTCCCATAATAAGAGCTCTTGTTGTGAGGTGTCCCGGATAGACCATAATCCAGGACAGTTCTGCCCACTCTCTTCGGGCGCTTCTCTGGCGGTGTGCCTGTGGAAGGTCTGAGGAAGTTAATATCCTTTACCTTCAGATCATATCAATTTGCATCCATTATAGTGCTGAGCAGAAACACCTGGACTGAACGTTCTGTTTTCTTTCAATGGCCCGAGCTTATGGAACAAAACCAGCAATGAGCACGAATGGACATTTTAGTGTTCTTCGAATCGTGGCGGGAGGGGGTGGGGACGCATAGCGCACACAAGTGGACCAAAGCGCTGTAAGAACACTCCAGGGGGAAAAAGGACGCCTTTCAAAAAAATCATCTCCTTTGTTTACAAAGTAGACCTCATTCATGCCAGCCTCGGAAAATCTCTGCCGCTTTGCTTTTTCACCTTAATGATCGATGACTTCACAAAACGACAACAACAACGAAAGTTTGCATAGAATAAGCGGACGCTTGTGGGCTTCTTTGGAGATGGTGAGGCCCTTCTGTTCTGTCACTGTGCTCACCCTGGCTGTTGTTCTTGGAGCTGCCAGTCCATTCAGAGCATTGACACAGCTGCTCCCCAGCAACAAGAAAAGGGAGCTGTTGCCAGATGAGGCGGCTGCGGCCTCTTGAGTTTTACGTGTGAGTCACCGGTTGGAAATATAGAGCTACTGAGGCACAATTCACATGGGGGCAGGGGAGGGAGTTGCCAGTGGTGGCTGGGAAGGCAGTTCAACACCTGTGGATGAAGTGTGGTGATAGGTAGTGCAGGTGAGGCAGCGTTGCAGGGTGGAATACTGCAGTCAGCACTAGGACTGTGCACTGCCTCGGGCCGAATCCCCGAAACCGAGGCGGGCTGATTCGGTCCGCCTTGCCTTGGTTCCAAGTTGGTTCTGGGTCAGCTCAAGGCGCCCCGATGCTGAAGCACATCGGCACTGAAGCTTCAGGATGCCTCGGGCCACTTCAGAGCAGCGCTGGGCCCTCCCTCCCGCTGTTCCGGGAAAGATGGCAAAGAGTCCATTGGACTCACCTCCCTCTCCTGGCTCGCCCCACTCACCTGCTACTGCATCTCCGGCGCCCGCTGCAATGCCGGCTGCCATCATTGCTGGCTGCTGCATTGCCGGCCCCTGCCGCATCGCCCGCCACGACCAGGAAATGGGGCGCTCTAATGAAAACCAGGCCGCAATTTCAAGATATCACTGGAGCTCTGTTTAGTAAATCTATGGCCGCCATAGTTTGTGACCATAGATTTACTAAACAGAGCTCCTGCGATATCTTGAAATCATGGCCTGGTTCTCATTGGAGCACCGCATTTCCTGCATTGCTGGCAATGAGGGCGGCTGGCAATGAGGGCAGCTGGCGATGTGGCGGGTGCCGGCAATATGACAGGTACCGGCAATGCAACAGTAGATGAGTGGGGAGAACCGGGAGAGGGAGGTGAGTCCAATGGACTCAACAACAGCCTTGCTACCGGCTTTCATGGGTGCCGGCTGTGCAGCCAGAACCCAGGGGCCTGCAAGCCCGAGTCACCTTGGGGCCCCCGAATCTCACCTCGGCTTCTGCACCGAGGTGAGGCGGGCACCCCCTGAGGCACCCTGAGTCAAATCGGGGCAGTTTCAGGGGCTTCAAAATGGTCCTCGAGGCAAATTGGGGGGAGTGTGCACAGCCCTAGTCAGCACCATGCTGTCACGTGACTGCTGAGGGGATAGTTGCAGGGCCGGCCCTACCATTAAGCAGAGTGAAGCAGTTGCTTCAGGCGGCAGATGCTGGGAGGCAACAGCAAGGTGATGGAGGATGGTAGGGGTAGACTGGGAGTCCAATGGACTCCCCTCAGATCCGGTCAGGTGCTGCGGCGTGCTTGTGGACCGGCGCTCAGGGTGCCTGCAAGGCCCAACGAGTGCTCGGCAGCTGTCTGCCCCTGTCTGGAACTTCCATTGTGCGCCACAATGGAGGCTCTGGAAATTATATATTCCCCTACCCCCATTGCATAAATGGCAGCCATAAAGGCCCCATTTATGCAAGAGTAAGGGCAGAACAGAGGAAAGAACAAGCATTTGGGGTGCAGTGGCAACGACTCCTGCCCCCACTGGCTGTCAAGCCCTCCTGGGGGGACACGGCGGCGGTGACGGGGTGAGCGACTGATGAGTTGGACTTGGGTGAGTTCAACCTCCCCTAACCATGTGTCGTTATAACCTTCGTTCCTTACTTCTGACTTGGTCCTCAATCCTGCCTGCCGATTTGTCTCTCTGTCCTGACTATTGGCCTTGTCCTAGTTCCTGGTTCTCCTCAGACTGCTAACCACGGGCCCAGCCCTGGCAGAGAAAGAGCCCCTGACACCTTCATGATCACTGCTTTACGATATGTGGAACCCCGGAATTCATTGCTTTGGGGTCCTTCCTTCCTTCTGCACCCACTGGCCCCCTTCGCAGTCATTTCCATTCTGTTTGCTAAACAGTAATTGCACATCCTTCTTGCCACTTTAATACTCCCGGCTAATTATCCTGAAATAAATCTCTTTCAAGTCTGCATGCCAGCAGTTGTGGGATATGAGCTGCTCTTTCGACTCCCGGCTGCCTGTCAGTCAAATGGGTCTCAGCTGCAGTTCCAAATGATGAGTATTAGCCTCCCGCTGGGATGATTCTCCCAATCTCCCCACTTCCAACAGCATCTCCCAGGGCTGCACCACGCTTCTACCTGTTAGCCTAATCTGGGATTTTCTTTTGCTAACACCGTTATTTTGAAAAGAGGAAGAGGATTCCTAGGAGAAAGACACTCTGTTAACCTTTTCCTAATTGCCATTCAAGACTGAAAGAGTGAGGGAAAATATGGTGGATAGGTGTCACCAGAAAGAATGGTCAGGCCTATCCATACCATTTCAGGCCTACTGTGAACGCAGGCAAAGCAAACATGATGTGCCTCGTCATATTTCTGCTTTTCCTCATTCCTACTCCCAACATTTGGGAATGTGAAGAAAAGACAGACAGTTTCTAATATCTTATCATTCTACTTTTCTCGAAAAGCAGGCACACACACTAAAAATCAAGGAACTTCATCTACATCCCAAAATATGTAGGTTCCATCTCCTGACCTAGGAGTTCTCACATCCCTGACCTCCATCCCCACTACCAAGAAAACTAGGATGCACATTGTAATAGTCCTAAATTATTATCTGACCACCAAACATCAAGATAACCTATACCAATGGTCTTCAACAGGTGGGTCGCGACCCAAATGTGGGTCGCTAGATCAGTCCAAATGGGTCACGGCAAAGCCGTTGCCCTCATATTGGACATTGAGAAAATTGTGAAAGAAGGTCCCATGTTGCAGGTTGGGAGTCCAAGGTGGGTCTTAGGTCTGGGCCAGTTGAAGACAACTGCCCTATAGGACCATGCCTTGATGTGGAAATGGAGTTGCAAATTTTGAGCTGGAAATGTCACATAAAGTTTGCCTTCCAAGGCCTTCAATTTCAGCTGTTGAGAAGGTCTGACCTTGGAATGTCTAAAATAAATGTGCAAATTTAATGAAGTATTGACAAAAGTTCTGCTTTGAGAGCTAGCAGCTCAGGTTCTACAAGGCTGTTAAAATTGTATATTACCCAGTGTTTTATTTTTTATTTATTCCTCTTATATCACTTGTATTACACTTTAGGAAGCCCCAATTGGCTTACACACAATTGATCTGATCCATGACTGCTTGACTTTAACAATGCTACAGCTTGGGTCCAGCGAATAGTTTAAATATCAGCTTGGGGAGACCGGGATGCAAATTCAAACTCAACCATGAAGATCATCGGGTGACCTTCTGCAGGTGACTCTTCACCTACCTAGTCTATTTCATGTTGTTGCTATGAAGGGAAAATAGGGTAATGCTTGTGTATGCGTTTCTGAGCTCCTGAACAGACATGTCATATAAATAGGCTAATTCAGAACAGAACATGCTACAGCAATGAAATACATTTTGCAACATATCTAGTTTTGCAATGCAGCGGGCAGTACAGCTCAGGTCTTCACAAGTCAATTGGCACAACGCTTCGCCAAAGAGCTAATGTCGCTTCCTAGGATGAATTGCGCGATGGTTTGCCTTTATTGCAAACAACAATATTTAGGAAACTTTAACAAAGGTGGAACAAACCAGGACATTGCAAAGATGGAAGACCTGATTTTCAAGTGGGAGGGAGAAAGAGGATGCAAGAAAGAATCCTTAAAACTGGGCATTGTGTAGATTTGTTGAGAGGACAGTCTGGTTTTCCCCACCCAAGCGCAACCCGACGTTGCAGCCTGTGTGACGAATGTACCTGCTTTCTGTTGTAAAGTCCCATTCTATTTGCAGCCCCAGTTCTCATTAGCAAGTCCAGTGCTATTTTATTTATTATTTTTGTTTATTTATTTATTTCATTTCTAACCATCTAGATCGAGGCGGGGAACAACACTAAATATAAATATAAAAACAATAAAATAGATAAACCATTAAAACAGATAAAAACAAATACATTATTAAAAACATCTTAAAATTAAACTGGATAGGCCTGCCGGAAGAGAGCAGTCTTCACGGCTGTCTTAAATTCCAGAAGACTGCTAATTTGTCGAATCTCTCCCAGCAGGCCATTCCACAGTCTGGGAGCGGCAGAAGAGAAGGTCCTCTGGGTAACACTCGACAGCCTAGTTCTGGCTGACTGGAGTAAATTCTTCCCAGAGGACCTGAGTGTGCGGGGCAGATTATATGGGAGAAGGCGATCCTGCAGGTAACCTGGACCCAAACCATGTAGGGCTTTAAAGGTAATAACCAACACTTTATACATCGCCCGGAAACTAATGGGCAGCCAGTGGAGTGATTTTAAGATTGGTGTTATGTGGTCACCCCTAGGTGTACCGGTGACCAACCTGGCTGCCATACTTTGAACTAATTGAAGTTTCCAGACTAGGCGCAAAGGTAGCCCTATGTACAGCGCATTGCAGAAGTCGAGCCTCGAAGTTACCAGTAAGTGCACTACCATCTTTAGGTCTTCCAACTCTAGGAAGGGGCGCAGCTGGCGTATCAGCCAAAGCTAATGTGACAGAGCATTTTCCGCCCCTAAAGAAGTGTGTTCAACATCCATATGGATGTGTTTTCAATGAACAGTGAAAACTTGAGTATCTTCAGGAGACAAGGGAGGACCCTTAGGGACATAGGAAGCTGCCTTATACTGGGTCCACCTAGCTCAATATTGTCAACAATATTGAGCTCCTGAGGGTTTCAGCACTGGCAACAAGGGTTATCTGGCATCAGGGTAGGCATGAGGCCCACACCAGAGCTCACTGGCCTTGCTTCTCCTCCTTACTATTGTAACCTGCGTAGTCATCAGCCTCTTGCTCTGGCCCAGACAGTGGTGATGGTGAGAAGGAACAGCAGCAAGGGATGTCTTAAGCATCTGAGTGAGGCCATGTCTACACCAGGGATTTATCCCAGGGTCATCCCAGGGTCATCCCTGTGCATCTAAATGATGCACAGATGATCCCAGGGGCAACCGGGGATGACCTAGAGGCGACCCCGGGATAACGCTGGGATAGCAGAGACTGGGGATATCTTGGTTTTTCTGCCATCCCAGGTCCTAAAATGGGCACGGAGCCACGCGGAGTGGCTCTGTGCCCATGGGGGTGGGAAAAAAGCAATTTCGCCATCCTCAGGATGGCAGGGTGTATGCTGGTGTGTGTGTGTGTGTTTCCCTTACCTTTTCCGCTGCGCGAGGGCTCCTCTGTTGCTTTAAAAAAAGTGGCGGGTGCGGCATCTCTTTCCTCCTGGGATGTCATGCTTCTGTTTAGAAGCTGAGGGACGATACCGGAAGCAGGTAAGTTTGGGATTGCCCCCTCCGTCTTCACCCTTAGGCCCTTTCCTCCTTCTGGGATCGTCCCCCCAGTGTCTAGATGGCTGTGTGACATCCCAGAAGGGAAGAGGGACATCGCGGCTGCCATTTTAACTTAAAAGTGGGTTCAAAACACACAACCTGCCCCAACACCCCTGCCATTGCAGGGATGGCGAAATTGTCCCCCCCCCCCCCCCGCCCATGGGCATGGCATCTTCCCGTACAGCTCTGTGCCTGCATTGAAGGCCGCACTATTTGCGAAGAGGTGAGAGTGGCGGCCACACCTCCTGCGCTCCTCAGGATGGTCCCAGGACCGCGGGGAAAATCAGGATAACTAGGGAACCAGTAATCCCAGGAAAATGGAGGGTTCATCCCTGCCTGCCCCTGGGACCCCCTGTGCGTCATTTGGATGCACAGGGACGATCCAGGGACGACCCTAGGAAACTAAAACCATGGTGTAGACATGGCCCTAGGTGTAGAAAGGGCCTGAGCCTGGGAACGATTAGTGGCTACTGGCCCTGATGGCTCTACATTACCTCCAGTATCAGAGGCAGTATACCAGTTGCCGAGGAACATTGGCAGCAGTGTTTGTGGTCATCCATAAGCATCTGGTTGTCCACTCTTAGCAAGAATGCAGGACAAGATATAGCTGTTTTTGGTCTGATCCAACAGGGCTTTTCTCATGCTCTTATGACTACGCACATGTATACTCTGCATAAGATCTTTCAGAAATGTGTATGATTCCTAATATATTGGTTCCACTCTGGAAACAATGCTAGGCAACTCTAAAACCGCAGGAGAAATTCAGATGACGAGAATTCGGGAAGCATTTTATTTTAGTGATATCTACCAAACAGCTGCCTAACAATTTAGTGTTGGGTGATACACAGCGGGAGAACTGTTAATTGAGGTCCGCTTAGTGATAGGGAAGAGAGATGGAGATACTGTAAGGGGCTACTCACATTTCTGTTCCACTATTTTCATTTGGACATTTGCCCTGTAGTCTTTCAAAGGTTTCCTTGTGCGACGCAGGTGGGTGGTGCGTGACAACCGCATTCATGCACGCCTGCCACTGTGCCAGGTAAGCACAGCTAAGGGCTCACATCTCAATGGTAGAGCACGTGCTTTGTATGAAGAAGGGATCAGGCTCAAACCCCAACTTTTTCAGGCAGGGCTAGGAAAGAATCCTGCCGAAAACTAGGGACGTCAGAGAAACCCGTTTGCGGGAGTGGACGGGTTTTCCTGTGTTCGGTGATCATAGTACAGCATTCATTGACATAAGTTTTGGATGGACTGTTAAAGTACATATTGTGATTTTATTTATTTATTTATTTATTCAATAAATTGACATAAGTTTTGGATGGACTGTTAAAGTACATATTGTGATTTTATTTATTTATTTATTTATTTATTAAAATGACCTCCTACTGTGGTGGGGGTCATTTTAAATTTCTCCCAGTGCCGCTGAGCCCCCAATGTTGTGTTACTCCAGGGCATCTGGGAAATTAAAATGGAGGCTCGCAAACACTGATGCGTAAGGCCCAGGGCAGGTCATCACTGGTGGGCCATGCTGGGGCCATTGCACCCCTGGCAGCTGCCGTGGGTTGGTGATGCCAGGCTTGCCTCCGTCCCTCCAGCGGCTGGCCACAGTCGCAGACAGAATCTCTGCTGGCTAGAAAGGGAAGGGTACGGAATTCCTCTGTGCTTGCTAAAGCTAGCAACAATAATATTATTATTAGTTCGGTTTCAACACTCAGTCGGCAAGGGGTACTCTGTGGACAGCGTGTGTATCCTGTGTAATTCCAAAATAAATTTTGTTGCTTGCCTAATAGGTTTGGCGGCGGCTGGAGTGAGGTTTTGGATTAAGATTCCATCCCTGAAGCAAAGTGTTTTTGGTTAGCTGTTAAATGTTCGTTCAACAAGCAGCCGTGGTCAGAACAAGCAGCCGTGGTCAGGAGTCTCTTCTTCCTCTTCCTGACCAGTCCTAACTTTTAAAAAACTGGGATGTGATGTGTTGAATTAATCCCATTCAGCATCAGAGGAATTGTCCTCGCTGGCAATTTATATTTCCTGCATCCGTAAATCACAGTTTTGCGAGGGACCTTTTAGAGTTTGTTTGTTTATATATTTATGACGCTCCATCTTAACTGTTCCAGGGCAAAGGGGCATTGTAACAGAACCTGAGAAATCACCGTGGGGGGAGAGGCGGGCATTTGAAGTAGTTAAACTTCAATGAAACCAATACAAAACTGGATTTGGAAGCTGGGAAACTGTGCTATTTACATGAAGCGCACCTGGCTGGTTTGCATACTTATTTTTTGGGAATGTACAGCAAAAGTGAGGAAAATGTTCTTTAAAAAAACAACTGGTTTGGGGGCTGGGGGAGGGTGACATTTCTCAAAACCTCACTGCCTCCATCCAACTTTTCACCTCTACTGTACTTGTTTGTGTGCCTCGGAGGCAGCAGTAATTGTTTTCCATGAAGCCAAATCAGAATGATGGCTGGGCCTCTCTCTACCCTCTCAAAGTACCTTCTGTTCCTATCCACTTCTTGTTCCTGCCCTCATTCTGATTTGACTTCAGGATGATGCTATCAGACAGAAGGCAGAAACAGGGGAGCGCTTCTTCCTTGCTATCTGCCATGCCGAATTACAAAAACGGCCCCAATTTCTCAGCCTGCTAACGCAGTAGCAAAGTTGGGGAGACTTTTTGCCTCTGCAAGTAATACATGGCAGATGTTTCTGCCAGAGCTGGCTACAGGTTTGGTGATGCCCTGGCTAGAATCCTATCACCCCTTGCCAGCCCTTACCTGGGTAGACCTCATGGGAAATGAAAACATACTCCAAAGCCCAGTGCCATAGTGCAGGGGATGCTGGGGCTTGTTCTTAACTGCACACAGGACCAATACGTTTGACTTAGGCCCACAAACTGATTGGCAACCAGTGGAATTGAGGTAATATGTTCAAAATGGTGTCACGCCTCCAGCGATTAGCTGATTTAAGGATGTCATCAGATGGGGGGGAAATCATGGTTCACTACCATCGCTTCTCTGCCCCCACTCCTGTCCCACAATATTTCTTCTTTCCGCCCAGAGAAGAAAGAGGAAGTAAACTAGGGTGACCAGATAAAATCCAGGTCAGGGCTCATGTAACTTTAACAGTTGTAGAGAAAAGGGAATTTCAGCCAGTGTCATTTGTATGCAATTAGTTCCTGGTGAAATTCCCTCTTCATCACAACAGTTAAAGTTGCAGGGGCCCTGCCTTCTTTTGTATCTGGTCACTCTAGTATAGTGCTGCAGCTTTAACTGTTGTGATGAAGAGGGGATTTCACCAGGAACTAACTGCATACAAATGACACCGGCTGAAATTCCCTTTTCTCTACAACTGTTAAAGTTACATGAGCCCTGACCTGGATTTTATCTGGTCACCCTAAAGTAAACAAAGACCATGAACCTATCTACACCAAGCAGGATAAAACACTTTGAAAATGTTTTGAAAACTGTATATGGGGTCTGTCCTGGGCCCCAACGGTTCTCAAAATGTGTGTAAACCTTTTTAAACCATTTTAAATCATTTTAAATAGGGTGACCACATTTGGGAAAACAAAAAAGAGGACCCTCAGTGGGGTGGGGGGTGGGAAAGTGGCTTTCCGGGGCCTCTGGAAAGCATGTCATTCACCCCCACTGCTTTAAAGGCCCCAATTGGAGCGGAGGAGGGGAAAGTGTGTCATCCCCACCCTCCACTGCTCCAATCGGGTCCTTTTCTATAATGTCCAGGAATGACATACTTTCCCCTGTAAGGTCCTGATTGGAGCAGTGGGAGGGAAATAACCCACCTCCAGAAAGCTCGTCATTCCCTCCAACCACGCTAATGTGGCCTTAAAGGGGAAAGCTTGTCTTTCCAGGACATTATAGAAAATTACAGAAAATCCCCCCTGACGCCCAGGATAGAACAAAAACCAGGACAAATCCGGGGAAATCCTGACAGTTGGTCACCCTAGTTTTAAAGCAGTAGTGTAGATAGGCTCACAGTTCTGAGAACTGTTGGGGTCCAGGACACACTCCATATACAGTTTTCAAAACGTTTTCAAAGTGTTTTGTCCTGTGTGTGTAGATAGGCTCCATGTGGCCCATTCAGGAGCCATTTTTATCGCGTCGCTTTTCCTGCACATAGCAGGAAATGGCGGCACATTCCGTTTCCCCCCAAAAGGTCAGATTTTTGGGGGGGTCTATTTTGTGACAGAAAGAAGGCAAGAAGGAGCAGAAGTCATGAGGGAGGTGGATGTTGTCATCTAAAGGATGCGCAAAAGACCACGAGTGGGCAGTAGCGAGCGTGCTATAAAATGCTCATCTGACGAAGCTCTCTGACAAACCCTTATTAAAAAGATAGAGAACAAATGGTTTTGCTTATTAAGGTGTAACAGAGATGCATGGACTCTTCCGATACAGAAGCTAAAGCAATGATCCATTGATGAGGCAAAATGGGACAATCCAGTTCCCTGTTCTATTCCTACTTAAGACCCTGCATATAATATTTAGCAACAAATAATGAGTATTTATAGACATGGATCGTGGGTCAGTATAATCAGTCTCAATAAGTGAGACTGATTATACTGGAGATTCTGAAGCTGTAAAAGTGGAAGGGCCAGACCTAGCTTATAACAGACGTTGGAACTGCAAGCATTGCCATTCAGCTGTAGCAGGCGAATCATGTTTGATCCACAAAGCCCGAAACGGCAAAAACTCATCATCAGCACCAACGAATTGATCCAAGGTACAAATCAATTTGTCTGTCCGGTTTCACCACAAAAACATCATCTTACGCATTTTCAAAACTGGGTTTCGCCATAGAATTTATTTCACGTTTTTAGATGATCAACTGTGAAGTGCAATGCTAGCAGAAGTCCAGCAAGAAATATCAACAGGTTCCTGCCTTGAAAAAATTGAGGCACGCTGGTTAACCAGAGAAAGTCATCAATTGCAAACATCTGTTGGGTGCAGAAGCTTATCTTACTCCACAAGTGGTGTGTGTGTGTGTGTGTGTGTGTGTGTAGGAATGTGGGCAGAGAGGGCAAAAGAAGGGAAGGAAATAACTCATTAGCTGCTCTGCCTAAGCGAGATTACAAATATTGATACCTATTTATACAGATTTGAAGCTCAGGAGTCACAGCTTATGATGCTCAGGACGGTTCATGTATGGCCCAGGCATGTAGGTGACCTATGCAGTGAAGAACAGGAGACTGTTCGGCTCGCACACCTTCACTTGCCACACATGCAGAACCTTTTAGAAGAAGCAAGACCATATGCAAGCGTCCTGTTCAGGTCACTGCAGAGGGGCTTTTGCTCTTGTTGTAGGTTATATAAGTGCTGGGAGATCACATGTGTCAAGGCTTACTCTATGCGCCGCTGTGGAAGTAGCAATGACGATCTATTTATTTAGTGGGTAGGGAGAAGCAGGAATGCTACAGCTCAATGCAATTTCCCTCGTCTCCATTTCAAAGCTCCATTTGCCTCACTCTTG